>CM021737.1:30198364-30445162 GCA_011075105.1 Heteronetta atricapilla
AAAAAAAAAAAAAAAAAAAAAAAAAAAAAAAAAAAAAAAAGAAGTATTCCTTATTTTTCTGGAGAGGACATTGCTATGACATAGGATAGCACTTCAGATGTGGATGAAAAACTAGCCTGGGATAAATTAACAAAGGAAACCAAACCTGTTTCTTCAGGGACTTGACAGTGACACTGATGTCAGGCTGGTAACAGCTGTCTGAATGGGGGAAATGGAACATGGAAACATTTAAATAATGTGCTTGACTTTTTTTTTTTTTTTTTTTTTTTTTTTTTCTGGAATACAATTTCCAGATTTTAAACTTTAAAACTTTAGAGGAGTCTCAACATGATTAGCAACACAGTTGGGGTTTGGAACTTCATTTTTATCATCTTTGCCATACAGGCTTTCTGCCTTCCTGACAACTGGAAGGCAACTTTCAAAACCTCCAGAATAATTTCATCAAAACTTTAGATTTTAGAGATAAATAAGGATGTTCTTTGTGTTCTGTTGAAGGGATCATTTAGTACTTGCTTAGCCAGAATAAAAATCTTCATAACACAAGTCTTTCAAAGCTAAGCTAAGTTATAGAAAAGAAAAAATGTACTCTGTTTTGAATCTTAGAAAACATGCCAAAAGTTTCCATTGGAAGGAAACTAAATTTCAAATAGAAATATGTGTATAACTTCAAAATATCTTCCACTTTTTAAGAATGTGTTACACTGCATTCATTAAGAAATCTGAGTTAAAAACTAGCAGAAATCCATGTAAAGACCTTTATAAAAATCTGATTGGCATGTCTGTCTTTTGATTTGACTGAATGCAAAAGAGAAGTTTAAGAAATATGTGTTTAGGGCAAATGTGCCTAGGAAGATCCATGCAAAAGCCCATTTCAGAAGCCCCTGGGTTTTGCTATATGGTCCCTCCCCCTGCACTCCCTTCATCTTGGTGCTCATTGTCATGTATCTCAACTCCACACACAGGGTCCAAACGAATGAACTGCAGTTTTGCCATTGTCCCTATAGGTTGATGGATCACAGTCCTAGTCTTTTACCTGCCTAATCCTTTCTCACAGAGGGATGCCCCTAATTCTAATTAACTGAGTGCCTTTGGGTCCCTAATCTATGCAAAACCCTTTTCAAAATTTGTACTGATACAAGTACTGGGAAGGTACGTACATGACAAGATGCTACATGGAAAATACAAGAATTTACTTATCCAGGCACAGGCCTCGTGAATATTTGTTGCCGTGAGTGAATCTTGTGCTTTTAGTATAGAAGCAGTATGCTATTTAAAAACAAGTTGTGGAAGACCCTCCTGAAAGATTCTTGTATTGGTTTTAAGATGCTGAAGTTATTCAGTGGCTAAAAAGAAAACATTTAGTGGAAGGGTGGAGAAGACAGAGTATGAATTCTGATTGCTGAAGGACAGGTTTGGAGATGGTAGGGAGATGGTCTCAGGTGGGTTGTAACATGAGCAACTTTGATTATGATCTAAGCCACCAAAAAAAGAGTACAAGGAGAGCATCCAGAAGACAGCTTCTCCAGGACAAGTATTGTCCTGGCATATAGCTTGGCATAGAGTACTATGGAAATTAAGGTACCTCCATACACGCTTCCATAATGAGGCATCCTAACAAAACAAGATTGAGGTCTTCAACTAACATGGAACCAAACAGCCTTTGTAAGGTGTTTAGAGCTAGATCTCTGCGCCTTGAGTGAAGACTCCAAAATCTTTGGGCCAGTTCATGTGACAATCTCATCTGCTATTCCTCTCTGAATGAGACACATCAGACAGTTCTGCTTTAAGAAATCAAACAAGGTACTAGAATTTAGCATAAAACAAACAAACAATCAAATAAATAAAGTTTTATAATTCCTAGATGTAGATCTTGATAAGTTTACTCCTATGATCTTACCCTACAAGAAGTTCCACATCAAATGCTGTTCCTAACACACAGTAGATAGAAGAATCTGTCTGGGAATAAAATGTATGAAGCATCACTTATTTCATAATGGATTACATAATCACTGCAAATAACCTTAAAATAATACAGGCCCCCTTCTCCCAGCAGTTCTTACTCAGTGCATCGAGCATTATGGGTCTACCAAAACCCCTCTGCAAGCTGAATGAGAGCCTTAACCTCTCAAGAGTCTCCCAAATCAACAAAATGTCCCCTCCTAATTCTTTCTCTGCTAGAATTTGTTTCACATAGAATTTATTTGCCTGTTTTGCATGAGTTGTTTGGCTATAATCTCAGCAGCATGCAGCTTTGCCAGATTTCAGAAAGATGAGTAAACTTCTGAATCTGATAGCGACTTCAGCAGAATACCAAAAAGGGTCTTCTTTGTTCTCCATAAACAGACTATTTACTTTGATCTGGTAAAATGAATTAATGAAAGGAAATGACACCTTCCAATTTTGTGTGTGCAAGAGAAAGGGAAGTGGGCTTAATTTTTGTGTCTTTTTTTTTTTTTTTTCCTTTTTTCCCCCTTTTTCCAAGGGTAGAATAGGCTGAGGGCCGTCCTTTGGAAAGTACAGCACTGTTAGAAACAGACAGATCTTTTCTGTGGTAAAAAGTCTCCTCATAACACCGTAAGGTCCATGTATATGCAAGCAGTTCAGAGTTATTACAAATCTAAAATAGGAAGCTATTCACATGATCTTTTGGTTCAATCCTATTAGGACCCCCCTGGAGCTCTAAATGGATACCAGCCTGTCACAGGCCTGTTGCTGTGACGACCCAGTCTTTATAGAACAAGAAAAAGAAATGATAGTGATTGGCAGACCTTCCTTGCCCTAGTATGTAACACAAAAGGAGACAAAATGAAGAGGAAGTCAGACTCTTATTATAGGTTTGATGCTTCTTAACCTTACAGCACCTTACACCTGGTAAGTGTCACCCTGCAAACTTAAACCCTCGGAAGAGCAATGTAACGTTGCAGTCTCAGATGTGCAGAGCTAACTAGGGCATTAATTTCTCTGTCCTCTTTTTTGCTTGATTGAAATGCAAACAGCATTCCTAGCAAAACTGCATCTGCAGAAAGAAGAAATAAACAGAGGGCCAAACCCTGCTCACCACACTCTCATGAGTAGCTTTGTGGGTGTAAAAGCACTAGGAAAAGCAGGATTTAGCCCATGGTGTAAATGAATGAGGGGCTAGCAAAGCAAGGACTACAGGGGGGAACTGTCTACGGCCCCTATTCGCCCTGCATGAGAAAGGAAAGAATTTGATAAATTCTACCATATGGTGCCATACTGTATCTTGCTAGCTATAAATAATAGTCTTTCTGTTTCTGGTTTTCTTTAGCTTTCCTTGGTAGCTGTGACAGACTTTCAGCAATGGTTATAAGAAAATGCAAAAGCACTTTCCTCCACATTTTTTTTTTTTTTTTTTTGTAGAGAGTATCGACATGAAAACCCAGATAAAGTCATTGTGATGTTAGAATGTTGTACATTCAATTGTTGATATCAAGAGCCGTCAAAGAAAATGATTGCTTAAGGATGATAGATATACACCTGTGTCCACAATGCCTGAGTTATGAATCTGTACTTCATTGCATGTTTTTGCCAAACTTAATTACAAATTTTGTTACTATCACATAATAATCTTGAAAAAAATCCTAAGAACTGCTTTCTAATAGCAGTGCAGAAAAAACTAATGTAAAAACTAATGTAAAGCTTTTGAATTTTCATTTATTGCTGAAATTGTCTCAAAAGAAACAAAGTTTTTACTCATAAATTTTCAAACAACAATTCTGATATTTTTAGTACAATCTAGTATTTAAAAGTGTCACTGAAAAAGTGCTTGCTTGAGTAGCCAGATGAAATCCAATAAAAGTTTTCTGAGTTAGCATGCTCCAAAAATGACATTCTTTAAAGATAATAAGAGAAAGTTAAATTAGCAAGAACAGAAAATCTGTTTATATTCTGAAACGGCTTTTTTAATTTCTAACTCGCAGTTCAAAATGTTAATTTTCTTGAATTAGCGAAGCTGAACTTTTTAAGGTTTGTAGAAAAGCACTTGCTCTTAAAATAAGATTCAGAACAATGGCACAAATTCCTATAAGCCAGTGGAGTCACACTGATTTAAAGCAACGGAGATTCTGATCCAACCTTCTGAAAAGCTTTTAGATTCAAAATTTAGAACAATATACTATTGAGTCTTTCGGATTAGATTTGGATATTTACATTTACAGCTCTCCACCATTATTCCTCTCTAATCACTCACTTCCAAAACAATGCCCACCTCGAAAGCAAAATTTTAGATGAGTATGTGTTTGTTTTATTTTTGAGGTAGGGATAAAAAATAATAATAATAATAATAATTAAAAAAAAAAAAACACATTTTCTCAGACTTAAAAAAAAAAAAAAAAGAAAGTTAGCACATAGGTAATCCAATATTTTCCTTTAACCTTGTGAACTTAATTTCACACATGCCTTAAAAAAGATTGTTTAATAACATGTCGAACTGAGATACACCTACTGCAACATATATACGTATTACCTGTATGTATGAGTTTGCATTCATACCTAACAATGTAGGCTCTTGTAACTGAAGCATATATAAAAAAAAAAAAAAAAAAAAAAAGTGAAAAAACATTGTTTAGCCAGGAGAGGAAAAAGTTAAATATGTCTTTTTTTTTTTTTTTTTTTTTTTTTCTTACTGTTTTCTGTATACTGGCTTTCTGAACTATCCCACAATAGGCATTGCTAATCATTGCCAATTGAGAAGCTGAAATTAATGCTTCTTTTACAAATCTTTGTCCTTTAAAACAACAACAATAGAGACAACAGAACTGCAATATGAGGAACAATAAACTGAGTCTATTTTTTTATATTTGGTGTAAACTGAGCTTGTGCCCATACAATATTTTTTTTTCTTACAGTGTAAAACAAGTTTTCATGTGGCAGCTTTCTAAAGATGCATTGAGATTTTTACAATTAAATAAAAACTTCAGTTTACCTGAAACTAATGTATTTATTTTGCTAATGTTTCAACAATTCATCAATCAATCCATGCTTTATACAATTTTGTCACATAAACAAATTAGTTGTTTTGTTAAATTACCACCAAAGGCCATCCAATGAATTTATAAACTATTTGTTACAAATATATTATATTTCGGTACAGAGAAGGGAGAATTGTTTGCTAGTTCCTATTTTAACTAAGAGATAATTGACAACACGCTTTCATGACAGAGCTTTTCAATTGTTTCTCATTAATACACGTGGAAACAGTGGTTTATGAATATCTATTTATTTTGCAGATTAATCATTTTTAGTATTAGTGCGTGGAAGTTTTAAAAAGAAAATCAATTGTACAAAATGGGAAAAACAAGGACAAAGCAACTAAAATCTGATCCTATTTTTTGTCTACATTCTGCACAGCAAGAATTGTTTGCCCTGTAAATATAACACTTTAGAAGTCATTTGGTAATACCTTTTTTATTACCGTTATTGCAGTACGATAATAGCGTTTAGCAGTATGAAGTTCCTCTCCATTTTCTTCCTTTCACACATTTAATATGGTCAGCCTTAAATACATACCAAAATACCAGCGTTACAGTGGCATGCTGGGAGGGTTTAAACCTCTAGTATTTTTCCTGGGGAGTACAAGTTGGAAAGTAGTCCTTGGAAAAAATGGAATTTGTCTCCTGTCTGCAGGATGAGCAAGGGCTTTGCACCACCTCCTGGTGCACGGGGGAAACGCCAGAAACCAAGGCTCACCACTGACTCATCCCTTTTCTCTCTCTCTTTTTTTTTTTTTTTTTTTTTTTTTTTTGGTTTGCTTGTGTTTTGGTGGTGGTGGTGGTGTTTGTTTGTTTGTTTTTGTCCCTCACTGTCTCCCCTAATTTTTTAACCTCTCTTAAAAACTTAGTTCCCCAGTAGTGCCAGAAGCCCTCCTATTGCTCTGCTGTCCCCAGCCCCCTAAAACACATGGATGGAGCAAAGAGTTTTTGCATCCATCCTCCCCACACCTCCGTGGACAAAGCCAACAATACACACACTGCTGATTTAACACAGCCCCTGGTATGGCAAGCATGAGGACCCTGGAGAGACAGACTCTCCAAGCCTGCACTGAGAGACGTGCTCAGGACTGGCAGTTCTGGGCTGGCAGCATGAGGCCATGGGTGCCAAGAGCCCCCACAGGTGCCAGGTCTAGGCAGGAGTTTTTGTGCTGTCCCTTTGTCACAGCCTTGTCTCCTCCTCCATAGCTGCTCTCAAGGTTTTATCATCCTGAGGTTTTCTCATGAGCCCCAACCACAGCCTGGTCTGAAGGTCTGCAAAAATGGAGATTGGCTCATCCTGACTCCTGTCATGTTGGTTGAACAGCACCCTGGATGGGCCTATGGGGCTTCTGCCACAGAAAATGATTCAAACAGAACAAAAGGAAAAAAAAAAAAAAAAAAAAAAAAAAACCATAAAAGACAAAATAAAATCCCAGAGTGCTCGAACTGAATCCTTCTCTTTTGCACTGACAGAGCCACTGTGTGATGGGGACTTGGCCCCATAAGTCTAGTCACAGTCTAGAGCAAAACAAAAGAGCTTATAAAGGGGTTTCATCATCTGTTGTTTGGCTTCACACTCTCAGCTTTAAAACAAAACAAGACGCTACCACCATAATACCAGAAAAATAAATGCTTTTCTTTCTTAGGTTCATAAAACACTCATTACCCATAATTAATCATAATGACATGCTGTATTCAGGCCTCTAGCAAGGTTCTGGCTGGAAGTGTAACGAATTGGCTTCTCATAGCTTCCAGTACTTTACCCAGGATGTTCTTCAGGATGCAAAATTGATTATCCAAAATAGAAATCTCTTCGTTTCCTTTGTTTTGGTTGTTGTTGAAAAACCTATTGGTTTTTAAGTCTCTGCATTTTTCACTTCCCTTAAACAGTTGGCTATTTAAATCTAGTGAAGTTAATGGGTTTGCGCTACAAAGTCATTAAAACCTTGACCAAAGCTTGTCCAAAACTTGACCTGATCCTCACTGAATACTCTGGGCCACTAATGAGATCGTTAATAAATTATGTATGTCTTAATACTATTTGCTCACAACAGACTCCAGGTTATATTATATTGATTGTAATGTGAATGTAAAAACAGCTGTTGATAATATGATGACCCTTAGATTTTCAATGAAAAAATACAACACACACATAAGCACTTTAATTTTGAAGGTACATATGACAATATAAACATTTTTGATTCTAAAAATGAGTAGAAGGAGAAAGCAAATGTTAGTATATATCCACCCCCCCAGCAGATGTGACATTTAAACTAGTACAATTCTGCTGAAGAGATTTTGTTCATCCTCATATCACTTGCACTGAACTCTGACAACAGGAGGTTGGCGCTTTATCCAAGGTCTATTTAGTCAGCAGTGTTCTACTCTCCTCATTTCAGCCCACAGGTCGAATTGGATCAACCCCCAGGAGGGACCCTGCCTCTTAGCTTCCTCTGTTCCATGTGTGATATCAGGTCAGGGACAGGAAAACACCCACTGGCTCTTGGGACCAAATTTTACCTCCTTCAGCCTGGCTCCACACAAGAGTATATACCTGTACCAGCTTGCTCTTGCCAGCAGCCCCTTCCTCTGAGTCTGGATAGTCAGCCTGGCCAAAACACGTTTTGAGCATCCTTAATATGAAGCAGCTTATTTTCCAAAGCCTGGGGAAATGAAGAGACAACAGCTCCTCGCGTACTGAACACAAGTACTTGACAAACCTGGCCATGAAGTGGGTTTGATGTTGCAGGAGTAATCACTACTGACTGCTCCTCAACGGCACTTACACAACATCAGCAGGGCACTTCCTGCTCACATGTTTCAGAAAATGGGTTTGTTCAGACAAAAGTGGCAAACCTACAGAAACCTTCCCAAGTCAGTGTAGACATCACTGTGATTTCCCCACAGAGATGGTCCTCGAAGATTAATAACAATAACTTTGGATGACTGTGCCAAGCCAGAAGAAAGATTGTGTAAGGGATTATGGATTTGCTGTAGAAATCTAAAGCAGATTTAGAAAGAAAAACTACAAAGAAAAACTCTCAGCACAATTCTGTGGACCAGACTGTGTTCACTTTCTCCTGAGCTTAGTAGAGTGTCAGTTTATGGCTCCCTAACACATCCCCATGGGCTGCTCTAGCTTTCACCAGATGGCAGTGGTGCCTCAGGGACTATCCATCAGAAGAGGTTAACAGCAGGCTCTCCTCCTCTCTCCTGACATGCGTACCAAATGTGGGACTTTGGGGAGAAAGCATTGCGCCTTCATTAGCTTGTTCAAGACTCTCCCATTTTCTGTGGTATCCACAGCAGAACATGATAGGAAATCTCTAAATTCATAGGACGACCTGAACAACAATCTTCTCTTTGTTGTTCAACAACGCAGAAAAATAAGGGAGTCCTGGCAATTTCTGTAGTTACATCTACAGAGTTCTGTGAGTTTCCAGAGATCTTGTCTGTTTTTAAACTATAAAGGACTCTTTTATAAATGCAAGGACAAAGAACAGCTACCTGGGATCAGGACTTACCAATTTGTTTTTTGCCACAAGCCCTGTATTTGTGCTTAGTCATCTAACCTTTCTTTTTTTCAGTCTGCATGATTAGTATAGTAATGCTCCTTTGAATCATGTAGCATGGGGGTTAATTCAGTCATCATCTGCAGAGTGCTAAGAGCTAAGGTTGGTGGCTACCATGGAAATATCTAATCGAGTGTTTCTACAGAGTGTATATTCTTGGAGTCCAGGCAATGTTTTTGTACGTGATTGTGGA
This sequence comes from Heteronetta atricapilla, assembly GCA_011075105.1. NCBI lineage: Eukaryota > Metazoa > Chordata > Aves > Anseriformes > Anatidae > Heteronetta > Heteronetta atricapilla. The sequence continues at coordinate 30,207,121 of CM021737.1, forward strand.
AACAGAATGGAGTTTTCAGCAAGAGATTTCCATTTGCTTCTCCTCCCATCCTTTCCACAGCCCCTTCACACTCCACAGTCATTCATAAACTCATGTTTATTTTTGTTACAGTGAATACTGTATGGTTCCTGCTATATGGCAATCTGTGCGATTTCTCCAGTTCCATTCTCATTTTCTTCCACTAGCTAGAAGTTGGGGCAGGTGAGAGTTTTCCATCAGCAAATCCTCACCCTGCCACTATTTTTTTTTTTTAAATACTTCTTAGAAGAACTAGACTTATATTAAATCCATCCCGACAGATGGAAGATACCAACTCTGAAATGTATATTTGAGAAAACCTCTTGTTGCCTACAAGTCTCTTGGCAAATAAGCATTCTGGTTCTGTGCCCTTGTGAGCGAGTATTACAGCATAGTAATGAAGTCAGTTTTCAGGTTTGGTTCTCTTCTCCCCAGATTTACACTTGCTTCATTGGCTTCAACTGCAGAGACATCTCAGTGTCGTAGCAGGGCTCTTTAGCACTGCTCAGAACCTCTGATGCTGACTGCAGACAGTTTTCACCAGGTGACAATGGTTTGTGCAGGAAAGTTAGTAAGAAAAGCTCACATTTAATGTGCTAAATAGCCAATACTATATATCAAGGCTTTGCATTTTGAGCATCTCTATGTGCCTCAATAATCCTAAAGCACTTTGTGCCTCATCAGATGGTTAATTTCATGTGTAATTTCACTGAAATCACAAGACAGGTATCTATATAAGGGTTTAGTGCCATTTGAGATCGGCATCTTGATAACATATTGACTTAATCTCTTCTGAAACAAACAAAAATATTGGGATCCAGAAGTAAACACCTCTGAGAAAGGCTTGAAGTTATATTTTCTGAAATAATGCCATACTTCCTACAGTTTGTGTCAAACACCTTTTCTAATGCTGTAGTGGACACACTTACTAGAGAAGGTGGCAAAACCAGGCAATAATAAGTGAGACAACTACTCTGTTCTGCCCCAAGCAGTAGACAGGATGATACATAATTGAATATTTAAAGAATTATATGCATCATTCACAAGAAACACTCCACAAGGCAACAACCTCTGTTAGTAATGGAATTAAGGACCCCTAACAGGTCACACATTTTCCTTCCTGAGGATATCAACCAGCTTACCCAGGGACCTGGAGCTGCTGAGGGCCAGATGATCTGCTCCAGAACTAAGCCACATTCAAGGCTCAGCATTTTCACAGCAGTCTAGTGCAAAATGGTTTAAAGCACAACTAGCACATGGAAGAGTTAATCTGTCAAAGAATATTAGCTTATATACGTTATACCTGGGGGCAGGGGATCGTGTATATGACTGAGCACACATACTGTAGGTGCACCCAGCAGCAGTACTTGTGTAATCTTCTACAAAGGTCTCTTGTTTCTGCTACAATCCTGTTAAAGGCTGAAGGCTTTCCCTGCTTAGATAAAACTATTTCGTTGTTGAACGAAATGATTCCAGCAGTACTTCCTGTTTCTCTAAGTGGTCAAAGAACTGCCTCTGGTATGTGGACTGAGACCTGGTACCACCTCAACCCTCCTGAGATGTGAGAAAAGCATGTTCTCTTCTGCAGAGTGAAATATGTTCTGAGACACAGGAGAAGTCTTGTCTGTTATACAGAAGCACAAAGCAAAAGGAAAGAGCTGGTCGGTACATATTCTGTTGATATGCTGAATTTATATTCTTGCAATGCTGAATTTTGAGCCACAGCTTCATCCCCACCTAGCCACAATCCTGCAGCTGTGCAGGAGTACACACTGAACTGCACGAGCAAGGAAGAGACACATTTTTAATAAGTTGTTCTGACATTTCTACACTATGGCATTTGTATTTATTACAGCAGACCATCACAGTGCACATTGCAAATCAATAAAGAGAATGTGAAGCCGTTCGTAGCACTCAAAGCCTTGTCCATTACTGTAATATCCAGTTGTTTACAGTGCAGTAATGAGGCACTCGTAGGCCTCGCTCAAATATGGCTTTCATTCCCCAGCATGATCAAATGCCAACATGTGGTACAATGGCTCCTTTGTGGATCAGGTATATCCTGATTTTAGCCTCGGATAACACTGCAGAAGTCAACAGGGTTGTAGTTCACTCACATCATCAGGTAAAGATAAATTAAGTCAAAACCTCAGACCCAAGCAGTTTCCAGAATTAGAGAACTTTTGGCTCAGATCCCTTTATATCAGGAAGAAGAATTTAAGGAGGAGAAAGGGATCACAAGGAGAAAGGGGGTGTGGAGACAGGAAAAATATGCCATCTCAGCCATGCGCTGGCAGTTTCCATAAGAGAGGACTTGAGCACAGCTCAAAAAGCTATTTCACAGCTTCTTTGGCTGAAACAAAGTCTGAGCAAATGTCTGTATTTTATTTCCTAACATTTCAGTCATGTTCCACATGGGGCAGGCTGCAGAGACAGCCTGTTCTCTTTGCCACATCCCTTCACACGTCCTTGGTGTGGGCTATTCAGTGGTCATTTAGCAAGTACCCTGGAGAGCTTAGCTCCATCTCTATGGAAACAGGTAAACATCCAATTGAGAAGTTAGTTATTATTATTATTCCTTATTTTCATGTCAGAGACATTAACCCATGTGGGGAAAGGCTTGCTGACTGCAAGCAGAGTGATCACATCCCAGCTTTCCAAGAAAGGAAGCTTTTATTCTTTTCCCATCAGTAAGACAAATGATCTGTAAAAGATACGACCTTAGAACAGCCACAGGTTTGGGGAAATCTGGTGTTGCACAGGAAACTCAAAACCCAAAGAAGTGGTTTGCTTGCAGATCAGAGAGATTTCAACAAGAGGCTACAAGCAGTGCAAGCTAACATAAAATAGGGCTGTTTGTACTTGTCTCTAATCAGCCATTCTTCAGTGACCACATATAAGGTAAAAATGAAACTTGTAGTGGACAAAAGGAATAGAGGGAAGATGGGTATTCTTAATTCTGTGTGTGTCCTGTACAGTTTATCTTCAGATACTCTAATTTCCTATAGCAGCTATTAATTTATTCAAAAATTTCACTTATACTTTCTGTCTTCAGATTTCATTATTTTTTCCCCAGTCTTTCTTCTCTCCCTTCTCTTAATCCCTCTTTTCCTGACCCCGATTTCCCTTCCTTCACTCCTTTATCTCACTTCTGTCACGCCCAGCTCCTCTAGCGACCCTTCCCTAATGGGACTTCACTCCACAACCAACCTTTCATTATCTCTCTTCAGCAGCAAACTTCATTATGCTGCTGTTCCTAGCCCCAGCCCAAACTACCTGTTTTGCAGCAACCCACCTCTGGTGCAATTCAGAATTTAAAAAAGTGATACCACAGTCCCTCTTTTTTACCATCTCATGGCTTTCAGACATGCAATAGTCATTATCCATAGCAGTATTTGATTTGATATTTGAACTATGCAGCCTGATTTTGTGAATCCAACATAAACCACCAAAAAAAAAAAAAAAAAAAAAAAAAAAAAAAAAAGCTCATATATATATGTGTAGTTCTGTAAAAGCACCCTTACTACCCAGAACTCTCTCAGTTAAACCCCTTTTTCTCTCTCCAGTCCTTTCTGGAAAAGCACCTGAGGCCCAGCACAAGTCAATAGCAGGGCAAACCTCAAGTTTGCCTAAATAAGTAGCAACACTTGAGCTGATTTTGAGATGATGTGTGCATGCTCAGATTTAATATATTCCTGCAGACCATCTGCTTAGCACCCAGGCAGTAGGCCTGGTATATCCTATGTACGTCAGAGTAGCTTCACGTGTATCCCCAGCTGCCCAAGGTTTCCAGCAGTCTGGTCAGAAGAGCAGCAAGATCCTCGAGCTATGCTCAAGCTAAAGCACTGGGCAGGAAGAGGATATGGCCTTGGCAGATAGCCCCCATCTGCTGAGCTTTCATTCAGCCTCATGGAGCTGCCATAAAGCACAAGGGTAGTGATAGCCTTCATCTCCAGCTTCTCCAGATGGCCTGTATCAATTGAAGCTATGACTGGCACAAAAATTGCTCAAGTACAACCAGAATGGTCCTTTTTGCAGGTCTCCTGCATTTCTTTTAAATGCACATAAATTTTGAATTTACATTTTAGTCAGCAGCTCCTATCAACCTCTTGCAATTGGTGTTTGAAGTGAAACTTATTTCAGGCATTACAGAACCTGGGTTCTGAATGTGCAGAGTTGGTGTATCAGAAGGGAAGCAGCAAATCCACTGCTTAATGGGTTCCTTGTTACATCTGCCCTGACTTAGCATGGTGACATCAGAAGCAACATTGCTGCCTTAGAGCCTTGACATTCTGTTTCACAAATCCACACTCCTCTAGTGTGTACAAATAACAAAATCCCTTGCTACTGCTCCAAAAAATATTTAACAGCAGCAGCTCCAGGGATCATTCACATTACTGAAATGTAATTAGTCTTACTAAAAGTACAGGAACATTTACTAGCCCATTATATTCGCATAAAGAATAATTACACTACCTTCATTTTTTTAACAGAGCTGTAGAAGTACATTTTCTGCACTGTCAGCACATGGGAAGGCAGAGAGGTTTGGTAAGCCCGCAGGCAAGTGTTTATTTTACTCATGGGAAGACCAAAATATCCAGCGTTTCTAAGTATCCTGGAAAAGGGACAAATGCACTGCAGCAATTTAACAAAGTGCTTATTCTAATCCTTATAAATATGCACCACATGTATCTTTTATAACTGTTATGTTTTGCGCTATTTAGGCAATAGCCAGTATTGAAGGCTTTGTCAGCTATGCTTCAATGGACTTATAAAAGCACCTCCATTTAAAGAGAGAGGATTTCATAGTAATGGGCAAAATTGTAAGTACTGTCAATGACTACATTTCATCTCATTGATTTACACTGTGTAGGATGATTGCCTGATTTAAATCACATATGCTAGAGATGTACTACATTCAGTGCAAAACAACCAGATTTCACAAAAGAAATGAGCTAGGAAAATCTGCTAATTCTCAGTGTAGCGACTTTTTGGAAATCTCACAGGGTTATGTTGAGACACTCCCAGCAGTGCAGCAGTGAGTGGAAGCTAGCAAGTTATGAGTCTTCAAATGGTGTCTTAAGAATGTCCAGGGCCAAAATACACCTACTTAATTAGCAGGTGTTGAGTTTTGATGCGGAACACTATTACTGAAAGGACTTTGAGACAAAACTTGCAGATGAGGGTTGTTGGCCCTCTTAGCAAAACACTACCTAAACCTGCCTGCTGGTGTTTACTGGGGCTTGCTCCTGCCCCAGATGAATTGTCTGTGATGGGAAGGAGGCAATTGCTGGGTTAAAACCTGCCTATGTACATGAAGTTGTTCGTGCACCAAGGCAGAGTGCTCGTTTGCATAGCAGGACTGGTGCTAGCCCAGTGTCTTGGCCGATCTACTTCACCTTTCTTTTTTCCTCCCCTCTGGAACCCCCCACTGTAACAATGTGTGTTAAAGGGTCCACACCTTTTGAGCCTTTAACAGCTTAGGGTTGGATGCTGAATGTCATAAGCTATGCTTGTCACATACTTTACCTAGACTTTGTTACGGTCTTCGCAACCAGTGATAAGAGGTAACACCCTGGCAAATCTGTGCTCCACCTCAGCTGTGCTAGCAGCTGTAAATCAGAAGGTAGACACAGGGTTTGCTTTCCAATGCACACCAGGGATCAGATGCGGAGGGAGACCAAGTTTTGTCTCCTGACCTATTTCGTTTTAGGCCCAAGAAGTTACACTTCTGTTCTTCTTTATCAGTAGATGAAATAAGAGCATGGTCTGGATACAAGCAATGCTGAATTTTTCTTTTTTCTCTCAAACAGGGCTTGAGTTTGTGTTCTCATATAGATTAAACACACACAACTTTACCCTGTGTACAACATCAGGGCAAGAACAGTGAGGCTTTGTGATCACTCGTCATATCTTAAAATTGCAGCTTAGAGATGGGCATTATATGAAATGTGCAATGCACAACAAACTTTCCACAAACCTAACACATAACTATGGGACACAAAATATTTCCAGCACAACCAAAATATTTAGCTTAGGAGAAACTTGAAAAGTTGGCCTGGATTTATAATATCAGCCTAAGCAGACAAGAGGTAACTCAGAGCACAGAACAGGACAAAGAAGCCGGAGCAAGGTCAGAGGAAGGTAAAACCTCTGTGCAGCATGGCAGGGAACCATGCAGAGTTGGAGTCCCAGAGGCAATACAGATGCACCAGTGCACATGTTAATAAGCTTCATCTCAGTAAAAACTATTAGCATGGGCACAGCCCCCTGCTACACCAATTATTCTTCTTTGAAACTAGTTTCGTTTCTTCAAGGTGCTCCATTGCAAACGACTACCATGCCCTCTGCTCCCATTCCCTACACAGCTACTTTGCTATCACACAGATATACCTTCCGATGGGATGAAGCTGCCTCATTTCAGCATCTCAAAAATCTTTGTCCTCTGCCCCACAGGGTGTGGAGAGGGAAGAATGTGAGTTCTGAAGCCAAAGAAAATAAAGGTTTAGTCATAATTACAAGGTTATTGCATGGCATTGCAAGAGATCTTGGGGAAGTTTCCAGTGTCTTTTTCTTAGGAGCTATTTTAACTGAGCTAACTTCAGCTGAGATTTCTGTGAATTATAAGGCTTGCTTAGGGGATAAGTACATCTGTTTGATGTGCCTTATGATGGGGTGATTGATATATATATGTCAGCCTTAACTTCTTTCTAGTTGCAGGGGTTTTGGCAGAGTTCAGGAACAAATTGCTGATGAATTGACAGTTAAACCTAATAGCCAGTACCAGGGCTTTTTCCTTGCACAAAAAGCCAGATGCAGAAGTAAGTCTGAAATCAGATTTCAGAATGTGAATCTTAAACTTAGGTCCTCTTGAATGTCAGTCATTTCACAAAGCCTCTGAAGCTCGTGGGGTGAGAGGCGAAGGAGCAGCAGGAGCAGGAAATGGCTGCTGAAGGAATGACAGGGAGGGCTCAGCGCAGTGGTAGGCCTGGTAGCAGCCTACCCACTTCCAAACGGTACTGGGAATTCCAGTCCTGCTGCTATCCATTTCATCCTGTTGCATCCAGAGAAGGCTTTTTGTCCCTCAGAGAGGAAAACAAGAGTTTTACCTCAGCCAGCCCTGGAAGGACACACTGTGGTGTTAGGACAATCTGTAGCAATGCACTGGGACATGGTGAAACTGCAGGCCGCTGCAGCAGCATGGGGTCCCTAGCAAGGATCCTGTTATCCCTTTCCCTGTACACTACCTGGATATGGGGTTTGTCTCCCCTCTGCCAATGGGGGTGTCAGCACCGGTGCCACCATATGAGTGAATGCTGTGACTGTTGTGTTACATGGTGGGCACCCAGATCAGAAATTTGCCCATACTGATGTGAATAAATGCCTTTGCAGTCAGATGTAGCTGCTAATAAAGCCCTCTTTGAAACTGAGAGCAGCCTCAGTGCTTTGAGAACAGTGTTTAACGGGGTACAGAGTGGGCAGTAAAGGAACAGGCACAGCTATTCATGTTGGGGAGATGCCGCTGAAGCATGAGGGGTTTCACAATGAATGGGAGTTCAGCTAAGGCCTAGTACTAACACTACTGACCACAACAGGCTCAGCGTTTGGAGAACTTAGGGAAATTGATTAATACAGGGCATGGAGGGACACAAGTTTTGCATTTCCTGCACCCCTTTATACACCTCTTTTCATTATTTTTCTAGCACACCAGTGCCTAGGTGGCACAGCTGTAACACAAGACACCACTGCGCTGAGAACAAAAATCCCAATCTCCCTTTACCTGACCACAGGTACAACAGCACAAGTGCGTCCAGTACCCTGCATTGCTGGGACCAGCCGGCAGGCTGAGAGCTATCCCCATCAGCACAGAGCAGGATGGTGTTATTGCCTGCCCACTGCCACAGTACAGATGCTGGAGAATTGAGGCTCACACAAATCCTGAGACAGCCTCAAGCCAAGCTGCAAAGAGCCTTCCCCATCAATCTGTGACTTCTTCCATCTGCAGTCTCTCCCTGCTGAGGCATTCTGCCTTTTGAGTTTTGGCTCTGTTGAGCCTTTTGACTTCGGCCATCCTTTTCACTGTTCAGGACCCTGTGGATTACAGTACTACTGTTTTTTTTTTTTTTTTTTTTTTTTTTTTTTAGTTTGTTTTCCATAGCCCTTACTGTGATAAGGGAAGAGTAATTTATGTAACCTACTCTGCATAGAGTATGGATGGTCTTCTGCCCCACTCAGCAGAAGGGTGGTGGAGCCAAATGCAACTGCATGAGGAAAAATGTAGAAAATGTTAGATATTTCCAAAAAGATCTCCCTGCTAGTATGGAGTGGAGCAGTGATGAGATGAGATAAATACTAATAGGAGAGAGGAAAGCTGGTCTAATAACTGGAGTACTAATTACCAGAGTACAATATTCAGGGACTGGGTGCCAGTTTCTTATCTGCCACATACTTTCTTATGTCCTAGGGCAAATTACTTCAGATGCCACCATCTGAAGTATTAGGCATTTAAGGAGCCTTTATTTAGGCATTTAATGAGCCTTTATGCCTCAATGTCCCTTCTGTGACAGGGAGGACTACCATTTTCTTATCTCTTGAGTAAGCTGCAAGAACAAATAAAGCATGGGCTGTAAGGAGCACCAACAAATGCTGTAGACCAACAAATGCATCAGGGCTTTTCTTGTTGAGAAGCACTCGTGCCATAAGCATGAGTGATCCACATAGCCCGTGTGCTCTGTCAGAGCACATGGGGGAGCAGGAGCCATAGCACAGGGTGTGTAGGCTGGGGCCGGCTCCACAGAACAGTCCTTGTGCATATGAGTCCTCCCTGTACCCACATGGCTCTTAACTCACATCCCAGCGTTGCATGTAATAATTTTTCCAAAGACAAGCCCCAGGACAGACGTAAGAGTGGCAACGGACTGCAGAGGAGGAATTAAGGCCAGCTGGCGCAGCACCGTCGGGCAAGGAGGGCTCCGTACCCTTGTCCTTTGCCACATGCAGGACTAGCAGGGACTCCTGCAGTCCCTTCAGCTCTCTCTCCTCCCTCAAAAACTGTGCCTGAATATGTCAGGGAGCCAAATCTTATCAAACTTTCATGAATTGGTGTAGGCAACGTGGAAAGAGACGGAAGGGTCTGTTTTCTCCTGGCTTCTTAACGCAGACAAAGCTGAGGTTGGCTGTGTGACTGAGCGGTTTGCCGCAGCCTGTGCTGGTGGACTTGCACAAAGTCCAAGGCCAGAGGGAGGGAAAGTGAGGGAGTGTGAGGAGGAGACGCAGAATAGGAGCATGCTGAGAAAAATGTGTATGAGAGGAAGAGAGAAAGCAGACATGCTTGCTGGGAGCGAGCGTGCAGCTGTGGAATGGAGCATGTGTGAGACAGAAAGGGAGAGGGAAAGCAGATGAGGGACCTGCCAGCGGCAAGTGTGAAGATGAACACCCAGTAGTGACAATGATGTTTTGGCCAATCAATGATGCTTGATGCATGGGGGACAGGATAGATGTCATTATTCTACAAAACCGTATACAAGCAAAAACAAAGCCATCTTTTTTAAATAAAAATGAAAGAGAAGTGGCAGGGGAAAAGGAAAATATTTGTGAAATGATTTAAACAAAAAGAAGTAAATCCAAGGAATATATTTTTTCCCCACCGATATGATGTACTGTATAGTTTACAAGAGAAGAAAGAAAAAAAATCAATCCATGGCAATATCTGATGTGCCTCTGTGTAATAAACTGCTCTGCAATTATATGAACAAGGTGGTGGTGGTGACGAGAGGTAGGGGATTTTGTGTCTCCAAATGTGCTGGGTTTGTATCATCCTGTCACCAATTGTTCAATATTGTGATACCGGACAATCTCCAGTGTTTTTCCCAGTAGGTCAGTGAACTTATTTTCTTATCAAGCCTTAAGGCAGGTGCAGACATGAGGAAGGCATTTGCCTTTGTTTTTCTCCTTCAGCCCAGCCCAGCAGCTCCTTAGTATGCGGGGCCAGTGATTCAGCCACACAAGTTTCCTCCTCCCAGTATTTTCTTTGCAAGGATTGCAGCGAAAAGCACAATGGGGAGAAGTTTCATCTCCCCCTGTATGATGCGAATGAGAGAAATGTCTAATACCTCTTACAAAAGGTGGCATTTTAATTATCGCACTGCATTCCAGCAGGCACAGGCACATGTCTGTGTACATGCACATGCATGAACACACACATGCACACGCACACCCCCTGCACCTCTCTCACCCCCTTTCTCCCCCCCATTATGAAGAAGGTCTTCCTCCTCCTCCACCTCCTCCTACCCCTTCCTTGCCTTTATGCAACCCAGGGAACGCGGGCTGATTGGAAAGGTCTCCTTCCTTGATAACAACAATTCAATGCGCCTTGACATTTTAATAGCCTGCCGTCCTAGTGAACACAATCGAGCTGAGCAGTGAAGCAAAAATCATTAGGTAAGCAAGATAATCTAAACGAAAAATCAGCCTCAACTGGCTTCCCACATCTGGGGCACATCTGGGCAGAGGCTGCCCTTTCCCGCCCGCTTCCTACCAGGAATCCTCTCCTGGGAAGGGTGTCAGGGGAAAGACGGGCGTCCGTGGATTTACTGCTGGGGAGGGGAGGGGGGAACCCACCCGGGGGAACCCACCCACTCTCATCCCCCCCAGCCCGCAGCCCCTTCCCTCTGCTCAGCCTTCCCCCTCCCCTCCCACCGCCCTTGCCATTGGAGTGAGATGCTGACTTTGCAAGCCGTTCGCTTTATGAATATGACCCTCAAAGGGAAGCAGCCCTCTTGCAAGCCCAGAACTATGTTATCATCGTTATTAAGGAGCTTAAAAAGGAGCCGGGAAGAGGAGACACCAGTGGAATTGCAGCCTGATTGTGATTGATGTGTTCCTATTAGCTCCTCACTGTTATCTCTCTGGATGGCAAGAACAGCCAGTGGCTTGTAACACAACAGATTACCTGAGTTTTCAGCCCCAGACGGATGTTTAAATAAAATATAGTCCCTTTTAGCGAGAAGCTCATTTTCTCTCCGAGGCTCCCAGACTATTTCATGTCAGCTGTGATTCGCTGTGACTCTCCTCAGTAAACATGTCTTATCATTAATAATTCTTTACAAGCACAATTTCATGGAGGCTTTCTGTCTGCCTGCATGGGGGAGGAGGGGGTGTGCATGCGCAAATGTTGGGCTCAGCCTCATCGTGATACAGTTTGGGAACCAAGGTGCTTCTCTTCAGAATTTCACCTGCCTTGCCAAAAATGATTGATTACCCCGAGCAGACTGGGTGTCCGGCTATACCCAACAAATGACTTTGGCCCCTAACAACAGGCCTTGGCCAGATAGAAATCAATATTTCACCATTAAAATCTATCAAAGAAGAGTTAAGGCACCATCTGTCCCTGCCGCCTTTCCATGGTGTGTGAACATTAAATCCGACACTTGTAGTACATGAGTAATCAATATATAGTAGTTCACAGATCATTTGTGGTCCCCTTTTAGCAGTGATGGATGCTTGGAATAGTTGTGATTCATTTTGTCACACCATTAAACAAGATTCTGTCCAGTTCCTTCCTGATTTCATTTAGAGGATCATTCTTCACAGTTCATAAGAGAGAAACGGTTTTACCAATCTGCTTCTATTTCAATAAGTCACTTTATAGAGATTTTGTGTCCTGCAGACTGTAAAAATTCTGGAGAGATAGTACAAACATACCTCTAAAACTATTCACTGCATGACATATGCATAAAGTGTGAAAAACTGAATGTAAATATGTTTACCTCTTTATCTACAAATATTGGTTTTAACCCTCCCCATGCTAGAGGGGTCTCAAGGCAGAAGTGCATGTAAATGCAGCCCTGCCTAGGGCAGATGTCGTCAAGTTTGGAAATGGGCTGTAATTAAAAACATGAATAAAACAACTGGAAACTCAATGATAGAGCTTTACTTCTGAAATTAAAATGGAGAGGCCTTGGTAAAATAAACACCTTTCTTAATTGCTTCTGCTGACACTCACCCAGCTTTTTCTAAACTGTTCATTTTATACTGACAATAAATGTATAATTGCTGAACATGTTTAAATAATTACAAAGAAATGGCCTTCTTTTTTAAAACTTTTAATTGTCATTATTATGCATAGTTTTTTTTTTTCTTTTTGGAGGAGAGAATAGGATTACATACTAATGTTCCATAGATTATTTATCTTGTAAAAAACCTGCTCCTTCAGTCCTCAAATCATTCAACCAGATCCTCAGATGATGGTGTAATTGGGCATCATGATGGAGCTTCTTGGATTTAAATACTTTAGGAATTGGCCCTGTATGTGCTTCTCAATAGAAATATAAGCAGCAGATGTGGATGCAGAGACAAAGTCAGAGGTAGCACTGAAGATCTGTCACAACACATCTTCCAAGTCCTGTGTTGTACAGCAGCTTATTTTCCTAATTAAAGAACATAAATAGCAGTGATTCGTGCAACTAGCAGTGCTTGCCTGTCCCGTGGAGCACTTTATGCAGTAATTTTTGATGAGGTTGATCGTTTCTAACCCATACATTTTTAAGACTCTATTTGGCTGCTGGAACACACTGGCTCACTCAACACAGTGGTGGAGGAGCAGGAGGGCAGAAGCCCACCCCTGGCTGCTTGTAGCTACCAAAGCCTTCCTGGTGGTAGACCAGATCCCACAGACATTTAATTCCATTTTATCTACAGGGAAAACATATTTTTAAGAGTTCAAACCACCCAAACTGGCGTCCCCCGTTCTATAATGGGGCTGTGTCCAGCAGTGCCTAGTGGGTCAAGGTAGATAGGAAAGACAGGAGAAGGGCAGAGCTCTTCAACAGGCTACATGGAGACCACCAGGAGTGGGAAATGCAGTAAGCTGATGAGTTCATACCCATACAAGTAAAGTCTCCAGGCCAATATATCACTCCCTGGGTGGCTGGATTCAGGTACCTAAAACTGTTCCAGTCAGGAAAAAGCTCCCCAGCCCCATGTGCTGCAGGGCTAGCGTCCCAGGAGAACCTCCTGCAGCTCTTCTTTTGGCTCCTGCTCCATGCATGCCATGAGCGTGGTGCATGGAGTGCAGGGAGCCCACATCTGAGACTGTGGCTGCAGTTGTGCCTTTAATTCCTTCCTCTATATACCTGCCATTCATTAACTTCTTAAAAAGGGTTGTGCTCCTGGGAGATAACAAATGTAAAGAATTACTGCTAAAAATGTGCTGTGTAAAAAAAATAAGGCCAGAACTTCAGCACAAATCAAATATCTGCATAGATTTCAGGGAAGCTGTGCCAATTTGCACACATGGAAGCCTGAATCCCTTATGTTTAGACTTACAGTATTTCAGAGAACAGAGATGGCAAAATACTTACTATTTTCCAGAAAAAAACATACATGGAATCATCAGGTGATGGTAGTTCCTAACTTCAGGCAGCTGCCTGCCATCCTGGCGCTGGGGCGTGCTGAAGGTACCCTGGTTCTCACGTCACCACCGAGCAGCTCAGCAGGTTCAGGGCAAGAAAACAAAGATGCAAAAAGAAATCCAGCAAAAACCCTGAGTTATTACCTGTGAAAGTGCAGTGTGGTGAAAAGAAGAGCAGATGAAAACATGGATCATTTCTACCCTTCAAATGCTATGCAAAGCACCCCCTGTTTGGCTAAGCCTTTAGTACATGTAAATATGTACTATGTATGTAAATATTGATTTTTTTCTAACGAACTGCATAGATGTTTCCCTTCTTATAAATCTTTTCCTAAGCACAAAAGTGGGAAAAGGGAGGGGGAAGGGGTTGCAGGGTAACAAGACTAATCAGGACTTCACCATCAAAGCAAATACATCCAATTAACAGCTATTAAAGAAGAATTTTATGGCACTGTGCACAGTGAAGGCCATTATATCTAGTGGAATTAATCTTAATTATTTGTACCTGTGTACATACATGCAAAGGAAAGCAACTCACATTAATCTACATTAAACTTAATACACAGTTGGTGTATTATCTTCTGAGTCAAAATTGACTGCTGTTTTCTGCATATGTATCCATGATGCTACCTTCAGTAATTACAGTACAGCATGGTAAAGACACCATTTGCCCCATACAATACAACTTGGGAGTTAAAATCTTTTCTGTGATTTTTAAGAAGTCAAAAAATAGAATGGCATGGGCAAATATTATCTTCTCAGAAGTCTTTAAAAAAAATAAATAAATACAAAAAGCCCAGAAGAAGCCATACAGATTTATTATCCAGCTTATGGGGAAACTGAACAAATATAAATCTGCAGCTTTCTGAGGTTTAAATAATGGCAATTACTTCCCCCAAAATATTGCATTTCATGCACTGTGGACAACATTTTTAAAACCACGCACAATATTTTGGACTGTAGGGATTTTTTTTTTCATTTTTTTTTCAGAAGTTGACAGTAAATTATGTCAGTTGTTTGTTAACTTGGTTTGCATTACTCGATAGGGCTTGTTGTGGAGGTCTGTGCTGCGGTAAGAATAATGAATGGTGTACTTTTTACTTTAAATCCTTGCCTAATGAACACAGACATAGGCAAACAGCTACTTAGGATTCCAAAATATAACTAACCATAACGCAGTGCTCCAGCTGGTCGTCTCTCCCAGTGCATTGTTCAAGGGAAAAAAAAAAAAGAAAAAAGAAAAAAAAAAAGAAATTAATTTCTGTTGTGTCCAGCAAAAGCACTTCTGATGTGCACAACTGCTTAATAGTCTCAGAAATGTTTACATCTTACAGTGGATTTTATTCAGATCATGATAAGCAAAATCCTGACTGTGCTAAGGTCTGTAGGTCCCAGTTTCATGCAGTGTCTCAGGCCAGGATCCCCAAAGCAGATGGTACTTTAGTAAACGTAGTTCCATGCCTTGTCCTATGCAAAAACCTAACCATTGTATTTTAGTTATGCTTTAATATATATTAATTAGCCTTCACTAGTTATCAAGATTTTAAAATCTTGCTGAGATATTATTAAAAATATTTCTCCTAGGGCTGATCACAGCTAGCAGAAAGTCCTTTCCTCAGCAGCATTTGCACATGTGTCAAAATATGCAGATGTGTCAAAGTGCTATGGTTCCCTTCAGTTCTTTATAAGGAGAATCTTTAGTTAATGTTTGTAACTATGAACACCTACTAAAAAAAAAATCAGTAGATTAACAAAGATATGAAGAAAGGGCTTGAAAATCTATGCTTCATGCAGTAAAACCATTTTTACTCCTTCAGCAACATTTAGTCTCTTTCCAAATTTTTTGGAGATGTTATATTTCACCTTATGCTTCTTCAATATTGGTGCACGTTCAGCAGCTTATTAAACCATTACGGCTGCAGTGATTTCTCTCGCCAAGGATCTCCAGGGGCTCGCTGCAAGTGAAGCTGCGCAGGGCACGCAGTGCTGCTGTGCACAGCCTGGCATTTCAGCATGAAATCAAATTCTGATGTGAGTCAGTTTTTGCACTGTCAGGGAATGTTCAGAAAGGTCGTGTCACTGCATTTGTTTTAATTCAGGTGCTTACCAAAACCCCAAACTACAATTCTTTATGTCTACTTGTATAACAAACTTGAGGATTTAGCTCCAAGCCCACCTGCTTTCCTTTCTTTGCACAGTAACCATAAACAGACACCATAAAAGTGTGTCACAGCATGAGTGCTGCAAACCAGGCAGTTCCCCAGCCCAGGGGCACCCAGGCAGCAAGGAGGTTTGATGGAGACATTCCCCCAAAGGTGTCAAGAAGATTAACCGGCAGGAAAAGGGGACAACCTTAGAAGAAAAAAAAAATAAAAAAATAAAAAAAAAAAATGGGAGAGTCACCTGCCAAAGCCCTGCATGCTCAGAATGCCCTCAGGGATTCTCACTGGGAGGACATTAGCAGAGAAACCACCCCTGCTTAAAAAGGATGAGAGCTCTGCAGCTCTTCAGAGCAGTTCTGCAGCGGGGTGTGTTTGCAGGACAAGGGTCCATGGGCGGTATGAGCCTGGGATCAGGCCAGTGGACAGCATGTAGGATGAACAGCTGTGGAGGCAGGCGAAGCATGTGTCAGGACAAAAAGCATCGTAATCCACATTTCTGAGATCTGCGAAATACAACCTCATACTTCTGTTTGTGCAAAAAGTGGTTAGCAAGCCTCAAAACACCAAACAAGCAGGTGGGGATGGAAAAAAGATTTGTATACAAAGCAGTGTCTTCCGGAGTAAATGAAAAAATAAACTACGAGTGAATGTTTCTGAAAATATCTCAATCCTGAAAGATTAGCCTCAGCAGAAGTGTCACTGCAAAAACCATCTGCATGCCAAAGAGGTTGCCTAGCAAGACTTTTTCCTCATTATTATTTTCTACTTAGATTGCTCAGAAAAGATCTCTCAGGAGAAATAACAGCAGGACCTTAAAAATAGTTCCAAACCCACGATTAAAAATTCAACACAGATATTGTCTAAGCCATTTGCTCTCCTGCTGTTCTGATGCCGTGACTGGAAACGTGCTGAAATTCTCCGCTGGGCTTGTTTGTAACGCTCAGCACCCACCCGAGTGTTTCGCCGAACGAGACATCAAAGGGTACGGCGGTGCTTGGGGAGATGCTACAGGGCTGAAGGGATGTGAGGCCATGGGGTCCGCCTAACACAATAAGTGGATGAGGAATTGGGCTGGGGCAGTCCAGGGGGGCTACCCCAAGAAGCCCCAGCAATATTAGCAGTGAGGGAATGGGCTGAAACCTGATGTTTTCTTTGCTTCTCCTCTACGCTGTGATATGTATGAAATATACTGTGAACCTCACTGTTGCTCTTCTCCCTTTTCCAGAAGCAAATTACTAATTCTTGCCATGTCCTATATTTCCTTTCATCTTTTTCCCCTCTGGAAACTGGATGTTCTCTGTACAAATTAGCTCTAACCCCATCTAATCTGCTCCCTGCTCTTCTCCTTTCCCTCTGCCCATCCCATCAGTGGCCTGCTCTGCTCCCTGCCCTCCCCCAGATCCTCTCCTCATCTCACAGTATCAGAAGAACCAAAGACTTTGGTGAAGAGCACCCTCATCACGAAAACAGGAGGGGAAACCAGACAGCAAATTGTGTAGGCTGTTGCTCTCATGCACATTCTTGCTCCATCTATGTAGTTTACATTTTAAACTTTTTCTACTGTAATGTAGTGGCTGGACGATGGCCAGCAGCAGAAGCCCTGAGGGCAGAAACACCCTGTTATTCTGCTTCTGCCACGTCATGTCCAATTGGACCAAACATTTTGTTGATCCCCTGTCATTGTTCTCTTAGACACAGCACTCCTCTATGGCACAGATGTTTATTTTGTGAGAGTCCCATGTGCTCAGTTTTGGGTTGGTTTGGGATGCCTGCAAATACATCAAGGTTTTTACTGAGCGGTGAACAAATGGGATATGTAAGTGGCTGGTAGCATCACAGGACACAAAAGCGTGTGGGTGGTGGGTGACAGTTTTTGGCATTTAAATACAGGAAAAATCTTCATAACTTCCTCCTGGGCGTGTCTTGTTGAAAGTTAAAACTAGATGTATTTTGGAAAACTAAGTGAGGCAAATATTACTCTGATACATTTACTGAGGATGAAGGTGGCAAGGAGGCAGCTGTGTTAAATTGTAAATGTCTGCATTTGGAGGAAAGCAAGTAAAAATATTGACATTTGTGAAGAATTTTCGTAATTCATCTGATTGTGTAGAATATAAACGGATATGGGTAAAACCTCAGTTGTGTTGAAGGCAATGCAGAGCTACTATCAAATCTTTAAGAAATCCAGTTGAAGCCATAATTTTAGGTGGATAGGAAAATCTTCTAAGAGAATTTAGGAGATTTATTGTCTCCTAAGTTCCCCATCACTACAGTCTGTAAGCACTTCCCAAATAATATGTCTCATTGTTTCTCTTGACTTTCCCCCAGGGATAGCTGGGGCCGCACCACAACATGGTTTCCTTGCCCCACTTGGAACTTGGGGGTGCACTTTATGCAGACCCGCGTTGTTCCTCTGGCAGAGAAGGCAACGCCAGGAAGCCTTGTACCTGCCAGGGGAAGTTTTGCACCTTTGATGACCTCCTTGTCCCTGAGGACTTTGCCTCCCAGCTGGCCCCAGCTCTGCAAAGGGAGAGCTAGGGGCTGCAGTAGATGCCCTGCACCGTGGCCAAGCAGATCCCCAGGCTTTGGCCAGACTGTCCCACATCCTGGTGCCAGGACACTAAGCACTTTAAAGCCTAGGACCTGTGTAATAGCAACAGTGAGTGCGTAAAACCTTTTTTTTTTTTTTGTGATCCTGCAGAATAATTAAACGTCCATCAGTGCTGCTGCTGCTGCTGCCAGTGTAACAATACCAGCTACCACATGCCAAAACAATAAAAGAGCTGCTTCCACGAGCAGCCAAATGTAATTTGAACTCCTGAGTTCTTTCCAGTTATTTACAAGCATTGTATTTCATAAACAGACCACCTCTTTTGTAACGTTCTTTAGGAAAGCTGTATATTATAGTGGCATAATAGTCCTCTTCAGGGAGAGCATTTTGTTTTAATAAAGTGTGTGCCACCATATTTAATCAATCAGATTGATTGACACCAGCAATAGCCGAGTCTCCCAGCAGATGCTGCTGCTACCTCATTCTTATTCCAGTTTCATTTCTCAATCAAATCCATGTGTAAAAAAACATAATGTGCTGCCAACATAATGTAATAAAACTTCAACTGAAATGCACACCACCACAACTGAAACAGATAAGTCAAAGTATGGGAAAAGTTAACTTTAGGAAAATCATTTTTGACACAAAAATATTAAAGTTTTACAGTTCAGATATGCCTAGAAAAACCCTAACATTAATAAATAAGTTTCACATCTGAGTATTGAAAAATCCTAAGGAAAGAAACCTTCCTAAAAGTTACCTAGCTGTTAGCTTGCTCCCAGTGTTTTGTAATCTTCAGTTTTTTAGAGCCACTTCAGCCAGATTAAAGCACACGCTGCCCAAGTAAGATGAATTATAACTTTTATCCAAACAGCTCTACTGCTCTGTTGAGGTGAGCACCAGCTAGCAGTGATGCATGGCTCTGTGTCAGAGGCTGAACTAGCAGGTTTGGAAGTTAATGATTCATACAGGCATACCGAGTACCCTAATTGTTAGATGTCACACACAGTGCGAAAGTGCTCTCAACTCTATTAAAGTTCATTCTAAATAATCTGCACACCTCACTGTATGCACGCAGTACGTGGGGCTCACAGGACATTTTCCTGGAGACTTTGCCTTTACTGTGCTTGTAGGATTTGGCTTTAGGGTGTGACCCTTCATGATACAGATGGATTCATCAAATGTCAGAGATGGTGATGCCTCAAACCCCCGTGGTTAACCTACAGCGTGCCAGCAGTCCCCCAAACCAAGGCGGGACAAAAGCTAAACACATGGGTACTTGCCAGGCTGTATACTTCATGCATAATATTTTCATGTGTAATTACTGAAGGAGATGTGAACCAAGCTCCACACCATTTCTTTGAAGGTACCACAATAAATGACTTCCCCTTCACTTATTGTGCACTTCTCCCAGTGATGATATTATAGGAAACACATGCCATGAACTCACATGCCAGAAATTTCCATGATTCTCTTAAAAAGAACAGAGGTTTGAATCAGAAAAAATGTCTTGCTTTTTTTCTCCTATCTCACATCTTCAAATAAAAAGGTTTCATTAAATGCAGTCATGCTGGACGGTGCTTTGGGCAGCCTACATGGGAGCTGTGGTTATAAAAAGAGTGTGAGATCTGGAAATTTTAGGATCTAAGGAAATTGTCGATTTTGCTCATCTTTCTCTTTTCTTGTTTTAAAGAAATAATGAGTTTCCAAAGAAGAATCCTTTAATACAGCCAAATGTCTAGGGCTGTCCCAACCTCATAGCACATTGGAAATCACACACAGACTTTGTAAAACAGGGCTGAGGATTGCAGTGGTGGTTATTCAAGCAGACCTCAAAGCCAAAGCTGAGAGGCGTGGGGGCTGCCTGGTGGATGCTTGAGGGGGGTGGATGTTTTTCCTTGACAGACTGTCCCAAACTGGCATTCTCCCCAGCAGTGCCTCCTGTTCCTCCTGTGCCTGCCCAGAGAGGGAAGGGGGGCTCCTGCCCTCCAGACTAAGCAGGACCATTTTGGACAGCCTGAAAGTGGCTCCAAAAGAGAGCCATGGAAATGATCCAGTGTTTGGAGAACCTGTTTTGTAGCGAGGAGTTCAGTCCATGTAATTTATTAACATCAATAATAAGCATTAGTTTAGCTATTGTCTACACATAATATAAGGGGAGGAAAATTGTGGCAGTAGAGGGCTCTTTAAACTCTCTTTTTAAGGCTGAGATACAGAAATGCCTGGTAACTCCAAGCTGAAGCAATACAAAATTGGACTAAAAATAAGCTGGAAATTATTAATGTCAAAATAATAATAATAATAATAAAAATTCCTGGGACTTCCTGGCTTTATAAATGAGTTGGATTCCATTGCACTTGACAGCAAACTAAATTGGGGTGTATAGGAACAGGTTGTTCCAGTTGGATTGTGGAGATAATTTTCATTTAAATTGCATAGACTTTTTTAGAGAAATAAACTTCTTTAAAATTGCATTGGCTACTATAATGAACTATAGTAAAACATAGGCTTACTGTTTTATTGAAATAATTCAGATTCACAAAACAACACACTGCATCATTGAGATAAAAGTTATTTAAATTCAACAATATCTATATGTACATATATATATTTATATAGGGTCTGAGGAAACAATTTGAACTTTCAAAACCTGCCGAGGGTATACAAACTTGTAATAAAACCATACAGTGTATTGCCTGCATCATGCTTCTGAAAGTTTAAAATTCCTCAAAGTTCAATATTTGCCCCAGTCCATTGCAAGCCCCCTAGTGCTCCTCTCCGAAGGCCTTGTCCCTATTCATCAGATCTAGGCAGACATTCCTGCCAGGAAAAACAAAGAAAACTGCCCATTTTGTGAGCAAGACACCCTGACAGCATATAATGTATTGCGTATTTGAGGAAAGGTAGAGCTAAACAGAGCTGGAGCTGAGCTTTTTTGGAGATGGTACAATGAAAACACTCCCATGTGGAAAAAGAAGAAGCCTTTCTAAGAAGTGTTCCTTGGCCCTGCTGCTGAAAGGAGCATTGTGCCCAGTGGAACAGGGTTTTTCATGATGTTTCATTCCTGCCTCAAGCAGAATCTGGTGCTCAAAGTAGCTTCAGGGGAAAGAACTGAGGGCCAGATTGGGAGAAACAGCTCTATTAAAACACCAGAGAGAGAGAAAACATAGGAACACAACTCTTGAACCTCAAATATTTAGATTAAATTTCACCCAAATCTGTGTTGAGTGTTTTCCTGGCACAGCCCTAATGATGTCCTTCCAGGTAGTCCCATTACGTGTTATTCTGGATAATACCAAAGGAATGCAATTACATCTGGACTCAAAACTTCCCTGTTTGGACTAGGAAGACAGCCACATATCCTAGCAACTGGGCATGTTGTCTCCTCCTAAGGACTGTATTTTGCACAGAAGACCATAAAGCCTTTCCTCTCTGCTACTGAATTACCCCTCACAGAAGCTTTCCAAGCAAGGCACAGTTTGCCAATGTGTATGTGGAGGAATTAGAGCCTGAGGATGATGCTCAGCTGCTGAAACATAAGCCTCCAGTGCCTTGTGGAATGCTCTGGGGAACCTGAGGAGATATCAGTAAGGGTTTGTCAGATAGGAGAGGAGTCTTTCATGAGGAGGGCTTCTCCACGTCCTTTAGCGGAGGCCAGGGCTGGCAGCTGAGCAAGTCTGAAGGAGCATGAGGCACGTGTGTTATGGTATCTCCTCAGAAGCAGCTAAAACTTGTCCAAGATCTCCTATGGTATGAAAACTATTAATATGACAGGAGGCTGTTCTTCAGCAGTCTTCCAGAGCAGAAGCTGGACTTGGACCCCAGCCATGGTGTGCATATGTCCCTAAATACCTCTGGTATGGTGGACCCTCAAAACAGGGAAGGAGAATCAGCTTCCTCTGTAGGAGGGACGGGCAACACTTGTTGCACCCTGAAGCTCTGGAGTCTCCGCCATCTCTTCATAAGGATGCTTGTTTCACTAATACCTTTTCCATGAATGTCTCCATGACATTTTTGTTGTTGTTTTGTTTAAAAGATGTAACCACTGAACTGTGGTTTTGTGTGTACTATCGTCTCTCAGCAACCAAGCTCTCATGCGTTGCAATCTTCCCTGTGCTTTCTGGTCTTTTTATTTGGATTTTTTTTCTTGTCATAAGAAATATGGGGAAAAAACAACAACAAAAACAAACAGAAAAGAGAGTCAGCACAACTTCTTACAAGGGCAACTTCTTACAGCAACAAGTGTGACAGTGCTTCTCCCTTCCATGTGCATTTATGCCCTACAGTGGCAGGCTGTGTTACTGCTATGCTAATTGTCATGTTTTGTTGTGCAAGGGAGTGGATGTTGAGCAGAGGGAGAGTGAATCTGTGTTTGGGATGGCTGTGGTCAAGGGGAAGGAGAAACTTCCCCTGTCTTCCCCTGTCACTCCCTCTCCTTCCCTTCACTGCCATTCTGGTGCTGGGCCTTGAGTGTGGCAACTGTTGGCTCCTTCTCCCCCAAACCCCAAGCTCTCCGGCCCCATGATTTGACCCTAGGTGACAGAGAGGAAAAACATGAACCATAAAGAGCAGGTGCTGGGGGAGAAAGGGCGCTGTTGCTGCTCCTCTCCCCACGCCTGGCCTAGCAGCCCGGCCTGTTCCTGCTGCCTGGGCCGCAGCGCTCTTTCACCGGACTTTTGCTTTGGATTGTTTTTGGCCAGAGTCCAAAGTTTCCCTCAGGAATGGAACTGGAAGGAGGGAAATGGCATTTTTTAACACTTCATATTTCATCCAAAGCAGGATGAAATTTTAGCACAGCAAAAACACGGTGGTTGAGCACCCCAGGCCTAGCCTGGGGCTGTCTGCTCAACAAACGCTGCCAGCACGCCGCAGTCAAAATGTCAAAGTTGTGAAGGGAGAAGGCATAGGACATTTTTGTGAGTGGATGTGTTGCAAATGCTAGAAAAAATGGTCATTGCACATCCTCCTCTAATATATGCTGGGGAAACCCAAAAACTTTGGGCATTCTTTCAAAAGTTTTGAATGCCAATACTAATATAAATATCCCCAAACTTTGGGAATTTTTTAATTCTTATTCATGATCTGTGGCCTGACTGCACTTCTAATATATTTGTTACATGTATGACATTAAATGCTCCATCCTGTTTGTTTGCTGTGCTGAGACCCCACTCCTTCACACAGTGTTTTGTAGTTGACCTGCAGCCCATTAGGCTCGTGCTGTTCACCCGCAGTTTGTCTGCGAGGTTATTTACAGCCCTCCCTGTGGTACGAGGCAGGGTGGCTGTTGCCAGCTGTGCTGGTGGCTTTTGTGACAAGGAAATTCAATGCTCTGAATTTGGCTGGAAACCTGTCATTCATTGCACATTAAAAAAAAAAAAAAAAAAAAAAAAGGCAGCAAATGTGAATGCTCCTTTTAAATGTCCCACTCCTTGGCACAAATCTCTCCTACATTTGCTTGAAGAAGCTGTTGCATGTCATGGGACTGTGGAGAGGGTGGGATGGCAGCTCTCATCATGCTGGAAATTTGCTGGATTTGACACTAAATTCACTAATGTTTTGGCAAAGTATAAAGAGAAGGAAGCTTCAGGGTATCTAGCCAACCTTGGGAACAATCCCATCTAGGAGAAGCTCTTCAGGCTAAGGTGCTGATGTTGAATTAAGTAGATTTTATGCAGATTTGCATTTTCCCAAACTACTCAAGAAACGGTTGAGTAGTACTAGGAAGAGACAGGGATCAGGGGTTAGACAGAAGCATCCTCATCACTGCCCATGGACAGATGGGGATTGTGTGGCCAGTTTATACTAAAAGCTCTCACTGGTTTGGTTTTCTCTCATCCAAGGGAATTCTGCTGATGTTTTCCTTGTTTCACCCTTTTGGTGTCGTTTATCTTTTATACTGGTAGATTGTTTGTGACTTACATATGCATAAAAATGGCAGTGGAACAGAGCCATGATTTGGATAAAAATCATAGGTGCTGCCATGACATAAAAAATCATAATTTTCTCAGTCATGTCTAGAACAGTAGAACATTTTGGCCAGTAAACCTCTCTGTGAAGCACAAGAAATTCCTCTCCATGACATTATGGTCTCTAGAATGGCCCAGCTGACTTGATTCCTTTGCTCCACAAAAGTAACCACATGGACTGGGACTTGATGAGAGCAATAAAAGGACTGACCTCCACTCAGCTATCCTGACATTTGAACATCTCCAGGAGAACTCAAGGCAGAAGGATCAACACTTCATCAAATCCAGGACTTCATTTGCCTTAGACTAACAGCTGTGGAATCCGTTTTAGTTTCTTCTGTGAGAAAAGTGAGATAAATGATGTGTACATGTCTATCAGCTAAAACATTTGATCGCTTAACTTCTCAGTCATCACTGATCTTTAATCACTTATTATGTAACATTAATCCCAATACAGATTGCTCTCGGGGGAAAAATCACAACCATGGAGCCAGCAGGAACAAGACAGCAATTTGTCTGTAGGAGTAAGGTTGCTCTTTTCTGTGCATCCTGTTTACAGCATCATTTATCATGGCTGAGAATTGCCTGGAGGCAGCAGAACAATGCTTTGCTGAAGTCACACAAGGCCAGCTGCCTTCTTACGGGCTCCTGTCCTGTTAGCAGCCCAGCCCTTAGACGTTCCCAGGGCAAAGGCCTCTAAAGTGATGCCAAATCAGTCAGCCCAAGTAGGCCTACAGGACTTTTTAAACTCTTGGCCACTGCCAAAGCAAAGAATGGTCTTTTTCAGGCTACCTCTGTGACAGTGCCATTTTCAGAGACCTATTGTACTTGCAGATTGAAGACAGATCTATTTGGTAATAACAAAAAAAGAAAGGGGAAAAAAAAAAAAAAAAAAAAAAGAAAGAAAAAAAAAAAGAAAGAAAAAGAAACCCAAAGCTAAACCTTACAAAGAAATTATTTCCTACCAAAGAAACTTTTCTGGTACTATGAAACCTAGCTACACTTTGGCATCTTTTCCCAAACACAGCATGCAAAAGTTGTAATATTTTATGTTGTGATTACAGAACACAGTGGGCTGCAGCCATCTGCTAAGGGAGGGACATTCTGCTCCCTGAACATCCTGGCTGTAATCTGCACAGTTTTGAGTTTCTGAGAGTTACCACAAGCTCTGGTATGGTGTGGTTGCCCATCAGCACCAACAGCACATAAAACATGGGAGAGCTGACTCAGGGCTGACAGCGAATTTTGGCACCTTCAGATTTTTCCCTAGGCAGTGGAAAATGTTCCAGCATGAAATAAACATGTAAAAAGAATTCCCCAAAGCACGTGCTGCCCCTGTGGCAAACAGAAAGCACAGAGAAGTCTCATGCAGTCACACTATTTCCTTTTTTTTCAGAGTTACAGTTGGGTTCAATTTTCTATTATGACCGAGGTTTTGGGTGGGATTTTTTTGAAGCACTGAAGACTTAGCCTAAGTCCTCTCCTGTTGGGAACAATGAGCCCCCTTCTCCCCCATGGCTTTAATGGCAGAATAGCGAAGCCAACACGGAGCGCTTCAGGAAATCCCTGCCCTCGCGCCGCATCCTTCACAGTGGGTCAAACCTTTCATCTGCGTGTGAAGTCTGAATGAGCAGCATTGCACAAGGAGCCATGGTGGGGAGCTGAAGGCGCTCTGCCAAGGGCCGGCACAACCGCTGCCACCACTTGGTGTTAGCTGTGGCTGCTTGCGGACCAGCATAATTTTTGGGAACATTGCTGCCCTCCTGGGGGAGCCTGAACTTCTACAGGTGGTCATTTGACCAATGTCTGCATAGCTCTGCAAGAGTGGGCTTGTGGGACGGGGATGGCTAGGACGTGGTTTGTGCTTCTGTCCCCTCATACAGCCAACACAGACCCTCACTTTTGAATTTCAGGGCTGTGGCAATGGGAAAAAACAAACTATTTATTGTACAGTGAATTTTGGTCCCCTCATTGCAAATTTTGATGCAAGGCAGTATTTTTGAAAATCAGCGCATTTTGTTCATTGATGGCCACAAAATGTTTCCTATGACCTTCAGAAGGAGGAGAATTTACTGCTCATTGGAAATAGCTGTCACTACCTGTTATCACTCAAATATTAATTTGGTTAATATTGTTAATAGCTGTTATCACTCAAAGACAAACTATATTTGGAGATAAGGCTGGGGTGAAAGGGATGTCTATTTGCCATGTTGGCCACACCTAGCAATTTTTTGACAAAAAAAAAAAAAAAAAATGCCTGAGAGCCAGCTTGATCTCAGCCAGGTATCAAAGGCAATCTGTGCTGAAAGACCTGAAAAATTCACCCGTTTTTCTCCTTTGACTCACAAACAGGACAAAGACTGTGGACGGCAACTTGCATTCCCAGTGCTTCCTCACCCATGGGCTACCTCCCAGAAGTATACATGCCTACATATGCCTTGAGCCTATTCCTATAGCACCCCAGCCAGAGAACTAACCTTGTGTCGGGTAAAGAGCATTAATTTGCTGCTAATACTTTTACATAATTATTCTTACTTATCTGGGATGTTTCTGGTGTGGTTCATCAATATTTTGCACAAAATCTCGGGCTGTGTTGCTGTAGGCCAAAAGGAATAAATAGATTTTTTCTTCAGCATTAGTTAAACAAGCACAGTAAATGGACTCTCCCGTTTTACGCTGGTCGAGGATCTGTCCCATCACCTTCAATGCCAAGATATCCAGGCACGTCTCATCATCCTTCTATTGAGATGACTACAGCAAAGGCATAAAAAGCTTTCTTCAGGCAGCCCTGTGAATATTGTGCTCATTTAAGATATAAGTAAAGAAGACCACCGCTGGTTACGTGTCCTCTGGTAGCAATCAATGCACAGCATACACTTTTGATGAGGTTAGATAACAAGCCTCACATGGAGAGAGGAGTACCACACGCACACACCCTTCTGAATATGTCAGCAATAAAATGAGAACTACAAAGGCAAGCAGTAGCTGCCCACTGTAGGATGTCTCATCCAGCTCAAGTACAGCTGTGCAGTACAAGTCTAGCTCTCTGTAGTTTGATTTAAAAAAGGCTATTACAGAAATCCACCATCTAGTGCTCTGAAGGGTCAGCACAAGGATATATCTTTGTTCACAGAGCCCTTTTTATTTCTGAAAAAAGTAGTTTCTTATATCAAAAATAGAGAATTCTTTCATGTTACTGTCAGCTCTGTAGCCCACCTAACACTGTATTATTACCACTGACAGAAAGACAGGTGTTAACAGCTGGAGAGAAAACAAATATAGAGAGCAGTGGCAAAATCTGAGGAGAAACAGATGTGTGAGCAACTTTGTCTTTGATATTTATTTTAATAGTGCTTCTCAAATGCATTTAATATTTATGTGGCTATCGTCTCAGCTTTCAGTGGCATACTGCAGCCAGCACAGTGCGCTGCTCACCTCTGCCACCACTTCTTTTCTTTTCCTCCTTTCTTGCTGCCATAAAACAGCATCTGTTAATCTCTCAGGAAATGCCAGTTTATTCCTCTCCCCTCCCCCAGTATGAAATGGATAGAGTTTTTTAGCAGTGGGAGCTCAGTGTGATTAGTATGCTAATATAGGAGAGAGAAAAGGAAATGGAGATGAGAGATATGGTCCTTTAGCGAAGAAAAGCGGGAACAACTGAAAGGAGGATCTCTGCTAATCAATTAACCTACAATGGACCTAATGCCATAAGAAGCTATTGTGCATAAAGGGACGAAATTCTCTGTGACAGATGGCACTTGGGCGCATGATATTGCAGGGTTCCTGCTCCAGAGCTTGTTTACCTCCCATACAGGGGTAAGCAATAAAGCAATAAAATTGCTTATTTATTTTAAAGAGAGAAGTTGAAATGCTTATTTACAAAATCAATCAAGGTTTACTAAGGCAGAACAGCCACAGTCCTCGTGGCCCTAAAATGCTGGATACTTCACTGATTTCAAATAGCAATTATCTATTGCAGCTTCTTGAACCTGCTCTGACTGCAAAGAGACATTTAATTTGCAAATTTTGATGAAAATTGTCATTTTTTTTAATTGCCTATTTCACCAATTTGAATTTTAAAACAAACGATTAACTAGAATCTCATTTTTTACTTGCCTTGGGCAAGCCAGGAAAATATTTGTCAAGACCCAAGTCTGTCTGCTTAGCATTTGAGTTGAGAAATGCACAACTGCCTTCAAGTCAACATTAGCTATGACAGAAGCAAGACTATTATTTAACAGTAGCTGGAAATGTCAAAAACAAGCGGCGCCTGGCATTTTGACAAGGCAGCGTTGAAAAGAAACCACTTTTTTTCACCACTTGGTTAACTGTAAAGCAAAACTGTACAATTATCGCGCGGCTCAGAGCGGGGCTCTGGGGGTGTCCTTTGAAGCGGCAGGGATGAAGTTCAGGTGGGTCCGTCCCCATCTCCTGCTTCCCACGGCAGCTTTTGGGACCCAAGCATGGCCAGACTTCGGGATCAGCTTCTTCTCTCCTGGCAGCACAATGCCATCCTCCCACCAACGCACCCGGCGTCATCTAACGACTTGTGTAAGGCCCTGGGCTCATTGGCTTGATGAAGACATCCCAAGAGCTAAGGACATATGTAAATGTTTGGAGGTGTACGCGTTAGATGTTGGCTGGCTGGCAGGGTGAAATGCAGGTGCTTTGAGCAGCAGGTAGTGCGTCTGGGCATCAGTCAGCATGTTTTACATCAGAATTGACAAAAAAAAAAAAAAAAAAGGTTGGCAGATTTAATTGGAAGTAGTATTGTGATGAAGAGAAGCCTGATATTGAAGTAGTATGGGAAAACTTGTACCTAAACTACTTTCCTCCCCCGGGGAGGTTAAGTTGGAAGCTACCATTTTAATCAACTGTAAGATGTGAGTGTTTACAACAAGCAGTATCGGGAACCATCTCAGGGAACAGTGCAACAAGTGCTAAGATATTGTTCTTGAGAATTTTAGATCGCAGAATGGATAGGCCGTAATCATCTTAGTGATGCCAATGTGACGAATATACGTCAGTCTTCATTGCAGACACCAAATACTCAGCACTACTTATCTCTACTTATGTGACAAGAACTGCTTTTAGCATTTTTCCTACCCATTAAGTCCCTTTATCATCAGAGAGCATCAGGTAGGGTATCAAATCCCGTAACAATTCACCTGTACAAGCGTCAGTGTTCTCTTTGTTTCCTCCCGCAGTGAAATATCTGCGTGCACCTCATAGCAGCTGTGCAAGAGACATCAGGGGACGTGTACATGGTCCCTTTTCCAGCTCCCATCTCCGATATTCTGACATGTAGCAGCCACACCACCCACTTCACCCCATCTCTCTGGGTTTCATGTTACCACCACCTTAGAAATCACAGATGGACTATCAAAGTTTGACAGTATTCCACCAAAACCTGATTTAGATGAAAACCCACCAGAAAGCACATGCTGTGCCCCATGGCTTTGAAACTTCCCTGATGAGACAGTGTGGGGTTTTCTGGCAGCAACCGGGTCCCTTCCTCACTGTGCAGTTTCTCTGGTGCCTTGGTTTTATGGCCCATTGAAGTCAGGACACGGCAATATTGCTTCCCCTTTGCACTGACAAGTACGTTGGTGTTGCTATAGGCAGGAGGAGACCGTGGAACTGCTCCTACTTAAACTTAGTGGGTTTTGTTTGCTTGGGGCCAGCTTTCCATGTGCCCCTTCTCCCACTGCCCTTTGC
Organism: Heteronetta atricapilla; assembly: GCA_011075105.1. Lineage (NCBI taxonomy): Eukaryota > Metazoa > Chordata > Aves > Anseriformes > Anatidae > Heteronetta > Heteronetta atricapilla. The sequence goes on from CM021737.1 coordinate 30,236,947, forward strand.
TGCTGCAGCAGTGCCACGGCCAAAGCCTGCAGAGCAAACCCGAGCACTCCCCAGCAATGTGTGCGTACCTCCTTCTACCAGCTTCACGGTTTCTTACACTACACTTCTACATTTATTACGTACATAATACTACATTTCTATCATCTCTTGTACTACTTATCACTACAGTGGATACATCACTACATTGATTCACGTCCTTGAAACATCAGTCTTCAGGAGCTTCCGATTTATCTTCCTTAAGCCACTTCTCCCATTGCATTTTTGCTTGTTATGATGGTTTGAGGAAAGTGGTTCGTAAAAGGGGGCTGAAACCCCACAAAGCAGGATTATTTCACTCTCTGCCGTTTAATCAGAACAGGCACGGGTCCAAAACAAATCATCAACTGAATTTCCTACAAGTGAAATACCGGACACAATGCGCAGGATTGTGGCAAGCCTTTATGACAACAAGCCCATCAGTAGCCAACATTTTGCATTTGCATCATTATTAATCTGATCTGCCAGATCTGATTCTTGTGAGTCTGTCCCCTTGAAGAACTGATATACCATATAAAAAGGCATACAGTGTAAATCACAGAAAGTGACACTTTTCATCAGCAGTGAAAGAAAAGAAAGACAGGCAGATTCTGCTGTGCGCTCGCACTTGCTGCACAGCGCAGGACTTTTTTTTTGACCTGAGGCACATTAAAGAAAGGAGCTCAAAACAATTTCATCCCTTTCAAACACAGTGGGCCAAATTCCAGGCTAGCACGAAACACCACATATCCACCAAAATCGGTGGAGCTCCGCCAGTTCAGCTGAGAACTTGGCTTTGCTTGTCAGTTCATTCAGCAGTGATTGCACTTGACGTGCAGCACAGAACAAGCATTTGTTTTTAAAAGAAAACAGTGGAGTCTTTCAGTGCTAACCCAGCCTATAAATAGTCCCGATTCCAAGAACGGGATTAACTGTCCTTAACTCAGACTCCTATACATTAGTGCAAAGGGAGAGGAGAAGGAGGAGGAAAAGAAAGCGTATTCTTCTGTCCTTGGCACAATGACGATCTCAGCACTCCAGACAAGAAATGACAATCTGTAGAGCAAGGTAACTTTGCTTTTTGTTAGAACCTATAATTAAATCCATGCCCTTAATGCCCTTACAGGGATTTTCAGCCCCCCGGAGCTCCACGTAGTCCTATTCCCTCAGCTCTAACTCATCTTTACCAACCAAAGCGCCCAGGGCCACTTCATTGATTTCTCACAAAGTCCGAAAGGAGTGCACCAATCTCAGCGAGGCCTTCCTAAAAACATTTCTTATGCAGTGCCCGGTGGCACAGCCAGGCTCACACTGGGTTTCGGGATTGTTTTCTAGACACTGAGCCAAAAACTGGCATAGCTGGGTTAGAAGAAAACAGACAAGCCAGAACATGGCCCAGTGGCCGTGGCCAGCAGCGCGATGCCTTTGGACAGCAGCTGAAGATCAGTACAAGTCAGTACAAATGCACTACATCTGTAAAGCTCCCCTTCCCCTCTTGCTTTGAATTGCAGCATGGAAAATTGAAATGATCGCTTATTGTACTTTTATTTCTTGCAACATTATGCCAAGTGTTGGAGATACCCCTTGCATAAGTTTTAGCCTGCAAGTTAAGTTGCAGAACTTTTCCTCCCAGGCTTTTTCAGTTCATACACGTTCACTGTAATTGGATGAAGAAAACCTCGTTTGAGATTTGATTGAAAAAAAAATAATATATATATAGGTGAAATTTAGGTTTATCACATAATGCAAGCCACACATTGAACTAATCAGAGATCAGAAGAAACAGAACTACATTCATTGTGAATTCCAACATTTATAAGTACTGATTTCTTTTCAACTAATATTTTGCTATATTTTCTTAAAAGGTACAATTTCAGGATTTCTATAAACAAATTCATAAAAAACAGACCCTATTGCTATACCCCTGAACTTTGCAATTGAGAATACTGGGCAATGTGTGCAAATATCCCTGCATAACCACATTATATCACGTTATTCCCCACACAGAGGTTTTTAAGTGCAAAAGTCCAGGCAGACCTGCTGCCAGCACAGAAACTAACCCCATGCATATGAATCCAGGAACGCTGCAGGTCGTGAGTCAGACACTGATGTGCACAGCATGCTGTACACTGAGCTCCCAGGTCACTTACATGGGGGAAAGCATAATAAAAGCCCTTTTCCGTTATAATATTTCCTGTATATTTTTTTTCCCACATGCTGTAGTGCTGGGCAGGGTAGAAAAGTGTGACAGTGCAGCAGGAGCTGATAAACTTTGGCACTTCAAAAATGACAAGCAAGAAAGCCTCAAAAAAATGCAGAACTGCTCTTAAACCTGGATTTTGGCTTCAGTCTGATCAAGAAATGCCCCCTACTTCTTCCTCAGAGTGGCTCTTAAGCATTCAAAGCACAACCCCCCAATATGCTGCCTGAAAAGCCCCAGTTTAGCCTTTAATTTGAGGCTTTGTCATTTGACTGGGAGGAAGGTAATCAAGAACGAGGCTTTGGACCACAGTGCTCAAAACATGACACCAGACACACCAAAAGTCCAGGCTGATTGTATGAAGCAATTAAAGTACTGTTTACTATCCCCTGACAGTTAACATGTTGGACTGACCTTTCATTTACTGCTTAGTACTGAACATTAAGCCGCAAAATTACTTATGCTTTGCGTTTAGTACTGGCATCAAAACTAACAGCATTAGATAGCTATTCCCCCTGCGAGACACACGTTCCCTCCACCAGCTGCGCCTGTACTTTTGTAAGCATTGTTTTTCACATTTAACCTCAATTCCATAGGTTGCGTTCATCCCTTCACATCACCGTTAGGAATTATTGGTAACACTGCTCCAAAATGTAAAAAAATATACGCAAAGTCTACGGTGGTGCCGTTGGTGGAATTATATTCCTTCCTTACATGCTGGGAGAGATGAAAAGAAAAGCCTGCCATGCCCACAGCTCCCCGCAGCAGATCCCAGCCAGATGGCAGAAGGGAAGTACAGGAGCTACGGAGGAAAACTTTGTTTACTCTCTCTCCTTCTAGCTACACGCATCAGCCCCATTATAAAAAGAGGCACAGGATGCCTTTCAAGAGAGCCTGGAAGCCAGGCAGTTGGAATATTCTCTCTGAAATGGGCAAGTTCCCATTCACAGCCACGGGCTGCAGGCAGGCAGGGAGGACCTACATTTCCCATTACCCAGGGCAGCGCTCTCACAGGGCAGGGAGAGTTAAACACGCCAGCAAAGCAGCTTTGCCAACGTGCTTCTGAATGAACGCAGTGCTCCAACTGTGTGAAATTATAGTTATCATTGCCTGCAATTTGGTCAGACACTTGGCACACCCATGGCTCTCTGCTTTTTGACAACAAACTTAGGTTTTTGGGTCACAGCTTGCCTCGTCCAACACAAACCTGGGGCTTTTCCATTCGCCTCTGTGTTCTCTCCAGCTTTCAGTCTGTAGTGCAGTCCTGCTCTGAGATGGACTGTGGGACGTACACCTCAAATAGTGATGAACCACCCTTCCATCAGATCTGCCCTGAGTTTTTTTGCATTACACATTTTTAAACCTCTACTTGTCACATCTTTTCTGAGACAGCGAGGGGTACTGTGAATAACCAGCCAGTGAATATCTAGCATTCAGCTCGTATCCAGACCAGAACATTAATAAATACAAATATTTCATCACTGTGTTGTTTTTTCCTGTCATCATTGTGTTGATGATGTTGTCATCATTTCCTGTCATCACTGTGTTGTTTTTTATTTTTTCTTTCAAATTCTCAGAGACTACTTAAATCTAAAATCTCTATACTTTGCATTGCAACTGAAGTTATCAAGTTTATTTGAACCGGGGGAAAATACTTCCACTGCAGATTCCAAAGGGCAAATTTCCAAAATTTTCAAAGGCAGCTCAGCATGCTAACTGTGATAAAGTCACTGCTGATTTGATCGTGCCTTTTTTTTTCTTAACTATTTCCAGAAAGGTGTTTTATGCAACCAATATGCCAACTCAATATTATTATCAGACTGCTGAAAGAAGACAATTCACTGTATTTTAAATAAATAAATATTATTTCTTTAAAAAAAAAAAAAAGAAGAAGAAACCTTTCAAACAAGGTTGCAATTGTATTTAATGCACATTTTGCTTTTAACAGCAATTTGCCAGTTTAAACAGCATAGAGCTTACAATGCTTAATTAGTGAAGAGGTTATAGTGCTTAGAAAGTTGTATCTAAAATATACTGTATTCATTCTCTATTGAACAACATTTTTAAGACAGTCTAATAGTATAATTACATGCTATACAGTAGCAGCATGTTTACACCACTACAGTTAAGGCCGTGTCAGCATTCTTGTGAACCTTTGTCAGGGTTTGAACACATCAGCCACAAAATTATAACACAGTTTGAAAAAAATGAGACATCCAAGATCTCATTCTTGTAACAATTGCAGTCAAATAAGAATAAAAAAGTAAAACATGTAATAAAGGACTCCACCCAAATTTATTTTGGATGATTGCTGCCTTTGCAAGACGTGCTCAAAATTTCCAAAAAGAAATTTAAACGAAGTTAGTTGACAGTGCAGTCTAACCAGGTTTAGATGAATCTGAGTGCAAACTGCTGTCAAGTGGGTGCCACGAATGCACAATAACCACTTCTCACATACTGCACACATTTTCACATACACAAGGCTGCTTCTGTGTAAATATTTAGACTGGCAGGTAAAAGCAGTTCCACCACCAAGTGGATAATATAAACTATTCATCTTGAGTTGTACACACTTACTGGTCACAATTAAAGTAAACTGTTTGCCAAGTCAGCACGCTGGCTACTGAGGTACCATGTTATTTCCTACAGTTAGGATAAGAAACACCAACATCTGAATTTTTATGCCATTCATGCCTTGATAATTCAAGAGGGACTCCTCATTCCGCCCACCAAGCTGAAACCATTTGTTGAAGTAAAGAAGGCAGATCAGGCCAAATACTGTACAAAAAGCACAACAGTTTCTTTTGTGGGATGCTACAGCCTGCCTAAGGAAACTCACCCTTAGTTCATGCCCAAATGGTCTCCTGGCGTTAATAGTTAAAAAGCTTTATATTGCCACATGACTTGATTAAAAGAAATCTCTAGTCAGGGATTTACTTAAACATGGTGGTCTACCTCAGTTTAGAAGAACATGGTAAAAAACATCTGCAAATGCTTTCTTGAAACATTACCAAATGAAAATGTGCCTTAGGTGCTGAATTGCCATAGAACTGTAATAAGCTAATGAAACTGTGGAGCTGCAGAACACATCACTCCTTACACATCACTCGCTTATTTACTGTTTCTACACTTTCCCATTCAAGAAATTTTCCTTCTTGTGACCATAATTTTTGGAAGCGCTCCTTTGCATACTTTTCAGACTTAGATATAAGTATGTAAGACTGAAAAAGAGTTGCCTATTTCAAGCTTCATGTACAATATACACATTTATTAATAAAAACTTGTCTAAACATCTATTTGTTCTTTGGACCAACTCCAGTCTCCTTAGGTGACTGTAACATTTCTTATAAACTTTTCATGGAAGATTTAAAAAGTACTTCAAGACAAACAAACAAAAAGAATACAATAATTAAAACAACATCAACACAGAAAGAAGAAAACAAAGGAGAGTCATTCCACACCAAATTCACTGCTGGCACAGGCTGGCAGAGTCCTCTTCAAGTCTCCTTTCTGCGTTCTTGCAGTTTCCTTTGTTTCATGCTCTTAAAAGGGAGCTGTAAAACCAACATAAGGGAATTCCATGTATGCGCATGAATATGGGTCACACTAAAATTCTTCTTAAGAAGGGAAACAATTAAAATATGGCCTATTTCAGCTCTGTCCTATCAGACTTCCTGTGCACAGGCACCTGTAAAACAAAGATAACAGGACTTCTCTACTTCAGAAAGTTACGATGAGAACAAATGCATTTATGAGTGCCTGGACCAAAGTCACAGAAATAAGGGCTACATCAGTACCTAAAATACAGCCTTGCCTTCTCCTGCCAATCCCTGCAAACACAACAGGGAGAAGACAAGAACAAACACGAGTAATGTTGGTAATAGAGGTCTTTCTGACACTATATGGTAGTGGCTGATTTAGTTCAGCAGAATTAAATTTCGTTAAAAAAAAAAAAAACAAAACACCTTTATAAAAGGGATCAACACAAGTCAGCTTAAGGAATTGTGCAATATTGACCCAAATTTTATCCTTGTACTCAGTACGAGCAGTTTCAGAATTTGTCCACATCTAATGACTGTCGTCCACACAAATCCAAGCATGTATATTGGTTGTACAAGGAGGAGAAACAGTGAAGCCTCAGTTTCCATTTTCCTCAGTTTCCATTTCTACGTTCTAAATACGGGAAACTGGGCATGGATCACAGACAAATGAAATGATACAGCAATAACCCACACAATCCATATTAAGTTTCCTCACCGCTGATGAAGAATGATACAGAATGTTAATAGGCAGAAATCAGTTACTTATTGCATCAAGGCTCACCTGTAATCCATGAATTTCTTAAAAGTATTACTAGCTATCATCATGTAAAGAGAGATCTTCATTCCTAACTTTGAATCCCTTGTCTTTCATTGCGCTATTAAGAACAAATTCCTCAAAACTTTCAAGATAAAGTGAAGCAGAAGTTTCAGCTACAGAAATGTAGTGCAAAAGGTTCAGTTTGGCACTGCAACATTATGGACAGACAAGAATTTATGGTAAACTCAGTTTAGATTTGGGAAAAAAAAAGAATCCTATATCTGAACCAATATTGTCAAATGTATTGCATACTATTGTAACTTCACAGTAATCAAAAATCAGACATCAAGGTTTCTATAGAAGCAGCAATCACAGATTGCAGTAAAGTATACCACTGAAGGGAAAAAAATTGCATTTTGGCAATTTCATAGTCAAGTGTTCCTTATGCTCCTCCGACAGTCGTTTGTCAGATATTTTCCTGTTTAAAAGGTGCATGTTGTTTCTCCTCAGTCCTCGTGAGACTTCTCTGCAATGACTTTGCATTCATACTGAAAAACACAAGTTGACAAAACAACATTAGTAATTTACATAAATAAGGAAAAAGACTATGAAGGAGAATTTTCTACAAAATGGGTGTTAAGATAGCTCATTTTACACTTCACCCGGATAAGTTTGGTCTCCCTAGGTTCTGTGCACATGCTATGGGCTGCAATTTCTTCCTCTGAGCAGCAGACTTAGGGAATGGCTTGACTTGTCCCCACACTTGGTGTTCTTATTTAGCTCCTAGTCTTGAGATGACTAGAAGAATGCAACTGAGTGTACAGAGCAAAATGATGGGCTGACTAACAGTGCTAATGGCTCACTAACTAGATAAAAAAGCAAAGATTACCAGTTAGTACCTTACTCCACCTCCTCAATTCAAATAACTGATTGGTATCTCTGAAGGAAACAATGACTTGGATTACATCTACTACTTGAACGCAGTCAGTTCTCCCCTCCAAACTTACCATTGCCAGCTGCCTGCCAATGTTGCCCATAGTTATTCCACCAGCAAAAAATATACATGGCAACCAGGAACGTACATAAAGGAAATCTGGAGATGTGTATCTGGAAAAAATATATTTTTTAGGTCAATCTTGTGCAATACATAGAGACCTCCAATCACAGGAGACAAATCCACAGATTTAAGTAACAGGACACTTCACCTCAAAAAGCTACTATTACAGAAACTTAATTGCTTACAGCAAATAACACATGAGGCTTCTTACTGATTATAATGCCATTTGTTAAACTAAAAAAAATTGCATTGTTGGTAACTGCAGAAATTTTATTGAAATAAACAACTCCCAGCTGAAAAACTCACCTGCAAACACAAAGCTTTCACAAGTTTATTTTATGCTCCAAATTAAGTGCTGGCAGCTTTGGAAGTAGTGACAAATTCTGCCCCTTCAGTAATTCTGATTTCATCATATTTTATCATCTGATTTTAGCTTCAGGATACTATAATTTAGCCTAAAAGAATTAAAATACTTACTGATAAACTCCATTGTAGACCAGAAACTGTGAAACCAATGTGGCCAGGAAAGCAATTCCTACTCCAAGACCAAAGCCACTTCGTGATCTGTCGAATGTCCACCACAATCCAATTGACAGGGCTGCTAGCGTCAGAGACAACTGGATATTGTTGGCAAAATCCACTTTCTGGGTTAATTGTTAAGGAGAAGCTTGGAAATATCATATACAATTGTAAAATAGTTTTCTTAATTCCTTTTATCATATTTTGGCACAACAGATAGTTCTGTAATTTCTATTGTGACACAGACTAACTGTATCAGATACCATATAGCTACCAGGTATAAAGAAAAAAGTTATTTGTCACTCTTACTTCAATTGCAGTTATGTTTAATTTACACACTAGTTTACATTAAGCAAAACATTAAAAAAAATAATGCTTTCTATAAAACAAAACGTAAATAATATTAATGTGAAAGTATTCAACACTGAAATTCAGTTTTTATCAAACCTGCAATAAAATTGTGAATTGCTTGAGGTATCTTTGCAGTACCTCATCTTCTTCAAAATGTTTTGGAAATACTAACTCATCCTCACTAGTCCTTTCCAAAACAGATTATTAAAAAGGAGGCTGTCAAGTTTCATAAGCCTTAAAGAAAATTTATGGGATGACAACATAAAACCACTGTCCTATTTTCTCACACAGGCCTGGAGAGAGACCTACAGGAAATTAGAAAAGTTCAACTAGAAAATAAATTAATTAATTACAGGATAAAAATCAATAGCATCAGAAAAAAATGTCAAACAAATAAAACCCACACCAAATATGGCAATGTACAGAACGAGTAATGAACTGAAAAGAAAGCTGTCTGGAGAGCTGTCAAGGAAGAAACAGACAGTACATTAATGATATTCTGGAATATGTGTAACAGCTGTTAGAAAACTGCAAGATGGTTTGCTGCAAATAATCTGATCCATGCAAAGAGAAGCTGTCAACTCTCTTGCATTCTTAAAAGAAGCAAAGTTGTATGTGCTTACAGATCAGGTATGGTCCAAGGCTGGTGAGAACCACAGGACCACAGTAATGAATCTTTGACAAAAAAGCAAGGTTTGTCTGAGACAGCGAGAGTGACTCTGAACCTTGACAACTTCAGCTCATCTGGAGTTGATGATGGCTTGCAGGAACAAAACCATAAAATAAAAACCAGTTAAGGGCCAAGTCACCTCAGTAAGAATTCAGCCAGCCCTTACATTGCTCACTTAACTTGTGCTCTTCTTCTGGAAATAAGGAGATTCAGTAGCACACAATCAGAAACTTCTTAACACTCCCCCAACAAATTTCTGGTAACTGTGCTGGAGCTGACGCCGAAAAAAATGAGAGTTCCAGAGGTGATAAATTTTCTTTCTGATCCATTTATAAGAACACCATTTTTACAGACAGACACCGCTTTTACCTAGCAGAGGAGGCCCTGGATATGACTACACAAAACCACTGGGACCATGCTGCCAGTAAGGTGCACCAATCCACATGACAAATGCCCTGTTGTGATCCAGCATGTCCCCAGCACTACCAGCTGCTTCAGAGGGAAGGAATGCCAGTTTCCAGCACATTTCTTCAAGGTTACACATGAACAGCTGCACAAATAGGAGGAAGATAATGTAGTGAAACACACAGAGTGACTTCTAATTGCTCTTAGTGAATGGCCACAGGAACGGTAACTACCATCTCAGCATCAAGGCCACGTTTGTAGAATGGGGTAACAGCAGTAGCCTTGGAAAATGCTGTGTAAAGTCCTTGGTATTACCTGGTCTCCACTTTTCCCCATTCTCTGCAAAGTGCATGTGCTTCACACATATCCTGTAAGTATTTCTTGCTTTCTGGGCTGCATCAACAGAGGAGCGGCCAGAAGGGAGAGAGGGGATTGTCCTCCTGTACTCTACCCTTGTGAGGCCCCACCTGGAGTCCTGCGTCCAGCTCGGGGACCCCCAGCACAAGAAAGATATAGATCTGTTATAGTGGGTCCAGAAGGCCACAAAGTTGATCAGAGGGCTGGAACACCTCTCCTATGAAAACAGCCTGAGAGAGCTGGGGATCTTCAGCCTGGAGAAGAGAAGGCTCCAAAGAGACCTCACTGCGGTCTTTCAGTACTTAAAAGGGGCTTACAAAAAAGATGGAGAGCGACTCTGCTCCGTCAGACAATGACAGGACAATGGGGAACGGTTTTAAACTGAAAGTGGGGAGATTTAGATTAGATGTTAGGAGGAAATTCTTCACTCGGAGTATGGTGAGGCACTGGAACAGGCCACCTAGAGAAGCTGTGGGTGCCCTATCCCTGGAGGTGTGTGTGTGGGCGGTGGAACTAGATGATCTTTACGGTCCCTTCCAACCCAAGCTGTTCTGCAGTTCTATGATTAATTTTTCAGAGATAATGAAGACTAAAATACAAAACCCAATATTGAAGCATTTCTAACGAAAAGCTTTTTCAGAACCAAAAAATGCAAGACTTACCACCTCCAATAATGCTATCACAGTTTAACAGTAAGACATATTCTGCATTTCCTTTGCAAACATGCTGCACATTATACTTTTAACAACAGTTCACAATGACTATGTAAGCTTTGTTTTACTGGAAACATATTTGCTATCGCCAATTTCATTAGAATATAGGATACAGCGCTGGCATGATTTATTCCCACAAAGACTGCTACACATCGCATTACACTGGACCATTCTCTCTTAAATTTATGTGGCTCTCCCAGATGTCTGTCCATGCATGGGTACAATAACCCAATCACAGCTGTGGAAACACGAAAGAAAAAAGGCCCAAAAGTTAAAGTACTGGCAATATTTAACTAAACCAAAGACTACCTAGACAATTATTGTAACCAAAACAAATATTTTAAGCATACATGGTACAAAACACACATTGCAACAAGACAGAATTTCAATCAATTTCATTATTTAACAAAGCCCCATAGAATTGTTCAGCTGCACTGGCCACCACAGCAGCAGTGACGCAGCAGAAGTGGTAAAACTGAGCTGATTTGAACTAAGGGCTGAGACTCAAAGCACTCTGAACCCTACCAGAATCTGAACTCTCACAGCATAGTTCTAGAAGAGCAGTAATAGCTTGCAGGCTGGCACTTCTGACAATCCCCCGTATCAAACGTGCATGTTAAAGTAACTGCAAAACAAACACCACAGTAAGGGCAAACCGTTCTCTATAATGTCAATATTTTCTGTCTTCTCTTGTTGTAGTTACAAGCAGTCTTTGTTTGGATAATGTTTTTATTTTCTTCAGTGCTACTATAAAGGCTCGCACAGAAGAAGAAAAGCCAAGAACCTGCAGTAGCTGTTGAATACTAAAAGCAAACAGGACTTTCAACCCCAGGGAACTGCTATGCTCTTTGAACACTTCTTCATAAATTTATTCTGTACTGCAGTTGCAGTGAAAAAGACTGTTACCAACACAGCTGAAGATTAACACTGCTGCTAAAAGTTAAAGTGGTGCTGCAGGAGGGAGGCAGAGGCTGAGTAATTGGCATGGACCATAGTACCCTCAGCTTGGCATGCTGCTAGAGGTTATGTTATGGCAAATGCTCTTTATTCAGACAGAGAGGAAACTGATCTCCATGATTCAGGAAAATAAATCACCAGTAAGGCTAGAGAGGAAAAAAAATCTTCCATGAGCAATTTTCTTGCCAAAGGCATTGGGCCAAACTGATGACTAATAACAGGGGTGGATGAAAGGACTTCTCTGAAAGCAACCTCGATCACCACCGGTTATAAATATGCAAAACACCTTTATTCTGTTCATAATAATAAACCATACTGCAAAGAAATGTTTGTGTCAGTTCCAGGAAGGCTGTACAAGCATAAACGGTAAGAAAATGGGTGAATTATCAGCATGTACCTTAGAGATTGCCTGTCTGTATGCTAGCAGAGGGGATAAGGAAGGTAAATGGAAAAGACTGATAATAAAAGAGAAAGAACTCAAACTTTAGCAGGTGTCACTCCTGCTCGGAAAAGCCAATTAAGTAATACCTTTAAATCAGGTGGTTTAAAAGCAAGTAGTGCAAATATCTAACAGATGACTGTGTTTTACAAACAATATCCAGTCCTTCCATCAAAACCACCGACACGTGAGAAGCCTTTTGACTTCCCTGTACACAACTGCAGATGTTGTTCTCAAACAAACCAAGAAGTGCCTAGGGTACAACCTGATGCAAACAGCTCACAGTTCGAACTTTACAATGAACTTTACGTGTTGCTGCTGCAGGATGGGATTCTGTCGGTTTTAAACCCCAAAGAAACCTTGAATGAGAAATAGAAAGTAGTACTGCTTAAAAAAAAGTGTGTGAACATGGTTTTAAAAGAACACAAAGGGTACTATTGGTCCTTCCATCTCTTTTCAACCATGTCATCCTTCTCACACTGTATGCCTCACAGACATGGGACATCCATTTTCCAAGTAATAATTACAGACAGCTACATCCACACGCTAAGAACCACAACACCCTAAATCATTCCTACATAGAAAGCCATAGAAAAACTGCTGACTAACTGAGCTCTGTCACATCTACAACAGTGTTCAAACCAAACTTCTCCATATGTAAAAGACCATTTCTTTACCAGACGTGTTTGTCTAGACAACCAATTTAAAGTTGCAGAATACAACCCAAAAATGTAATCCACAATCACAGCAAGACAAGAGAAAGAGGAGTAAGACAACTAGCATATAAAGTAGGTATGTAACTTTGGCCATAATATGCCAAATGCATTTCCACAGTAGAACAAAACTGATGGATTCAGAGAGCTATTTCAACAAGCTATCAAAAGGAAAGCAACTAGATGAGCAGAAAAAAAAAGACTTAAATATTATCACCAGCACAACAGTAATATCAACTCAAAAAATCATTCATTGATCCTCCTCATCTCCATGCCCATGGCTGGGGGTTGATCTTTAAGCTCCCTTTGAACCCAAACCATTCTATGATGCTATGATTAATACCCAGAAAAGTGAGCTTCTCAATCTTATTAAAACTATCTCTGAGAAGATGCTGCATTTTCTGTGAAGGTTCATTAAATCAGAATTCCTCCTGACCTCACTGCTAAGAATATTCCCTTAGTGAAGTATAAAATCGACCCACGTGATCAACAGTCTTCAAAGCCAAGTAGAAAGCCTAACTCCATCAGATTTGTACTTGTTACTTGAAGATGAAAGAAATGGAAAAAGGGATATTTCTTACTACCTACAATAGACATCTCACTTAAACTAGTTCCCAAATCACACAAAAAAGCTTCAACTCCCTACGTGGTTATGGGAGAAACGAAGCATGTTCATTCACATCATCCAACTTGATACATGAATCTAACTGAGGCGTTCTGTTCTGCAACAGGCTTCTACAACTGCAAACTGCGTATCTGGCCTTAGCTCTCCAAGACACAGTCAGGTTCCTGAACTTTACACAGCTAAAGCAATACCTCAAACTGGACTGAGGAACAAATGGAAAGCTGGACCACAAAACGGAGCATTACTGGGGGTGGCTCACTGTGCTCAAAAACAAGCTGCAGTGTGCAGCAACATCTGACGCTTCCCAGGCTGTTTCCATGGGCTGCCTGTAGAGCATATATAGAGCCCCAAAGTTACAAGTAGCACCACCTTCCCAGAAGAAAAAGCAAAGGTTATACTCTACTAACAATATTACAGTGTAATGAGTTAGCAGAACAATATCTTTTGGACACATGCATGCTATTTGTGAATACCCAGTGAGATCTGGATAGCAATAGCTTAGAAAAGGCAATGTGACTGACGAGAATTTTTTATTTTCCACACCTTTCAAATGTAGCTTTTTGCAATTATAACTACCTATCCAACCTTTCATCTCCATGCCAGGCATAAATACACAACTGAACTTACCTGACGCTGTGCCACAGCAAGGTGGCACCCACCAAGCTGAGGAGAAGATGCTTGTGATCACATCAGGGGGGAAGAGAGTAACGTTTCTCTGGATCTGAAGCAAGTTTAATACTAATGCAAGAAATACGCCAATAAAAAACAGCACTATACCACGAATTACCAAATTCATGCCACGACTGGTTACAGATGAAATGTATGGACCACACTTTTTTGGTAAGGTTGGCATTGCATCATTTTCCGCCATGACTTCTTATGCTCTCAGAGGCATCCGACAGGCTGGCTGAGGAGGATTCACTTGTAGTCAGTATTTTGATTCTCCTCAATTAGGAGATACCCAAACCCTGAAAAATAATAAAACGATGGTGAAAAATTCAGATGTAAAAAACATTATACATAGTTCTCCTAAATAAATCAGAAATTGGGTTTTATATTTTTTTCTGAATTTTCTGAAGAGGCAATTTGTCTTTTGAGAGTGGAACCAACCACAGCTGCAAAAAATGCCTTACAAAGAAAACAGGTTGTACAAATAGCTTTATCTACTAGGAGACAAGGAAAAAATGTGGGATAGGACAGCTAGGAATGCAAAACCATAGCAATGAAAAAAATAAAACTGGTATCAGATGGAAGAAAGGCTTGCTTCACAGTAACAGTAAATTTTGTCTTAATTCCCTCCTTTAAACAACTGGAGATTATGTAATTCAGAAGTAAGACAGCCCTTGGTTTCAAGTTAGCCACAGGGGTTCACAGATCTTTCTTCTTGAAGAGAAGCCAGAAAACATTTCTCAACTGGAAAGTGAAATCTGAGAAATATTTTTCAGGATTAAGTCAAAATTTCAGCAATCCCAGAGTGCGCCAATTTGCGTAATCCCAGATAAAGAGCAAATAACTTGCTGAACCAGAAAAGTAACCTCGGTACAGAGAAAATGTTTACCAAAGGAACATTTTGCCAAAGCTACCATCCATTATTACAAACTATAATTGCAGACAGGCAGAAAAGAGTCTGAGAGCGAAGGGAAAAAGGAGCTCCACCTGCCCGTGCCCTGGATGGCTTCCTACATGCATAACTCTGCAGGCACTACGTGAATGGCACAGTTCCCATCCCAATCACTCTTTTTAAAAAACAAAACTGTCAGTCAAGAGTCTTGTTATACACGGATTCGGTGCCACATTCGTGTATAACAACAGTTTTGATCGGCAGCTTAGCCACCTGGAACTCAAAAAAAAAAAAAAAAAGAAAAAGAAAAAGAAAAAGCCCTGATATTGTTTTTAAATTTGAAACTGCCAGCTGGTGGCAGCTTCTGTTAACTCTTATTTATGGCCACAGGGATGGAAGGGAAGCCAAAACAGTGGGTGCATCCTTCCCCTTCCACTCAGGTTCAGCAGATCCAGAGGAGGCTCTCTGAGGACATAAGGGCAGTGCGGAGGCACCTGCCTTCCCTTTTGCTGACCGAATGCCAAAAGGCAAGTGGAACGCATCCAGGCTAAGACACTGTAGATACCTCCAGCAAAGACACGATGCCATGCTGAGGTATCCTCCCGCACTGCAAAAAAGTTCCAAGGGGCAAAACAAAAGATTAACAAGAAATGTTCTTATCACACCTAACTTCCCGCTGGCAGTTCTGGGAGGTAGCAGAGCCCTCCCAAGAACACAGGATCTCTTCTGTGCAGCTGCTTCTGAGTGCTATTTGTAATCAAGAACTCGTCTTGGGGAGGTGGAGGGGGAAGACGGCAACCACGATGTCTGGTTTCTTACTCAGCACCCTGACTCACACCGGGCATTGAGATGTCTGCGTCAACACTGGCACTGCAACACTTCCCTCCAGCAGAAGGGAGGTGCTCCAGATTTTTTTTCCCTCCTCTGGATGGCATGGCAGTAGAGCTTGGATAATACATTTAGCCTCCAGGAAAGAAAGCAGGGAATCACAAATAAATCACAGCTTGAGTTGAGAAACTCCTCTGCAGGCTGTGCCCACCTGGCAATGGCAGGAATATTCACAGTCTACAGGGGAGGTCTTAAACTGCACCAGAAACCGTAGGTCCCAACTACAAAAAAAAAGAACTCCACAAGAATACTGTACGTAATGGGGGAGGCAGGGGTGTTAAACCATTAGGTCCCTTCTTAGCTTTAGTTTTCCCAGGAAAACACACTAAACACTGGACTCTCTATTTACTTCATCATCCCAATAGCTCTTAGCACTTACTTTTATGTGACCAGAGCTGACATGAAAATTTCCAGATTTGGCTCTCCTTGTACACCAACGTTCCTACTTTTGTGAGTCTATTCAGATGAGTTCTTCCGTGGCACTCCAAGGACCACATTTGCTTTTTTTCCACCGCCATAAAGCAGTTGCTCACATCCTGTGGTCTGTTACTACATTCACATCTTTCTTCTCTCCTGTTAGCAAACTCCTGTTTCTCAGTACCAGCTCCAAACCTTGCTTGCATGCCAGATTTTATCCAACATGTATCACTCTGACACTTGATGCCATTTAATTCTTCCTGCAGGATACCTTTGTCCTCTTTAACATACAAACATTGCTTAACTTTGGGTCATCAGCAAACACCATTACTACAATTCTATTCTGTGAACCAGGCTCATCAGTTCAAATATTAAGCAAGACCAACCCAACTCCCAATCTTTGAGGAAATCTATTAATAATTTCCCTGCAGCCATTATTTCCCCATGTTATACCATCTCTTGATATCTCCCTCTAACAGGACTCTGCTTCTTGTAATTCTTTGAATACAATAATCTCCAACTTAATTAAGAAGTATCAGCTGTCCCACTGGGCACTACGTAAAGTGCTTTACTGACGTAAAAATCGACCAGATCTTACTCTCTTTTTTTAAAAAAAGAAGAAATGCTGATGATCAAATAAAAGTCTATTTTACTCTGGCATAAACCAGTTCCAGAAAATGAAAACTGTATTTACCTGATTTCGCACTGAATATACCCTTTGGCAAATACACGATACTTAATTGTTAAGGCTTATCAAAACATAACAGGACTTTTCTATGCCAGGGAATTGCTTGCTGCTCTTAGACAAGCCCTGCAGCTGCAAGTCATTCAAGGCACTGCAGACTCCAGCAACATTTTTACTATGAGGCAAACAGCTCTAACAGCACAAGGATACTTTCAGTGGGTATATGCCAATGAATGTCTTTATAGCAAGTAATGCCAGATCTCAAATTAATATGACGCAGTGGTTTCTGTCCTGGTTTCTCACCCTACACACGCTGTTCCCACTTATTTTATTACAGTACCCAATTCCTATCTGCTGACTGGCTGCCAGCATGCCAGGGAAATGGCAGAGCAGAGCAAGGTAGCTGACCAAAGCTAACATCAGGACTCTTCAGTGTCTCTGATAGCCTGGGTTTAAGGTTCCCAGGCAAGACACGCTACCAGCATATCAAAGGTATTTACTACTGCTTCCTTTAATGAAAATGGAAATTAAGATTTCCAAAGAAGACATCAACTCTTTCTCCTAGACTGGGAACATGCGGATGATTGAGACAGCCTGTCTCCTTTCAAGCTTCCTATTTCATATGTAGTGTTTCCCTTCAGATGGAATAGTTCACACACTGAACCAACACAACTTCTACGCCTTCGTCTCTTGGGAATGAACACTCAAAGCTGCAAAAACATACAGAAAGCTACAGGCTTGGCACTGTTACAGAGTCACAACTTCACTTTCCTTCTTCAGTGGCACACGGCCTCAGCCCGAGCTTTTTAACATACCAAACGTACCGTGTGAGCGAACCAGATACCACTCGCAAGGCAACCACGCGATGCCTGGCCTTACGCAAAAAGTTAACAAGCAAATTATCACTCCTGACATTTTCAAAACACCTAGTCACTTAACTGTCTTTTAATTAGAAGACCTGTCCTGTCACTGCTCCCCATGCCAATGAAGAGCTCTGCTGTGCGAGTTTCACCAAACTCCTCACATAATAAGATGTATTATGAACAATTTGGCGTATGGGGGGACCAAAAAAGAAAAGACTTATTTCAGTAAGACCAAGCAGGAGATGAACGCCACGGCGAAATGAAGGGAAACCACGGGTGGGGAACCCCACAATGCCAAGCCCTGACCTCTCCGCTTCGGCGGGCAGGAGCCGGGCACCTCTGCGGCTCGAAAGCCGCCGGCCTGGGCAATGCCACCGCCGGGACACCGCCTGCGGCCACCTCGATGCCACTGAGGCTAGGTACGGGGCGACCAAGGACAGCGGGCCCGGCCCCGCCGGCGGTGCCGTCCGGGAGCAGGGGGAGCCTCTCCCCGCGGCAGGTTCAGCCCTGCCCGGCGGCACCGAGCCCCGGAGAGCGGTCCCCGAGCCGCAGCCAGCAGGGCAGGGCAGGGCAGGGCAAGGCAAAGCAAGGCAAGGCATAGCAGGGCTGGCAGCCGGTACCAGCGGGGCCACCCCTCCTGCCTGCGTGGAGCCGGAGCCCCGGGCACCCCGGCCGCGGCGGGGGCTCTGCGCCATCCCCGCCCCGAGGCCCCAAGCCGGGGCTCCGCACGGCGCCTCGCCCACTTGGCTCGGCTCGGCCTGAACCGGCTCGGCTCGGCTCGGCCTGAACCGGCCCAGCCGCCCCCCTCCGCCCGGGAGCCACCACCGCCCCTGGACTCACTCGGCCTCCGCCATCTTCTCCCTCCCGCGCCAGTCCCCGCCTCGCGCAGCCTCCGCAGCGCCCCGCCGGGCCGCTGGCGGGGGAGGGCTGGGCACGACCGGGCCGGGTGCTCCGGGGGACGGGGACGGGGATGGGGACGGGGACAGGGACAGGGACAGGGACAGGGTCAGGCACAGGGTCAGGCTTCTCACTACGGAGCTCCCGGCCGCGTCCGGCCCGGCCCTCCAGGCGGAGGGGCAGCGAGCGTCCCTGAGGCACCAGCGCCCTGCCCTCGAAGCACGATGTTTGACTGCTAAAACGCCCACGAATTAAAGACCGTTTTCATGTCTAAGTAATTCTTGTGTTCTCTGTGCTCTGCTTGTTGTCTCTTTAGGCCTGACAGAGTCTGCACGCGTGCATTGGGTTCAGCTGGACTTCAATGAAGCTGAGCTCCCAGCCGTGCCCGCAGGATTGGGGTCTGAGAATGGGGGGTAAAAGGAGGGAAATGGGTAAAAAAGGAGTCACAACACCCTGTCTGCCAGGCCACGATTCACAGAACATAGGGAAACAGCTGCCGCCACTTCCTCGGCGAGTTTCAAAGAAAAAGGAGAAGTGAAAAGGTGAACGTTATAAAATTAGAATTTACGCATTCTGGCCAAAGCAACACGTGTGCAGAATAAATGAAGGAGTAACTAGTACAAAAATCAGTAGGGTGCTGTTTAAACTGTACAGCACCGCTCTGGAAATGGGGTTTGTTACCAAAATGAACGGGTATAGGCAGCTAGGCTTTTTGTAACGTGCTCATGCTTCCAGCTTCGGTGATTTTAGCCATGTACAGAGTGCAATATCCATAGCAAATTTCAGCAACAAAAACACAGAAGATAAAATACTCGTTTCTCAGCTGAAACCGCTCACCTGAGTCCAGCTGTCTTGAGCACCAGATTCTGCAGACTTTCACATGTGCTTAACTTTATTGATTAGGGCAAAAATGACACAGCTCATTACTCCAGAAACCACATTTTCATCACCAGTTTGTGGCCTTTCAGGAAGAAAGTACAACACAAAGCAGAAAACAATTTGCTTTAACCTTTCTTTACAAGTAGTAAAGGATGCTGTATGTGTTACTACATTCATTTCTATGTTGTATCATATTGTATCAAGTTGTATTCATCATATCATGTTCATTATTGTTCCTCTATTAATGAAGTTTTTCTATTCTCATTGCACTGTTAATTAACACAATTTATTAAACAATGCTTGTGCATTGCATTTATCCAAACTTAGTATTTCAGTTCAAACACTGCTGAGCTATCCATATTCCAAGGCCCATTCGCAGCGATTCGCTGCAGTGCAGTTCCTTTTACAAGTCCCAGGATAATGGTTGGATAGGATGGAATTTGTTACTCTATTTACTACAGCAGTATCTCTAGTGATAACTTTGGTTTCTTTGTGCTGATATGGATATGTTATGAAAAACACTTTCACCAAACATATATAAACTCAAAGGAGAGTGTAATAAATGTATTAAGAATGGTAAAGATTTACAGCAACAGAAACCCATTGTGGTTTATACAAGCAATGCAAGAATTTTCAAATCATTCAGCTTTGGTTTTCTTCACACAGAAACAAAATCTTGTTTTCTCAGTAACCCCTAGTGAGCTACTTGTTTGTGATTTAGATAGTTACTTTTCTGTACTTTAAGTTTGGAATCCAGAAAGACAAACAAAAGGGCATTTTAATCAAATAAAATGGTCTTCCCCAATGTCAGATAAATTCCTTTGGACAGCCACATACATGCCCAAGGCAGAGCAAAGCAGACCAGAATAGTCAGTCCATGTGGGAAAGCCTGAATCACAGAAACTCTGTGTATATTAAGTGTGAGCATTATAGGGGAAAGTGTGGCATAAGTGAATGGTGACTGCAAACAATTGCTGGATCTTTCTTTTTCTAGACACTTATATAGTCAGGTGATGATTTGTCTGTCAATAAAGTCAGGTTACTTATAGTCAGGTCTATAAAATTACAATTCCTATAAAAATAAGCTGATCATATCAGAAATGCTAGCTATATTAGTATAAGGGTATTAAAATCAATATGTGAGAAAGTAAATAACCAGCGTTGGTATAAATCAGTGCCACTCCAAGAACCTTATTGGCATTGACAATTTACACCAGTTAAAGACTTAGTCCTTATAAGCATCTGGTTATGTTGGAGGGTACAATGTCTGATGGCACAAAAGTGGGATGAGCACGAGAGGAAAGCACAGGAAAAAGCCTGAAATGGAAATTGCCAAAATAAATACATCAACAAATAGTTTTGCAAACAAAGGAGATAAACATATGACCTGCAGAAAAATGTCATTTGTCCTGACTTTGCAAATGCTATGAAACATCGTAGGAAAAGTATCTTTTCTGGAAAGGAACACAGAGTTGTTTCGTTATGCTGGCTGCAGAACAAGACAATACAGAACATTCTAGATTTAGTTTGGGAAACTAAATATTTCTGCGAATATGTTACATATGAAAATGAAAATCTCAGCAAAGCTCATACAAAGTAGAGGAGCCTAGATCAGCTAAATGCCTACAGAAAAAGTGGAATTGTTCTTGTATCCATAAGAGCTACTTTTAAAAACTGGTGTTTGTCAAGGCCATGGTAGCTGCCTGACCCACTGGTTGTGTGAGCCAAGGCCAGGCTGCCTACCTGAGGGTGTGTGCACAGCAGGGCAATGAATGAAAGGAGACAAGACAATGGGTGAGTAGACCAAGAAAGAAAGTTAGAGAGACAATGGGAGAATAATAGGTAGAGCTCTACAACTACAGCCTGCAGATCCCGAATATTTCTGGCAATCCTTTGAGCAGTTTTCAAGAAGCCTGCATGGGAACTGCGCTGAAGGATGGCTGATGAGCAACTGCAGTTTCACAACATGCAAAACCTGTGCCCTCCTCATTCCAAGCTCCAGACAACTACATCAATACTGCTGTACTTGGGGCCTTTAGCTATCACTGGAAAAGGAGGAAAAATAAATAAATAAATAAATAACGGATGTGTTATTTATCAAAATATTCTTCAGGAATATAAATCTCCTTCAAAGCCTTCCTGGAAGTTCTCCATGCATACAGAAGGCTTCTGGAAGGCCTTCAGAAATGAAGGATTATAGAACTGGGCACATTTTCCAGCAATGCCTTTTAATTCACCAGCTGAGGCTACTGTCTTGTCTCTTTTATTATCTGCAAAAGAAGGCGTAGTAGCCATCCTCGTTAGCACACAGCTGGGTCACAGGCAAAGATGAGAATGGCTGACAAGTCCTGCAACATATGGGAGGCTCGTTAGGCACAAAGGGGCAGTGTACTGTGAATGAGTCTGGGGTCTTGGCAAGAGCTGCAGATAAGTTCTATAAAATTGATTTTCCAATGGGGTTGGCATTTTAGAGAGGGAAGGAAAAAGAGACAGCAGCAATGTGAAACCGTCAGATCACATGCATTCTTACATATGAAAAAGGCTTGTGCTTATCTCATGTTAGCAACAGGATGCACAATTCTAGGGCTGATATCAAAGGCATTTTTTGTTTGCTTTATTTATTTAGCCACTTGCAAAAGATGCTGGGCTGTAGCTCCAGAGGCTAAAGTCCTTTATTTATTTACTGAAAGGTGCTGCATGGATAAATGCAGCACGAGTTTCCCTATATCAGTGTGCCAGTGTGGCTCAGCCCTGATCTGGTTTCCCCACTCATTCAGGACTTGCTAAAATAGTTACCTAGGGAGTAAACGCTGCCAGCGACGGCCGTGGTTTCTGTGATATGGAGCCCAGCCCAGTCAGAAGTTTACCAAGATAACCTCATTGCATCACACGCCAAAGAGCCACAAACAGCTGTAGTACTGAAGGAATATGGCATTTAAATAAAATATTGAAAATGTGAGGTAACTGTCATCATGTTAGAATCCATCCAACTATAGGATATAGAAATTAAAAACCTCCTATCATATTATTATAGTGCCATACAACACCTTATTCAATAGACAGACTAAACAGAACTGAATAGCCAGGACTTCATCTTCATTAGGACATATTTTTTTTTTCAGAGAAGAATTCTGGTAGGAAGAAGAACAGTAAAGAAACTGAAGATACAGAGAATGTATATGGATGCACTCCAGCTCTAGGTGTGTGCGTATGTGTCAGAAGCGTGTCACTTGCTAAGAGTGAAAATAAGGTCAGTGCAGATGAATTAGTATATGGGAAAAGGGCAAGAAGGAAATTCATGTCAAATCAAGCTAAAAATAGATGGCTGAGTGGATGAGAAGAATGGCATAAGAAATGCAAACAGGAAAGCTGCAGTGTATGAGAATGAAAGAAGTGTTGCACAGGAAGTTAAAAAGTATTGTGAAAATGTTTTGTGAAAATATTTTAAATATATGTGGCATTGAAGGTAGAAGAAAATGTTTTCCCTATTAATATATTTAAGGTTTGGGGGGTTCACAATTTCTCTGCAGCTGTGAATTACAGATCCTCTTTCTTTCTTTCTTTCCTTCTTTCGTTCTTTCTTTCTTTCTTTCTTTTTCTTTCTCTCTTTCTCTCTTTTTCTCTCTCTCTCTCCTTCTCTCTCTTTTTCTCTTTTTTTTTTTTTTTTTTTTTTTTTTTCCCTCTCTTGTTCTGTTTGTGGCATTTCAGATCCACAAGGAAGCTAAAGACTCTAGGAATTGTGTTTGGAAAGCTCCTACCAAATACCACAAGTCTTGCTATGTCATTAGCAAGAAATTGCAATGGCAACTGCATTGGGTAATACTGAACTTATTTCAATTTGCATTAGGTTTGTAGAGATACAGGTCTTACATTTATGTCTACCAAAAAAAAAAAAAAAAAAAAAAAAAAAGACAATAACTCATTTTAACTTATTTTGAGATATGGCAATATCTCAAACACCCCTATTTTGCTATTCACTGTACAAATACATAAAGAGAACTGGTCTACCCTTGTGGACTTAAGGGACCTTAAGCAGGTTCCTCTGCAGCTGGTAGAGAGAAATAGCACATCCTGAGTGACTCTTCCTGCTCATTTGGTGTATCTATTTTAAGTTAAAAAAATTACCTGCTGGAGAAGGCTGCTTCTTTCCTTCACCTGTTGCTGACGGAAATTATCATAGAATCATAGAATTATGCCAAACTTCATATAGGCATGTAACTTTTAGTCCTCAGAATAAGGAGATAATGATGTTATCCTGTGTAATTTGTTCAACAGCACAGGTTATCTGGGTCAGTGCTGAGGAATGTTTGTATTGCAACCACTCTCAGCCTTGGCTGTGTTGGGCAGCAATCACTGCTGGCATTCACACTGCTGGGAAGGACACATCACAGAGCAGTTTGAAAAGTGTCTATTTCTCTTAGCCAACAGAAATCTGTCCATTTACAGTGACAATTCAAATACAGAATGATTTTTTTTGTTTCCAACAAATATTTCCATTTTGTGGCAATCCACCTTCCTCTGAAGTTGACCTTTCCCTCAGAAAGTACCCAGTGCAAGATGCAAAAACAAGCAAGCCAAGAGCTCACTCAGAAACACCATATTCCATTAAAAGTAGTTTTAATGAAATATATCCCATCAATCTTGGCTGCTTTTGACCTGAAGTGATACAGGTGCCTTAACGTGGGATTCAGGCTCCATTCTAGAAACTCGTGAAGACATGCAGGACGCCTGTGTGGAGCTGGGTGATGGGATGTGCAGGGCCCTCACCTTCCTGAGGTGCAGCCATGGCTGGGGGGTGGGGGCACGTTGAGGCATCTGGAATAATAAAATCATAGAATCATTGTAAAATCGGCCTCACTCAGGCAGTTACTCTGAATCTCTGTAGAGCTACACGGTTTCATGCAATCAATCATGCCATCTGCTGTTTTTTATTGAAGGGTTATTGGTCTGACAAAGGGGAGAGGCCTGGTCCATAGCGCGTTCAAGTCTCACCCCACACTCTTGACATCTCTTTGGCTCCTCCTGGTTACGTTACCACTGGAGCATCCAGGAATTCATGAGTGGGCAGCTCTGTGCCAGGACCTCCAACAAGTGCAGGGTACTGTGTACTTGGCTCACCTACCACCTGCAGTGCCAGGTCCTGAGGCAGGTTGAGCTCCAGGCACCAGCAGCAAGGCACCACCATGCTTTCCTGGGAGCTCTCCTAGCACATGACATGGAGCCTCACCAGCTTGGCCAGAAAAGAAAAGAAAAGTAAAGAAAAGTAAAGAAAAGGAAAGGAAAGGAAAGGAAAGGAAAGGAAAGAAAAGAAAAGAAAAGAAAAGAAAAGAAAAGAAAAGAAAAGAAAAAAGAAAAGACACTAATTAGGCAAGGAAACTGGGATAAATGGAGCTGTAGCTAGCAAGCAACCCCATGTAACTCCCCCTGAAGCTATAAAAAGACAAGAAAGATTAATAGTTTTATGACTCAGCACTACAGGGTTTTTTTGAGTCACAGGATCAGAGGCAACACTAGGAAACCATGTGCTGGAGAAGGAAAGAGACAGAAGAACGCAATACAAAGTAATGTAAATGGAATTTGTAATGCAGAGTTCTCTGGCCTGAAAAATAGAAACCCATTTCCTCCTTATATTTTACCATTTTGGCTATAATCTTTGTGGAAAAATAAATAAATAAATAAATATCTCTTCTATAGAGAGCCACCAGTTATTGTCAGCAATGTTTTATTAGGTTGTCCTATATTTCTTGGCTCTCTCTGTTCCTGCTTCAACTTGTCCTCTTCTGATGATCACTAGGATTTAGCCGTGTTGTTTAAGATCTGATGTTGCAACTAGAACATGATTAACTTAGATTTGAATGTGACAGCAAATGGATCTGATAAGAAAACGAGCTGTACTTTCTTCTGCATATTTTTTTAAGGTGGATGATGATCTAATGGTTTAGTTTAAAGGTTGAATGAGCAAGGTTTAAGAAGGCTTAATGAGAAAGATTTTTTTACTTTCTATTTGTTTTAGTAGAAATCTTACACACAAGGTGAACATATAACTTGTCCTACATAGGACTTCACATGTACTTAACAAAACTTACATACCAAGCTACCTTGCTGATGTGGGTCACTGAACCATGACCAGCCTAAACCATATCCTGAAATTTGTCTTATCCCTTTAGTACAAATTTTGGACTTAAATTTATGCTGGCTTTGTAAATTTACCCCAGTGAAGAATTTGGCCTTCACCTTACATAAATAAAGAGACATAAATAAAATCTCAGGATTGTGTTTGTGTTTGGATTGTTCCTTTTGTTTTTTTAGTCTCTTAAACAAAACAAACAAACAAACAAACAAAAAAACCTTTTGTTAAAAAAAAATTAAAAGTCCCTATTTTTTTTTTCTTTTCTTTTTGCTCTAGTGATTCATTTATGAAAAAAGTTGATGAGATTCAGGCTTCTGATGGTATTTCCATTACCCAAGAACTGAAGTACTCCTAACAGGCCAGGACTTGCGTAAAGATAAACACAGATACTCAAAGTGAACACAAATACTTTAAACACTGAAAAGAATTAGAACTTGTGTGCCATGCTACTTACCCAGAAGACCTTCTGATGTGGATTTATGGCTGTTGTCACAATACTTCCTTCTCTGTTTTTTCTCAAAATAAAGATTTTTCAAGAACTAAATGAATTAAAAACATAGGGAGAGTTGAAGTAAAAATATTGTCCATATATCTAGATGCAAATACATCTTGTATAGTATCTGCTAGTTTTTATAGAGGTCTGATCTAATGCCATCAGATTAGGTTATTTGATATTTATTTTGTTTTGAGTTTGGATCTCCAGGGTAGATGCTGGGCTCCAAATAACATAATTAGCTTGCAAAAGAGCACCAGCTTCTCAGCAGTTCACTGTCATTTTCTGAAATGTGTTTCCTGAGAGTCTTATGAAGATCTTCAACTCCCAATAAATTCAAAGCTGTGTGTCAGTTGCCAAATATATTGTAAAAAGACGGGAGTTTCATGCATCAGTCTTTTTGAGAGTAATCTATTTCTACAATTTCTTGACCCTTAGCTCAATATTTCTAACATTTTTGGTGCAACAGAATAAAGATCATATTTTATTCTGGTTACTAAATTTTGGCTATATATTATTAGACAGTTCGGTAGTAATTGTAACCAGAACATGGGCCAAAATGAGTAAGGTTTTGTCATCAGAGAATTTCTGCTGCTTCAGAAGAAGTGATCTCACCTTCATAGTCAGCAATGATCTTATATCTTATCTTCAGACAAAACTTGGTCTCGTGGCCACACTAAAGAAGTGGCACGTTTACTATTTGCTCTTTGAACAGAATCTCAGTTGCCCTGCTTTTTTGCTGCATAGTAAAGAAGGATTGCATTCAAATTTTATTTTTCCTCTTCATAAATAAGAAATCTCATTCTCATTTGGTGTAGAGACATTTCAGATGCTTTACTAACATTTTATTGTCTGCCTCAGTAACAAATATGCTGTCTATTCAGAAACACCGTGGCTTCCATTAGACCATCCTATTAATTTGACTCAAGTGGACAATAAAACATGCTGAATGACAGAGTGTCACTGATGACTACAAAGCTTTAAAGAAAGAAACTGTTCTGCCTCTTGCCTCTTCATCAGTTTTCCTGTATCTGAGTCTACCCCCCACTATTGTATTTGAATGGAGGCATGGACCTTTTGGTATGTTTCTATTAATTTTTAGTGATTAGCTCAGTGTAAAGCCTTGTCAGATAAAGCTGATTACATTATTTCCAAAGGGAAAAATGTGGGTGCCAAGATCTCAAGAATTAGAACCTGCTGTTGGAAAATGGTGGTGAAATTTATTTTTGGTAAATTACTCTGCTACATTTGAAAAGCATTGGAAAACTCCATGAGGTCTTTAAACAAAGATATTCTGCTCTGGGCATAGATGGAAGAGGTGACTGTGAATGAGCGCTGAGTGCTAAATCTGTTAGGGGTCATATTAGGGGTATAAATTGGTGGGATGAGGCAACTAGTATGGTAACAAAAGACATTGCTTCCTCTCAGGTTGGAGTTTGCCATGTTGCAGCAGCCTGGTACAAAGGTTCCATTACTTACAATCCCCTTCTTACTTACACAGTGCATAGGCCTCATATGCTGCACAGGGATGAGGTTTTGTTTGAATTATTATTATTTTTGTCATGAAGAAGTTTCAGGGTTTTTTTTCAGTCATGCAGAAGTTTAAACAACTGTGATCCCTCTCTAGTAACTAGACTTGGCACTTCAGCAACTCCTGCCTGGCTTACATCTGGTTTTCTGGAGTCCATCAGAGGTCCCTTAACCTGAGGGATACCTGGGGCTTCGGTTGCCTTTCAGATGTTAGGTACCAAATTGTGATTTTCAAGGAGACACAGGAAATATTTTTGTTTCTGAGATGCAAATATTTTGTTGTTGGTTGGTGTTTTTTTTTTTTTTTGTTTTTTTTTTTTTCCCTCACTTATCACATATTTCTACTAAGAGGAAGGAATTGAATTCCAAGTGTATTGAAAATACTCCCTCCCTTTCTCAATACTTACTTTTTGTTCCTTACTAAGAGAGTCAGCATGTGACTAGAGACTGTAACTTGCATGCACTGGCCTCCCTTCCAGAAATTGGTTCATGAAGAGCTGGCCACAAGCAATTTATTAAGGAGGTTTTCATGTGAGTGTTTTTAAGATGGAAGACCTCACACAACATTATTACAGAAACATAGAGTGCTTCAATGAGCATATCCCTCACATTCTCAGTGATGTCTACCTTGTGTTCAGCCATGCTGACCACAGCCTCTACCTCAAGCAGGTAAAATCTATGAGACAGTAAGATTTTGGGGACAGGCAGCATCTTTTTGTTAAGTGTGAGTGCAAGACAGCATAATCGTGACATCTAGAAGCAACATTTCGAGAACCCATCTGTGAATCTCCTAACTGTTGTAATAAGCCATTGCTTACCTAAATGACCCCTGTGAAAATGACATTTGCAATACAGACCACAATAAACAATGACAGAAATAAAAACAACAATGCATTTCTGTGGCTGCCTCCCTTTTCTCTTACACAGGAGATGTTCAGGTACTACAAGATGGATATGGCATATAATACAGATGTATTGTGTTTGGAAGTGGTAATAATGGCAGCACACACGAGGTAACTGTAAGTGAACCATCCCGCAGAGTGATGATAGCATGTGTTCAGAATGTTACATCTCCACCTTCGAAAATTACAAAGACTATTTACAACACCTTTTGGTTGAGTAGGGGTTTATTTATGTTGCTACATGTCCAGCTAAATGTTAAATATGACGTCACGCCATACTGCTCCATCTCTGCTCAAAGTTACGAGTGGCAAGACATACAGAACTTTCTTTTGTGACATTCCCATCTACTGATACATGTGAATTGATAGAAATAACCTTTTGTAATACCCACAGTTTTCTGTAGTTCTAATTTTTATTGTGCCTGCTGCCTGAAAGATGATAAGACTTATTCATAGAATTCACACTCCAGTGGTTTGATAAATATATAACAGTCTGAAAAGGAGTTTCTTGGTGCAGTGCATGTTATTCATCAGGTTTTAGTTTTCCTCGGGTTTGGTTCTAAGGTTTATTCTTTTATTTTTATTTTTTTATTTGACATTTTTTGTCTGACTTCTCTGATCCTCTCTCTACCAGTATCTACAAGGAAAAATAGCACTTGGGACTTCTAAAACTAAATACGGCATGACAAAAAATATGTTTATATACCTTTATTATATTATCTCTTATTCTCTATCTGACAAATGAGGAGGAGAGAATATTGTAAAGTGATATTCTATAGCAGGCACAACGCTTATCAGTTATTTTCCTTTGACCTTCTGCCTTAGAAAATTAATTCACTTGAGCTGTTCGTACGCTAGAACATTAGGGAAAAAATAATGTTAGCACTAGTGAATATAATCTCTGCAGGAAAGCTGGGCAATTATTCAATGGTCTAATCTTATCTCTTGTTTCATTTTTATATGGCAAGCCTACATTTAAAGTATTAGATATACTGTGCTTCTGCTCAGTACCTTCAAACCACAGTAAATAAACGCCGCTAAGTGCCACCATGAGTGAAAGAGCTTATAATGAGAAGTGTGAGTAGACATGTGCGCCATTCATCATCCTGCTCAGTCTGATATTGGGGCTCTTTTTATCAGCAGTATTCCTAGCAGTGTCATCACCTCTGGTATAAATCTTCTGTCAGTGTCTGTCGTCCCCGCGTCCTATTAAACTCATGCTCTCACATAATCACTGGACGACCTTTGGATGTCTTTCATTAACCTCTGACCTGAACCCTGCTGGCTTCTTGTTGGTAGGTAAATCTATAACATGACTTTTGCTTATGACCCAACCTTTATCCTTGCTTAATAGTCGTGCCTTTCAATTTTTTTTTTGTTGTTGTTCTGGAGCAAAAAGATAGTTATAATCTTAAACCACAGCTTGGGTTTCAAAGGTGGGAACACAATGTTCACCTTGGTGTCTGCTAATAGACTTTCTCTTTTTTTCCACTGCCGCTTATTGAAACTTATTAGTTGTCAGTTGATGCAAGATGTTAGCCTTGAAAATAATATGTATGTATGTATGTATGTATGTATACATATCTGGCAAGGGTTGTTTTATCTCAGATATTTTCTTCTTGCCATGTTTCCCTAATCAGGGATTAGGGATTGATTAATTAAAATTAAATTGCACAGCTGTGCCACAGCACAGCCTCAAATTCCTTGTGCCGGTAGTGACGGTAACTTTTTCATAGCAACAATAATAATAATAACAAAAATGTAGGATTTTGTTCTCATGAAGATCAATACAGACTGCAAAGGAGTTGCTCCAGAGCTCTGTGTTGGCAATGTCTTACTGCAGAGCCTTGGTTAAGCTACTTGCTTTTTCTAAGACTCATTCACCTCAGTTGTAAAGTGGGTCTTGGTAAAACTCCACTCTGCAGAGTGAAACATGAAAAATGGCTTCTATTTACCTAGCTGATCATCTCTTGTATGCTTGGAAATCACACTGATACTCTTATTAGCCCTGCTCAGCTATGTGTGTGTACAGAGTTAAGAGTGGGCTGAATTACATTTCCCTTCCTTTATCCCCACCTCCCCCTGTGAATGTGGCCCTAATTACAGTTAACTATAATTAGTTCCAATTAACTGAAATTCCTGCAAACCCATTGATGAAACCATTGTCAAAGAGAGCAAATGGTTATGCTATGGAAGAGGGGGGGACGTGGAAATGGATACGGGATCAGGGAAACTGAGGGATGCGATGGGATCCCTGGGAGGGGGGCTGTTGGGGCATAACTGGAAGGATCATTTGAATAGGGGCTGTCTATGAGGTGCTGCTGTCCTAACCCAGTCTTTTGGTTGACCACAGAACAGAAAGGACCACGGAGGGAAAATTAATGTAAAAGTTGGAATGAAAGTATGTCGAACAGCTTTTGCATTTTCTGCTAAGATGTTGGAAATCATCCTTCAGCAATGTTAAAATAAGAGATGACATTATCTTCTCTACAACTTTAAATATACTTTAAATAAGGGTGTTTGAGAAAACTTGTGCATGTATAATTAAATCAACTAACATGTAATGGCAACAGTGTTTCCTGAACCATATAATGCACACACATTCACAAAATGCATGTCTTGATGATTTCACCATCTAGAAAGCTAAAGCAAAATGCCAATAGCTTTTTCCTGAGTTTTTCTCTCTCCATTTCTTTTTACTGTTTTCAAGTATGGCAAGTAAATTATGCTTCTATTTTCTGCCACAGTCAGAGGCTGTCTCCTCACAGTTGGAGAGCCCATCTCCTCTCAGCTCGTGACCAAGCACTATCAAAATGGGGAAATTTTCAGGGAACTAGGAATGAACAGATAAGAAGTTTGTCTCTTCTTTAATTTACTGCATTTGATATTTGATACAGCATTTACTTGTTTTTGCCTGTGTTGTCCTCCATTCTCCTTTCTCACTGGCTTCATTTTCTTCTGTGCTTGGATATGGACTTCCTTTAAGATCATGTTTTGAACTCCTTGCTCAGTTCTTCCAAGATGGAGATCTGGGGCACAGCAATTATTAATTACTGCTTTTGGTTTGTATGGATGGTTCCACCAAGCCAGTGCAAAGGAAAGTGTGCAAATTCCCCACCATGAGATAGATGGCTGGTAAGAAGGTGTACAAAGTGAGATGAATAAAGTCACAAAAACATGAGAGTAGTATGAGAAATAAAGGATTGGAGAAGGTTTTCAGGGTGGAATTTGGCTGAATGTAGTTGAGAACCTGTCGGGGGGTGCGCCCCAAGGGTCTCACAGACCTCAGTGGGCTTTTGATCTGGCTGGAGAAGAGCAGAAGTTTTTGATGATGACAACTGAGAGAACTTGGGATAAGAGAAGGAAACACAAGTGGGTGGTTAATTGTGTGACCTATGGGGAGCACTGCAAGACATTAATGGGTATAAAGAGGCCGTATTTTCATAAATGACCATTAGTCTTCTGCAAATGTTCCTTGAAATGTAAAGGAATGATTTGCTCTCTCCAGTTAATCATCCTGGAAATTCTCCTTCGTGTAATCTTGAAAACACTGGAGAGGACTTAGTATCAGCAAATGTTGCCAGATGTACAAAATGGCAGAGTAATGTGTTGTATAAAATGATTTTGGGTGGCAGAAACTGGATAGCAAGCCAAGAATATTGCACCAACATCTGAGCTTTTCTATGAGAGGCGTTGCCAGCCTCGGGAGGGAGCACTGGATAATTTATAGGTTAACATTTTCTTTTTATGTGAATAGCATTTTTTCTCATTTATAGTTAATTAGGTTAAGCATGCATGGGGAGCGAGGGAGGAAAGACTTTCAGAGAGAATCTAAACGATTAGTAATTTGAATGAAGTAAAAGAATCTGCTAAAAGATGTAGCTCTGGAATTAAATATGTTGCTATAACAAGTGTAAGTATCAGATAGGAATTTTAAAGGTTCTTAGATTAATTATAGCAGTAGCCTAAAAAGAGGTAGAGCGTATTTACAGATTTGGCACATGGATTCTTTTCACAAGCAGCTGCTGCTTTGTTTTACTAGAGGAGTAGAAGTTATTTGTCCCACCATTTCACAGATGTTTGCATCTTTTGCACACATTTCTTGCCTCAGAGATTTCGGCTCACTTATGGGATCAGTCAAGGTAAGCTACAAAGTAAAAGGAACATTGACTTAACCACTACATTTCTTTAAATCTTTCTCACTGAATAAGATTCTTTTGATGCTTCCTGGTTAGCTGAACATTTTATTTATTTATTTATGTTTGTCCATCTATACACAGCGAGCAGCACAGTTTAAGTTCCTCCTTGGCAGCACTGGACCACGGGCTCTGTCTTGTCCTGTGGCCTTATGTGCCAGGCACAGCATGCGATCCAGCTGTCATGTCCAGAGCTATCCCCTTCCAGCACATCCTTGATAAGTGAGACAGAATTTTACAACATGGAGGACTTTTCTGAAAGATTAGCTAAAAATACATTTCCAGATGGAATGCCTTCTACTGTACAATTTTTTGAAAGCTTTCAGAACAGTTTTAAACTAATTTTTAATTTCCTTTGCAGATTACTGTTAAGCCCTGGGTGCAGTTTTCTGAAGTTCAAATTTGCACACTTTATCTGAGGGGTCTGGTGTACAAGGTCTCCCAGCTGAAGAGTGTGCAATGCTTCAGAAAATCAGGCAGAACTTGGTGTTAGATACTAAATATAGATTTAACAGTTTATCCCCTGACACCCAAATAATTCAAGAAGTGAACAATTTATGATCTCACGAATTGAATGATTATTTATACTGGAAAACACTTCCATTTTTATTGCACATGAGCAGTTCCACATGGAGAGTTATTCAAAGTAGTCAGATGTTTGTGCTATACCCATAAAAGTCAGTTTCTTTTTCTATATGGGGATCTTTAAAATAGCCTAAAGGAATTGAACACTGAGCACCAGAGAAAGTCAGGCAGAGATAAGCACCTAATTCCCTTACTTCTTTCACAAAATCCCAATGTTTATTGGATTACCCCAGCTGCAAATTAAGCCCAAGTAAGACTGAGGGTTGTGCAACAGTGGCACAGTCTGCAGCAGTCTCTGCTGGGTGACTCAAAGGAAGACTCCCTGGTTTGTTCAGATTTACTCTGTCCACATGTTTTTGTATTTAAAAAACAAAAGAAAATAGAGTGGGTGCAGACTGTGTGTGGCTGCTTGGATGTGATCAGGGAGAGGCTGACCCCAGCATAGGAGCAGAGCCAAGCTGAGTCCATCACCAAACCCAAGCCACAGGACCTGGATCTGGAGAGAGCAGAGCTAACGAGCACAGCCCCAGATTGCACTGTGCTGACACAAGAGCCTCACAGGAGCTCTTTCAGGTTCCTCTGCCATGACACATGTAGTGCAACAAGTTTTAAATGCCTAGCCTAAGGTCATGCAGGAGCAGAGGCGGTGTGAGGGCAGAGGCATCTGACTCACAGACCAGCCACCTTCTGAACCATAGCCCTGCTGCTACAGGCCAAGGGGGTGCTTTCACACACGCAGGGAGACAAGTCAGAGAAAACAAGTTTATCCAAGCTCAAATAGTGAGCTCAGATAAATATGTAGTGGTCGAGCAGCCAGAGTTGAAGACCAGAGCCCAGAACTTGGAACTGTTCACAACAAACTGCACCTGTATCTCTGGTGGCTCC
Source organism: Heteronetta atricapilla (assembly GCA_011075105.1). Classification (NCBI taxonomy): domain Eukaryota; kingdom Metazoa; phylum Chordata; class Aves; order Anseriformes; family Anatidae; genus Heteronetta; species Heteronetta atricapilla. The sequence continues at coordinate 30,271,178 of CM021737.1, forward strand.
TGCAAGGCCTTCTTGTCCCCAGCAACCTGCAAAGCAAAAATGACCTAGGGAGTGACTGTCAAAATTAGCTAATTAACACTTGGCAAAAGCCCTGCCAGGAGCTGCTCTCCCTTCAGTGGAACAGAAGTGAAATCTGCTCTGTCCAGGGTTTATAGACTGCTTTTGCAGGGTAGGATTTAATTGCACAAGGCTTCATCTCTTGCTGATGTGATCACTGGGGAAAATTTTGAGCCACCCTATAGCACATGTATTTGCCTCAGCAGCCCTACAGAGCAAAGATGTGGCTGGTGCAGCAAGAGGTGAGTTCAGGCATTTTGGGTATCATCCAGCTCCCACAGAGCAGCTCAAAGAAGGATCTATGCAGAGCTGTGCTGAAACACCAAGGGAGGTCATTGCTGCCTGCAGGGCAGCCATGGAAGACCTGGATGAGCAGCGTGAGCTTGGCCCTGGCTAATTGCTGCACCTCCAGAGCGTGTCCACAGCTCTCCATGAAGTTATTCTGGCACAGCTAGGAAGCTGATATGACCTGTCCCTCTGAACACGTGCTGGCTCCTACACAGGCGTGGCAGGAAGGGCAGGAGGAGTCAGGCAGAGAGCCACAGGACTATTCATTTCCTAATATCCCTTTGGTTCAGGGATCTGGGCTTGTTCACAAGGGGCAGCTGTGGTCTCTGTTCCTTTCAAGACCAGAAAAATGCCATTATCATGTGAAACACTTCTTCTTGGGACAGGTGGTTTTCCCATCTCTGGGAAGGGCTCCTTCCTTTGCAGCATCTCCTCACCAACCTGGAGGTGACTGTCAGCTGGTGGGAGGTGGTGGGCCACAGAAACGTCCTGCATGGAGAGCTGCGTAGCTCTGCACAGCTTCTACTGCTTCCTGGTGGCATCAGTCCTGGAGTCTGTGCTAATGGAAGCACCAAGGCTTGGCTCATAGCAATGTTCCTCCTGAAACAGTGGTTTCTCAGGAAGAAAGTGATAATGTTTTAAAAATGTAAGAAGGACAGCATTTTTGATGCAAACACTTGCTGTCAAGATGGATAACGAGATATCTGCTGCTCGTTTCCTTCTTTTTTTTGGGTGGGAGGCAAAGAAGGAGAATTGGACATTATGCCGAATGGGTGGCTGTGGGCAGCGGGTGCTATTCAGTCATTTGCGAGCAGCTTGCAGACACTGGGAGTAAAGGTTCGTTACATCTCTAATTTTTTTCTTCCTTTGGGCAGGTGGCCTAACAGCCCAGCAGCTGATCCTACTTTTTAAATTTAATTTTAATTGAATGCACTGCTAGAGATGCCTTAAATTGACTCTTTTTGTTTAAATTTCCTAAGGGAGTTTGCCCCAAGACCTCTATCCTAGTGATAACTTATTCTGGCCAATGGACCAGTGTGTATTTATTGTATATCTCTCTGTCCCTTCTCTGGCTTCTGCTACCGTGAATACTGCAGTTGCTGATGACTAGAAAATTACTCAAGTGTGAACTGTTTCACTGTCTTTTTCCTCATTAGGCTAGTGAGAAAATGTATCTATGACTCTGTCACACACAGCCCTCATTAGGTGTGCAGCACATTGAGATCATTGCCTTTTTTAAAGATGGCTGCAGGAAAATGGCTGTGTAGTTTGATGCTACTCAGTAATAAGTGGAAGTAGCAAAACTAGGGCTCACTGCACTCTCCTCTGAAATAATTGCATTGTTTGCAGAGCCTGATCAATGGAATGAGCTGCTGCTGCTGGGGAAGTCAGCTGGCAGTGCGCAGTCCCATTTCTCACTAAGCAGAGGGGGCAGAAGATGCTCGGGGTAAGAGTAACTTACTGTGCAGAAGAGATTTAGGACAAGAACACTATCAATTTTTGGCATCCGTTTTCCTTTTGCCTGTTAAACTGGCAAAGGCAGTGTATTTTCTTTTTTGTGTCAGTAAAAGCAAATTTAGGTCTATAAGGTGTAGCTGTAGCTGGTGGCAATGAGGGACCAGTGTGTTGTAAGCCTAGTTCCTACCTCAGAGCCATTAGCCAAAGGAGCGCTAATCAATATGCACCTGTTTTAGCCCTTGCCAGAAGGCTGACTTTAGACAGTATCACTGCCAAGTGTTCATGCTGAGTTTCTGCTAGAAAAGATGTGCTAAATGGCTGCATGCCCTCTAACTAGTGCTTTCTTTTTGGCTTACTTTTCCTAAGCAAAGCAAAGTGAACAGTGCCACAACCTTCCACTTTATCTCCCTTGAAATCAGTCCATCAACTCCTATATTAAGGACAGGTAACTTTTCACTCCAGGATTTCTTTATCTGAAAAGGAAAAAAAAAAAAAAAAAAAAAAAAGAGCAGCAGTAGCAACTGATGAGCTGCAACATGCATCAACCACCAGAGCAGCTTCATAATCCTATGTGCAATAGGGCTAAAGTGTTGGATGGGACCATTGTGTTGGCAGGAACTGTTTGCTTCACATGGAAGTGTACTCCTGAAAATTACAGTACAGCCGAACCATTTATAAATACATTAAAAATACATTTATAGTGTATTTTTACTGTGATCCCGAAGACCTGAAAGGCAATTTGCACAAAACCTTCTGTACTGAATCTTGGTGGCAATGTGTAGGACAGTGTTTGGTTGCCACATCCACTTCCCAAACTGATGATCCACCTCTGTCCTGCCATGTCAATGTTTGTTCATTAGCATTGGCATAGAGGACCAGTGTTGTACTGGAGTTGATTAGGTTCATAGCATGTGTACATCCCCTGAGGAAAGGTGATGAAAAAAACATAGGGCCTTTTTGCTTATTTAAAGTTGATATCAAACTCCACATTAAATTGGATATCAAGTACTTGGCTTGCTCTGCCTATATTCTCTTCAATTCCATATACATATGAGTCTTCTCATTATCTACGCTTACAAAGTCAAAGGCAATTAGCCCAGAAATTGCTACAAATGCAGAGAAAGTAATATTTGATTTTTCATTTCCCTTAAAGTTCCTATTTCCTATCTTCATTTAAGCGGAACTGTAATTTCTTTTGAAGAACAGAAGACAAACGTAAAAAGAAAGTCCCTCATGGGACTGGAGGCTGAGCAGGACCATTATAATGAAATAGAGTATTTCCTTCATGGAAGGAAATACTGGTGGTTCAGGCATTGTTTGAGAGGCTGAGTCCATACAGACAGGTAAAAAGTGGGCCCTGACCTGCAGCCCCTGGGTTGGGGCTGCCAGGCTGAGGTGGCCTAGCTCAGGTATTTTTGGTCCTTCTTTTCCCTGGGAAGCTCAAACTTGGGCTGTGGGCAGCACTGAGTATTTCTATGAGGGAGCCTGGCTTGTCTGCTCAATTATCAGCCTATCCATAAGCACTTGTGTTCAGCCAGGTGCTGAGTGGATACTAAGGAACACGTGAGCTCAAGAAAAGGTTCCAACTTGCATTTAAAATGTGATCCAGGTGTAGCCTATGTGAAATGAGCCATTCCAGTGCCAAGGAATAGGTGTTCTCACACAAAGAGTTGGAATACCAAGAAGGGTTGGCCCTCAACATCCAGTGGCCTAGCAGCCATAGGATAGGAGCCAATGTCTTTGTTCCTTTCTGTCAGTTACAAACCTCTCTGATCAATATGAGAGCTGGAGTTGTGATTGCAGTGACTGGTAAGGGGGACAGCTCTGGTCACCTCTCTCAAGCTCTCATCTCCATTCCTGAAGACCAGACCTATGCCCTACACCTCAAACCTGACAGCGCTCCACAGGGCTCATCCCAGCTTACCAGTCTGAATAACAGGTTCCCACTCTGTGTTAACTTAATAATTGCATTCAATTTTATGTTAGCAATTAGTTTGCCTTTCCACACATAACTCAGCTTCAGACACACCAACTTTTCAGGAGGAAAAAAAAAAAAAGTCATCTACAGCAATATTACTTAGTTCATCCAGCCTGCTGGTTGTGTCTTATTAATGCCTAGGTACAAAAGACTGTTTTTTTCCTTCATTCTGTCAGGGATTGTTGGAGTCTCAATGAGCAATTAGTATAAAATAGCTGTCCAGGGGAGACAGAATTAATAAAATAAAAATCCAAGCCCAAACCTGTGAATCTTCAATGTCTGGAAATTTGCATATTTTTTTATTAATTAAAAGATACATTATTAACTAACAATCTTCCCCAAAATACATGTCAGCTATTAAATAAAAGACTAATAGCTTTTACTTAAAGGTTTCACAAGTTAATTTTAATATTTTTTTCAAGTAAAATAATAATGTCATATTCCAGGAGATCAAAGACTATCCTGTTTCCCATACGATGCTTCAATATTTGATTCTTCTCCTTTCTCCCAATCCTCCCCCCCCCTTTTTTTTTTGTAGAACATCATTTTCATAAAGAGAGCATTTTTGAGAGCATAATTATCACTGGAGTTCTCATTTGGACCTTAAAAAGACTGTTGGCAGCATCATTTCATCTTCTTTTTGTTGGAGCTTGTGTAACATGAAAAGTATGCAATACCTTCTGCAGTAGGAAAAAAAAATAAGTAAGAGAATGCATGAAGACATTACATGTAATGTGGCCCAAACTGGTATTTCACTAATGTGTGTATAACCTGCTTTATAGAACCATATCTTAACCAGGCTTAATTGTTATTGATTAGTTCTGCCCACTGTTCCAATATCAGTCGTTATTGAAATAATCTCCATATCCCTCATTAAACGTGCATCTGTTTCCACAGGAATGCATTTTTAAATAAGAAATGCTATTTGAATATTATTGGTTTTACTGGTTGTTCAGGCACTTGGTACTGTGGTCGCCCAATCTGTCATAGTTAATCAACTCTCATCTCTTAACACTGGCTGCAGTTATCAATGAGTTGAGGATTAATATTCTGGGCGAAGCAGATGATAAATCATTTGTATATAATTAGTGTACAGCAAGGTTACAGCTGACATGAATTTTTATCTTAATTATGAGAGAAATTTGTTCCATTAATTTAATTTAGTTTGCATGAGTGGCTAGACACCTAACAAAGTTAATCTTACACCTGTCATTACAACATTAAGGAGAGTCTCATTTTCAAGCTGTAGACACAGATACTCTGGCATATAAGGATAATGTTGCTCATTCTGATGTGAAAATAGATGATCGTAGACAGAAGATATAGAGCCTACTCTTTTTAAAGTCTTCCCAGAGGATTTATGTGAGAATATTACAGAGATTCAAATCCAGTTGCCACTGTACTGAGTAGACTAATTTTTCTTCAGCCTCTCTTCTGTACTTCCTCATGAAAAAAGCTTGCAGTACTTACAAACAAAGGAAGACATTTTTGTCTTATTTTTATAGATACATATTTTAATTACTTTGACTATGTACATACAGTTAGCAGAAGGCATGTGACAATGCCATACACTTGTATGACATGATATCTGCATTAATAGCAATGGATGAGGAAATATGCGCTGCCTGCAATCCAGCCTTCATATTTATGTGAAAAAGAATTATTCATAACTTCATCTTCTACACAAATGGCAATTATGCAGGCTTTTCTGAGGTTTCAGCACACTGAGTAAACCTAAATTCTGTGTTAATTATCCAAGCAATTATCAAGTCTGATAAATCATACATGATTGATAGATAAGGTGGGGCTGTTTGGGTAACAGGAAATGGTGTTAGTTATTTTGCTGATAATTAACCAAGCACCTAAATGAAAGAAGACCATTTGTGGCATCCCTTATAAAAATGTTTATCTGTATAGATTTGTTGATTATAGTTATTTTACTCTGGTAGGATGACTTCAGAAAAAGAAAAGCCAATACCTGAGTCTTTTTACAGCTAATGAGATGAGACTGAATACAGTGGAGACAGAAATATAACTGAAAATTGCATTCTGTGCTAGCTCAAGTCCAAATACATATTTGTAATACAAGCCAGTCTCCTTCACATTTGCAGCATAAAAATAACCCTTGAACAGAAACATTAATTGAACAGTAACTCAGATTAATGTTTTGTAATATTAGTTCACAATTATTACTCCCAGCTAGGGTCAAGAAGTATATAGTTGGATATTCACAAAGAAATGACTGATTTAAAAACAAAGAGCTCTAATGGAATTCAATAGTGCTTTTCAGTCATTCCAGTTGGCATCTCTATTACCTGAAATGATTCACAGTCCATTATGGGAGCTTCCATGCTAATAGAATGTCTATCTTCTGTAATACAGACACATCAGGGCACTAACTGAGAATCTGTCACAATGAATTTCATCTAGATTTCACTTCATCTCTTCATGGACTGTAAAATTTGCTCTTGTACAATGCCTAAATTTACTGTGGGTAATTGAGAGAGATCTATAGATGCAGCACATGGTAAAAAGAGGCTTCCCAAAGATCTATTGTAAATTGTGCAGATTTGGTTCAGCTGGGAAAAGACTATGAAGTGCTGAACATCAGTCTTTGCTAATTAAATGTTTTTGGTGAGCTGTGAAAATATTGTGAATGGATCACAGTGAATAGGGAAGTGGAAAAAGGCAGCCTGCTTAAAATGTCTCTCTTACAGCTGGAACAGCAATGAAAAAGCTTTTGAAATATAAGAAACCCAAAAAAGAGGAAGGCAAATGAGTAAAAGTAGGCTCCATTACCCCTCACAAGACTTACGGATCATATCAAGTAGACCTATGATATTTTTTATCTGCCTTGTGTTTACATAGTGTAAAGTGGGATATTACCCACTTAATCTGACTTCCTCTAGTCCCTTAGAAAATCCTCCTTATGCAGTGCAGGTAACTCCAATTTATTTTTGCAACCGAGATTACTCATCCTAACTTAAAATGTTTCTGTTAAGTTCTACGCAAGGACTGTTGATAAAAAATTAAAATAATGCTTAATGCGTGGATCATTTTTTTTCCCAACTGAATACTTACTGCTCTGCTCATGAAATAGATATACAGTGCATTTTCAACCTTTTTTTTTTTTTTTTTTTTTTTTTTTTTAATTTTACTTGTTCCTGTTAAAAGCTGAATGAAATTATTGGTATCCTTACCAATCACGGACTTTAATATTTGTTGGCCAATTACAATTGTGATATATTCTATAGCTTTTTTCCTAAGCCACAAACTGAATAATAGCATCATGCTCCACTGCAACTGAAGTGATCTCAGCCTTTACATTAGGAGAAAATCAGAATGGTATGACTGCAGTTCATTACTGAAATAGGTAACTGATGAACTGAAAAGACAAAGGGCATTGTTAAATGAAATGTCATTATTAGAGCCGCTCATGTTTAACAAATGTACTGTAAGTTAATTCAGTGGTGTTTTCTCCAAAGTTCTCTGGAGGAGGTTCACCATTCATGCTTATGTTCTTTACATGTTCAACGGATTTTTATTTTCCTCAAGGAAACAATGCTAACTAAGCCTTAAATAAACCCCAGTTAAACTGTTGAAAAAAAAAAAAAAAAAATATTTCATCAACTTTTATCTCCATCAAGGTTTACCTCCAGAGTTCACCAAGTGTTATCTGAAAGACAAGACTTTTAAAATGTTTTTAAATGTTTATTGATATCCTGTTTGAATAAATGCCTTGTTTTCCTGGAAAGAATCTGAAAGGTAAATTCTGAGTTTTATGAGAAAAGGATTTAGCCTTTAGGCTCCAATTCAGCAAATATGACTATGCAACAAAGCACTTTGGCACGTGTTTAATGTCAGGACCTGAAGTATCTGTTTTAATATGTTGCTGAATTGGGGCTTTAAAACAAAAGCAGAATCTTGGACCTCATATTTTAAGAGCTGTGTAAAAGTGGTGTTCTGATATTAAAGAAAAAACATATCATACTTTCAGCATCTGTGGGAAACTGTTTGCATTGCCCCAGAGGTGATAAAAATAATTTATAGACCTCAGTATTTTTCACAACAAGGAAATGACCTCAGCTTTGGCAATCTGAGGTAGTTAGTGAAGCTTTTCTGCTACATTTATGGATATACTTGAGCTACATATTCTTTGACCTGTATTTTAGATTTATTGGCAGATACATAAGTCACAGTAAATAACCTAAAAAGCAACTGATGCTCCATGCATTTTGTGCATGGACTGATTGACAGATTAAGAATGCTGCTGCTTCACAAGTGACTGAAACTTGTGCCCTTGCTTGCTATAAATTTGTCTACTGCAGTGTTATGCACATATTTTTTAACAAAAATTCTAATATAACTGGAAGATTAAAAGCATATTCAGACTATGGTATGTGTAAATATGAGCTTGAAAATAAAATATGTAGTTATGCATGCTACGATAAGGGCAATCAAACTCTGAGCAGCCCTGAAGCCCTCTCTTCTCTAAGCAGTCCCACTGGTTTGATTCCTCTCTTAGGAATAGAGCTACAGAGTCCAGCTCCCTGTTGCAGAGCATTGATGACCCAAAAGAGGGACACGAGAAGGGATCATCTCTGGCTACCATGGCATTAATCTACAGCTCAGCACGGTCAATAGCTGAGGACTTCGGCTGAAACTGTCTAATGTCTCAAACAGGTTTTGAAAGGAAGATCTGGGCCTTGACTGCCCTGTTCTCCTCAAGCATCTTGCATAATCATAGAGGGCTGTGTAATCCCCATAGTGTGTGATGGAGGCAGAATTGTGTTGGGTTTCCCTAGGTGGATCAAGCACTGAGCACTAAGTAAGGGAGGTGAATATTGCATATGATGGTCTAGCATCTTATTGGAAAGCACAAACCCTGCAAGCATGGTCTTTCATGATACCGCTATGGAGCTAACACATTAAAGGCATTAAGTAGACATCCCTAGTATCTGTCCATCCCTTTTTCACTTCAGGCAAGAAATTTAAAAGTTGCAGTCAAACATCTCTCCTGACATCTCCATCGTTTGCCTGCTGGAAGCTGGAAAACAAACATCCCGTTCTACCATCCTTCTGCCAGAAGTGAGTTTAATTGAAAGTGTGAAGCTGGGCTGAAAAAGTTTTTATCTTAATCATTTTGTTGTTGGGGTTTTAAAACCAAGTTATTATTAACCCTTACATGTAGCTATTGTGTGGTGGAAAAAAAAAAAAAGAAAATGGCATTCTAAAAGTTTTAAAGCAACCCCTGGTGATATCTCCTCATTCCCTCAAATGTAGCACAAGATACTAAATAAATAATAATAAAGAATAAAAGTTTACTCACTTGAAATTGAGCTTCATCCTCATCTGTGCAGATATACATAGATTTTTAATACAGATTTAAGAAATAAAAGATAACAGAGTCTGTATGTTCTGTTTCTCTGACCAAAACCATCACAAACATAATAAATATGACTTGGATTACGAACAGCAATGAATGAACCAACATGTTCTGCTACCTCGATGTACCTAAGTCATCCCACGGGTGATCTGTGCACTGGAAATGAACCTTGCAGGCTGTGAATAGGCACGGAGCTCTCAGCTCTCTGCAGCAGCTCCAGCCTGCAGGAAAGGCGCAGGGGCTCGGTCCCTGCCACCCATTTGTTGAACTTCGCTGCCATCTGCTGGAGCACAGCGGAACCTGTCCGAGGGCCGGGAAATGGCCGAGGTGGTGCCACATCGCTTCCGAGGCACCAGTGCCCTGCAAAGGGCCCAGAGGGAAATCTTTGCCCGTTAGGCGTGTGACCATGCTATTGCTACCGCTCTCAGGTGGTCTTCCGACAGACCAGGAGATGCCGTGTGCCCACCGATGTGTTAAAATGGGCAGTGAAGATTAAATCAGAAACAATCCTGGTACAGACTGCCGTGTGATGCCATCCTCTGCACACTTGTACCCCACCCAGGGCAGCTTTTCATCCCAGCCACGTCCTGTCAAGGCTCCAGCAACACCAGGCTAAGCAATGGCATCGCTTCCTCTGCTCATTTGCTCTTCTGCATCTTCCTCCCACGAAGGGAAACCTTCCTCAGAGTCCTTTTCCATTGCCCTATCTGTCCTCAAACAGATCCTGAAAATCCCATTTTTCCAACTAAAAAGGACCTAGAAGAAAAGCTTGAAAAGTAGCCAGTAACTCCAATGTCTATTATTGTGTGCAATGGATACACGGCCAGTCTATCAGGCAGAGATGACCAGCCCGGATGGATCATCAGCTCATGCCATTCAGCATGTCAGGTAGTTCCTTCCAGCCCAATTATCACCTGATGCTGGCATTTTCGCTGTATTTAACAAACAGAATTATCCTCAGGGCTAATTAGGTGCATCCAGAAAAATAAGTAATTAAATAAATAAATAAACAAATGGCCGTATGCAAAGACCATGAATTCATACAATAGAGTTGTTTTATGGAAAACATGTGAAGAGTACAAAATATTTTATCACTGCTGAGTGCAGTTAGAGATAGGAGGTCTGTAAAAGCAAATGACAATTCTTTGGCTTGATTCAGTACAAAGCAACAGAAATCTTTACTTTGACCTCAGCAGGCTTTGCATGAGACTGTCAGTAAAACTGCTGTGCAAGCTGAAGAGATTCTTGAAGATTAACCTAAACATTGTGTTTAGATAGTTAATCTGATGGCCTTGAAAGTTAAATGATGATATTACATTTACTACAAATAGCTTAGTTTTCCTCTGCAGTGTCAGGGATATGCTCTTGTCAGAAGCAGGTTACTACTCTAGTATTAACTCTTTCCCCATGGCAACACCTCCAACTCCTTGCTTTTCTGATTTTTTTTTTTTAATTACTATGAAGCTTGATAATCAATACAATTTCAGAGAAAAAAAAAAAAAAAAAAACAAACGAGATACAGTCTATCTCCCCTTATGCCTTAGCAATAAAATTGCAGTTCCATTCTGATCTCAGAATATCAGTTGCTATAAGAGATAAGTTATGAACTACAAGGCATTAAAACTATAGTTCGATCTTCAGATACTCTGTTAAGTGCAGAGCTGGCAGTTAGAAAAAATCTTATTTTGCCTTATAAATGAGGTGAATATGATAGGGAATTCAGTGAAAAAGCATGAGAACAGAACACCAGCACACCAGTTCCTAAGTGGAACAACCACCTTTGGGGCGACCAGACTTACATGAGAGTTCTCCAGTGCTGGGTTGCCTGCTAGCACCAGTGTGTGTTCTGGTGGACAGACTCAGGTCTCCAGCCTTTCTTAAAAAGCTCTCAATGAAGCATGGAACAAAATACTCATCTTCCTCTTAAATGAAAATTAAATGAAAGACTTTATAAACAATGTGGTCTAGAGCTGAACAAGGTCATAGGCTAGAGATTCTTCCTTAATTTTCTACAAAGTGTTTGAAATAATAGTTCTGGCTCTAACCCTTTCACAACTCATTTCTTCTTCTCTTTGGTTTCTCCTACGTGTACAGCCAGACTTCGGCACAGCCACCCAGCATATATGCAGGCAGCCCTTCGCTCTTCCAGAAGCTCTTCAGAACTGTCCTAACATTGGAAATTTTGTGTCTGCTGGCAAGTCCATGGCTGATCACTGGCATTTCTGACATTGCACAGCATGACAGCCCCGGTTTGCCATCTTATTTTGGAACCCGTTTCACTTCTTACCCAAAGCAGACTTGTTTTTTCTCTCTCTTGCAGCTCAGCACAGACCTGTTTTCCGTGAGCATCTCAACACTTTGATCCTCACTAAGAACAGCTGCAACTTTTCTCCTGCTTATGCTGACTTCTCCACCTCTCACTGCTCTACAGCATGCTGCCTCACTTCATATACACCTCCAGAAATAAAGGCAGGTGAGTCTTGATGTGATGTTCTGATACAGCATATGCAGCTCATTTCAGCCTACTTCCTGAATCAAAAAATACAGGATATTTTCTGCTATACAAAGGGAGACTATAGCAGAAGGACTGACTACAAGGGAGAAAGCTATAGAAGAGATTGACAATAAAGAAAATGCATTGCCAGATTTTTCTTTAAATCAGCAGTAGAAAGGGAGCTGGGAGAGAACCTAGCCAGAAGAGATGAAGACAGAAGTGTCCTTGAGCTCAGTAGAACAATATAACAAATTTAAAATTTTAACGAATTTTACTAAAATTTTAACAAAAGAACAAATTCAGCTGGTCACTTCTGCTCCATGTTGACTGTGCTGAACTGCCGGCTTGCAGCAAGGCTCAGTGCTGCCTGCTCAGCTTCCCACCAGCTCCAGGCTTCCCACAGTGAAAGGAAATAATTCCTGCTGGATCCATCTGCAGGAACGGTTGGCTTCTTAGGATGGGATTCTAATTTACAGAAAGTCTGAAAAACAGCAGCACCGTGTCTCTGCAGTTACAGTAGTACTAGCCAGGGGTATGGTGCAAAAGGAGCATGACTAAGCTCTGTGAGCAGTTCCAAGAGACAGAAAGCTAGAAGAAGTGATTATATTCCCTACACAGAGGCTGATTTAGGAAATAAGAGGCAGTTGCACATCTACTTCTTATACTAAGCAGAAGTAGCATGGATCCTAAGTAAGAGGGCAGCAGTAACAGGAAGCAGAGCTTGCTGGAGGCAGCTTTTAATGCTTGCTTTTTGAATGAGCCACGTTTTGAATTGCCATTTGGATCAGACTAGACTGGACAGCCTCCAACATAGCCCAACTGTTAGTGTGTCTGTAGGAATGTTTTTCCGAGTTGCAAAGTCACGGAAGTTACAAGGCATCCCCTTCCATCTGTTTCTGGAAGGAGTAGCCACTGATAAGAGGGCGTGCATTGGGGATGCACAGTATAACTCCAAACATATTACCTCCAGCTTTTCAAACTCACAAGAAAATGAACTGCTGGAGACAGCAGAGAAATTGCTAGGAGAATTCCACAACAAAAAGACCTCATTAGTTCTGAACTACAAATAATAATAATAATAATAATAATAATAATAATAATAATAATCCAACACATTCACTGGAGTCAACCAAACTGCTGCTTATGAGTTGACTGATAAGAAAAACACTAACGATCTTAGAGGTAAATCCTTGTCCTAAGTGGCCCTGCTTAAAAGATGTGAGGCTGTGTAATAAGGCAATGCCATTTCTCCCTATTTTTGTTATGGGCTCTGCAATATTCAGTGTTTGTCTAAAGCCCAGCTCCTGGAATCAAGAGATTAGGTGAAAGTCTCTGTTTTAATTAAGAAACAAACAAGAAAGGTTTTCTTCATTTTGTCATTGCTGGAGAAAAAAAAAAAAAAAAAGGGGGGGGGGGGGGGTGGAGGGGGAAAGAAAAAGAAGAAGAAGAAAAAAGCTCTCCAAGGGCTCAAAAGCCAAAAAGCAGATAGAAAAACCTTCATATTGATATATAATTCAGATATATTAAATCACCTAATTAAAGTCAATTGCGTTATTTATGAGATTGAATTTAAGTCAATTACATTATTTATGGAGATTGACTTTTTAATGTTCACTGTTTAGTAACACTGACGATGCCATATCCACGAGGCATCAGGCTTCTTTATTAAAAAAACACATCCTTTAATCAGCAGCAAAATAGTTTCAGAGAGATCCATGCTCAAGCCAGCTGATTCCTTTCTGATATCACTGGTGAAGGAAAAAATAGCAGGTAGCACTGATAGCTGCTGCTACCTGTATGCCTGTGACTAAGCAGGAGAGGATATGGAGCATGCATCCACGGCTGTTTCCAAATCGACCTGCCGTCAGATGCCCAGCATGATGGCAATGCCGCCCTGTGGCATGCAGAAAAGGAAATAACCGTATGTGGAAACTTGCTGAGCTGCTGAAGAGGGATCTTCCCCTCCTGGCATGTGACCATTGGCGAGATTGAATCATAAATATCTGAGCTAAAGGGAAGAACTTCTGCTGAAGCTGACCCTCAGTTGCAAGCAGTGCGTGCCTTTCTGGCTGCAGTACGCACGTGGTCTTGCCATTAGGTGGGACTGTGAATGAGTGTAGGCTGCTTACTCTCTCTGCATGAGGCAGTTTCTTCCAAGCTTCAGAGACAGCTGAATGTAAAGACCTTTAACTGTTAATGGAACCCTACCAGGTGGATTTTTAGCAACTGAGCTAGAACCTGGGTCTTCTGGGCTTGGGGCTCTCTTGCTTTCTGTTTTCGAATTTTGTCCTCTAAGAAGTCTTAGAGCCCTTCTATGCATTTGCAGCTAAGGCTTATAGAACTGTAGTGTTTTTCTTCCCCACCCTTTGGAAACTGATGAACCTGATTTCTAACTTATTTTTTTTAATAAAGTGATTTTTCTCCAGCTCAATTGCTCCAACCTTCTTCAATATTCCTCCCTGCACAAACAGTAGGCTTACCAGTTGGGTGTCTCTGCCACAGCCTGATCAACACCGAAACAAGGTTGATATTTTTAGATGTCATCACAGGCTGGAGATTCATCATCCCACTGATTTGAGGTGGTAGGAGGAAGCAAGGCGTATCACTTCTCTTTCAGGATAACCGCCATATGCTATACACAGACTTCCTCAGACATGCGGCACAGTTTTATGCCAGGTGACATTCTGATGATAATCCTTACACTTTGGAGAGGATAAGGCTTTACTATCTTATTAAGTGAATGATTAGATTAATATTATGTAGATCAGGATTATGTGATAAATTAAAAAATAACTTCGTAATTATGTGAGCATGAATTTTTCATGAGTTATATATTTAGCAGTCCTGCGTAAGAGTTAAGAATTTCCATGGTTTCCACATTCCTGACCTTTATCTAATTTTTGGCAAGATTCCCTGATCTTTAGGGGTTTTATACAGCTTTTGAAGTATGAGAGAGTTAGGCTGCACAAACCAAAGACTTATAAAACCAATTCTTTGTAGACTAAAATTCCAGAAGGCATTTTCTAAGCTTAGCATAATTACTAGTTGCTTTTATTGATTTCTAACTAAATTCACTTTAATTTGCCCTTGAACTTAAAGGAAATGGGGTGATCATCATCATGAAAAAGAATTTTTTTTTTTTTTTTTAAAAAAGTATTTTATTTGTTGACTTTCAGGTTCAGTTTGTGCTGAAATTAGCTATGATTTGCAAATAATAGGTTACAATCCATGCTTTGTCACTACCTCTGAATATCTGGAACGGCAAACGTTAATTCATTTTTCATAATAATCACTTCTGTGGACACAGAAAATCTTTGTAAAGACAGTTAAGCCAAGCTTCTTGAGTACTGAAGGAAAAAAAAATGCTTGGATCACACACAGAAAATCCTTGAAATGTCTGGTGCAATAAAACTTGGTACTGTATTTCACGGGGCCTATAAAATCTGCTCCAAAGCCACCTAAAAAATGGCTCAGAACAACTCAGAGAAGGCTTGATTTAAATTACGAGAACTTCTTGTGATTTAATGGACAGAAGAGACACAGTCACCATCAGCTTAAATTTTTTTTTTTTTTTTTGGAAGCTCAGTGTTGTACTCCTTATGCATAATTGAATAATGTACTAAAGTATATTACAGCACAGTGAGACAGGCTTTCCAAAATACAGGCTCTAATCGAACATCACAAATATTTCCTAATAGCCGAACAACATGGTGTTGTGCCTGGTGTCACCAGATGGTGCTCTTCCACCATTTGTCAAAGTGTTTGCCTTAGCGTGAGCAAGTTTCGACTCTTAAAAATGTGTTGTCCTAATGTCAGTTTCGGATTGTGCCAGAATCTACTTGGAAGTCGTTTGAAGACGGGGGCAATGGAGTGAAGGAAGCCAAGTTTGCTTTTCATTTAGGGCTCAGTTGCTGTCTTCTAAAAGACATTACTCTGTGGGACTGCTTCATTTCAGAATGCATACACGTACATGTTACATCTACCCAGACGCTAAATAGCTCATTTCTTCTGCAGGGAAGCTGTGTTGTAATGTAGCTTACAGATGGTGCTGGATATCTTAAAGGTGTGCTATTAGTGTCACGAGATACTAGTATAAGAAGATGGGGATTTGTTAACATTTTGATCTGTATTTCTCACCAGAAAAGGTTGTTTTAGAAGTCAATAAAATGAAATAATTCTCAATACAATGGTTGTAGTTCACATCAGACGAAAAGTCCTATTTACCTGAATAAAGCAGAATCAGGTAAGAAGTGGGACTGTCTTTGGCACCTCAGAAGCCCTTCCGCTCAGCCTTCAACCTAGGTTCATTTTTGCTTAACTCTGTTCAAGGCTGCACTTTAAGTGCTTGCCTTGCATCTCTACTTCCCTGTCTTTTCTACTGCTACATCGCTGATATTTTCTCTTGTTCGTCTTACTACTTCTCTCTTTTCGATTGTCTTTCACAAAAACTGTCACGGAAAAAGAGAAGCTGGAGAAACTCCTCCACCTTAGATGGTCTTTCTGCACCTGTGAGCTCTGTTACTCTTCTGGATTGTGAACATACACAACTCTCTGCCCCTTTGTAAAGATTTGTTGAAGACAGCCAGTGATCCAACAACCTGTATTCTTTTATTCTTTAAACACCAGAAACATCTCAAAGCTTGATTCTATTTGGAAAAGTTTTACCTTTTAAAAGCATAATATAAGTTCTTCTGCTTTTTGTTTTCCAACAATTCCAAATCAGATTTGCTCAGTCTAAATATAAAAATGAAACAAAACATTTCTCCCCGGTGCTAGCTTCACAGACACAGCTGTGATCTGACTGAAATTGAATATCCTGGCCCCAAATCGAAGACTACGTGACGCACTTACAGTGCAATTGTTCTCATTTGCTTTGTACCTTCTCAGGTAAGGACTCCATGACTCAGACTTAATTAGCTGTTCTGTGGATGATACATGAGTCAGAAAAAGCCCACTGCATTCTCCCATAGATGCATTTCTCCCCACACTAACAGCCACAGATGCCCTGAGACTTTCCAAAGAGAACATATGTAACAGCATTGTCCTGAACAGGCTTCACTATGAATAATTGCTCCGTGTCGGTCTGCGGTGTGCCTGTCCTTGCCTGGACGTTGCAATGTGTACCCATCTAGAAACAGAGCTGTCCCCGTGGTACCCCTCCTCCCCAAGAGCCAGAAGAGCCCCTGTGCCATTACAGCTCTGGAGAGCAGGGCAGAGAAGAAGGTGAAGGGTTTAAACCAGGTCGTTTGCTGCTTTGAGTGCACCTTTTCTGCCTGCCTGCATGTGTTCTGGGCTTCTGGCAGGAATCTCCACAAATCTCCCTCATTAACTTCCAATTCTTGGCAGCTCTTACTCCACAGTCAAAAATGTCCCAGATGAGAACCACAGTCGCTGTTTGAAGGATGTTGTATTGACAGGTTTTAAGTCCTTAATATAAATAATGCCAGACTAATTAACATTAGAGGAAAATCACAGAATCACAGAATTTCTAGGTTGGAAGAGACCTCAAGATCATCGAGTCCAACCTCTAACCTAACCCTAACAGTCCCCACTAAACCATATCCCTAAGCTCTACATCTAAACGTCTTTTAAAGACCTCCAGGGATGGTGACTCCACCACCTCCCTGGGCAGCCTGTTCCAGTGCCTAACAACCCTTTTGATGAAGTTCTTCCTAACGTCTAACCTAAAACTCCCCTGGTGCAACTTAAGCCCATTCCCTCTCGTCCTGTCACCAGGCACGTGGGAGAACAGACCAACCCCCACCTCACTACAGCCTCCTTTAAGGTATCTGTAGAGAGCGATAAGGTC
Source organism: Heteronetta atricapilla (assembly GCA_011075105.1). NCBI lineage: Eukaryota > Metazoa > Chordata > Aves > Anseriformes > Anatidae > Heteronetta > Heteronetta atricapilla. Next base: position 30,288,648 of record CM021737.1, read on the forward strand.
GCCCCTGAGCCTCCTCTTCTCTGGGCTGAACAAGCCCAGCTCCCTCAGCCGCTCCTCATAGGACTTGTTCTCCAGGCCCCTCACCAGCTTCATCGCCCTTCTCTGGACCCGCTCAAGCACCTCCATGTCCTTCTTGTAGCAAGGGGCAAAACTGAACACAGTACTCGAGGTGCGGCCTCACCAGAGCCGAGTACAGGGGGACGATCACCTCCCTAGCCCTACTGGTCACACTGTTTCTGATACAAGCCAGGATGCCGTTGACCTTCTTGGCCACCTGAGCACACTGCTGGCTCATATTCAGCCGACTGTCCACCATCACTCCCAGGTCCTTCTCTGCCTGGCAGCTCTCCAACCAAACAGACATTATTAGGGGCAGAAAGACATTATTAGGGCCAGAAGAGGCTTCTGAATGCATTTCTTCATGCTATTATCTCACTCTCCAGCCAGACCACTGTGAGAGAGGTTTCACAGATGAAACTGTACAGAACATCAGCCACCAATTTTTAACCTACATAGACCTCATAGACCTTGAAGGAGCATTTTTTTGTTGTTTGTTTTTGTTTGTTTGTTTTCTTACCAAGAACATAAAGATTTTCCCCATTGGACTGTCTTGTCCAAATTCCACAGGCCATAAAGTTTTTCCTGGTCCACCTACTTAAAAAAACAATCTCTTGCATGGCCCTTTGCTAACTCCTATCACCAAGAAGGTGACTGTGATCAAGAGCTTCTTCCTTTTCATCCATTACTTCCATCTTTTTTGCCTATATTTGCCTTGGATTTGCTTGGGATAAACTAGCACCTTACTAAGTGAGCTAAAAAACGTTCATGGTAATTTTGCCAATCTTAATGAAAGAGTATTAAAAATGACACACATCATTTTCAAGAAAAATTTCTTGCTGTCTCCCTGTATGTTTTGAACTATTAAATGCTGGGAATAGGAATTATTTAGAGGAGAGACTGAAGAGGATCTTGGTTAAACTGCGCCTTCTAAATGTCACCAACAGATGCGATAGTAGGCATGTTTAAAACATCACTATTTAATGTCAGCTGTGATTGCTGAAAGGGCACCATACTTTACAAGTAAACATATCAGCCTGTCTGATGGGATGCAATGGTCTGCTGCAGCTTCTAACGCAATGGCTACTGTAGCAGGTCTGTGACTTTTTCATTTCACAGTGCACAGCATCTCACTGCCACAGATGATAATTGGGGAATTTGCAATTGCCTATCAAATGGCCCCTCAAGCCTATTACACTTAAGCAATAGATGAAGGGGGACTGAAGAACTACAAGTTGATGGGCTACAACCAAGACAACAAAGAAGAAAAAGACAGTAAGAGCATATAGGGGAAGACACTGCTGCTGTGCCTGGAGTCTTGCTAATTCCAGAAATCCAGATGAAAACCTTCATGGCAGGAATTGTTTCACTGTGGATCAAGATGAAGGTCATTGGTGTGCTGGAGCTGCACGGCACCAACATGGGCTGCAGACAGAGCTCACCCAAGAACTGAGCCACAGAAAATAGGAAAAAAAAAAAAAAAAAAAAAGATACTGGCGCCAGAAGGCTTGTGTTCAGTCCCCCACAGTTGCCTTCAGCTTCTCCTGAAATTAGGTACACAACTGAGAAGATGTAATCGTGACATTATTGAGGTCCATAGTCCAGGGAAATGACTTGGATCCTTTCCATTTACTGCAAGATATGTCCATGAGAGTTTATTTATGTCATATATAAAAGAACATTGTACCCCATCCAAAGGACCCTATAGCAAAGGATCATTATACAGGGAGTTATACTTTATCATATTTTATCTATCATGTATAACTTAGGAAAAAAAAAAAAAAAAGTCATATCATAGAGACCACTGGAAAATTACCTAAGCCTATCTGATTATTTATCTAACTTCACCTAAGGATGAGTGGAACCCTTGCTGTTGCTGTCACTACTCCACTTCATCTTTTAATTCTTGCTAAGACAAAAAGCAAATATGTGCTGAAAGATACAGTGAAACCTGATTGCTACATTCAGTGGTGACCAAGTCTGTTACTGTCAGAAGTCCAGGCTGAAAAACAAAATAAATTTAGTGGTTATAAAAAGTGAGGAAACTATTTAGTTCAGCTTCATGGGGTCAAGATGAATGAAAATGGAAAATCAAGACATTATTGTTCAAAGCAGCTGCACCAAGAGCCAGAATGTGGCTGACCTTCACAGATCAAAATAGAGCAGGGAAGGAGAAAACTATGACTAGAACTGAACCTCCTACATATTTGCAAGTACAAAATCTAGAGATCTGAGGGAAGGGAGGTTTTCCTTTTTACACTGTATCCCTCTTGGGACTTTTTTAAAGCCTAATTGGTATTTAGAAGATTGATTATCTGAATGTCATAGGGGACAATGACTCTGAATAATCAGGTGGATTTGCATCACAATTAGGTATCAGAAAGCAAAGCTCCTGTAGACTATTTTATTGAGTTTCAAGTAATCAAAGTTGAGTTGTAATGACAACAGAGATGCATTTTTGGTTTTCATGCCTAGCCATATATCAGGTGTAGGAAACTTTCAGCCTTCACTGCAAAGGTGAAGAATGTTTCCAGTCCTCATGATCACATAAACAAAGAGCAAATTAAAAGAAGTAAGAATATAGTTTTAATCAGCTTTGTGATGTTGGCTATCAATGCATGAGTTTTAAAGTCTATAGGACTTAGCCATCTGCCTCCTTTTCTTTCCTGTGCTTCAAAAAGCCAACAAAACATTAAGTTTTCCAGAGTAGGCTTGATCCCTCCCTCGTTGGATACACAGTTAGTACTTAAACCTCTAGTTCATGCTATTTCCTGCTTTTTATTTATCCTTTCCCTTTAACATGCTTCTTTGGAAAGGAATTTTGTGACAGTATCATGGCTCAGAAATCTTGTTTCTAAGTTGAGGCTTCTTTTCAGTAGTTGTACTATAACCTGTGTAGGCCAATGTCTCCAAAGGTCCCATCCATCCCAAACACTGCTTCCGTTCAACTCTTGTCCTTCTGCTTTGTTTCAGTCTTTCTCTCCATGACAAACAAATTAGATCCTTACAGTTCTTTGTGAGTAGAAAGCAGACAAAAAGCAGAAAGCATGTATTGCTCTGGTGAGCACGTTAGCCTCTGGGGCTGCAAAACAGTTTTCTGCAACTCTAATTAAGACATGGCCTGTGGTTATACCAGGATGCAGGCTGAGCCAGTCTGGCATATTTTTGCTTTTATTATTATTGTTTTGATCACTCTGTCACAGAAGCAGTCAGTACGGACTTGCTTGTGTATGCTCTGCTGCCCTCCAACGGATGGAAAAGATGCTCTCACATGGCTTTTCTTGTTCACCTCCCTGAGATGTCTCTAGTTGCAGCCTAATACAGAGTTTATTTTTGATAATGCTCTGTGTATGGCAAAGAGACTAGAAACTAAACTCCAGGGGTAGATTTGAAGAGAAATTGCCATCAGGTATTTCTGAGGCTGCAGTCAACAAGAGAAGCTACCCTGCCTCCAAGCTGTGGGCTAGTTTACTTCTGGGCTGTTATCACCCTGCAAATCCTTGTGTATCCACCTAACTTTACTCATGAGTCCAAAGTGCAGGCTGGGTGTTAGGAACTGCTGTCTGACAGCAGCTTTCCAGCCCCTGGCCCTGCCAACACGCTCAGTGCCACCGCTGGGCGACAGGAGGCCTGGCTTGGGCAGATCTAGTGCTTGCAGATCCACTTGTGAGCTTGTGGTTTACATCCCCTGGATCTGCCAGTGGAATATGCCAGAGGATTACGTATTCCAGTGGAATATCCAGCTGTCTAGTGGTCCAAACCCACACACAGGCCCCCGATGAACCCCATACCCTGTGGACAGTTGCTGCAGAGGCAGCACCAACCTAAGATGGGTTCCTGAGGGGAAAGACACACCTCCAGGCCAGAAAATATTTATTTGTAACAGCCAGCCGCGGGTGTTACTTCACTGACCACCACCAGGCTACAAATTAGGGGTGGAACCGCCTAGCAGGGCACGAGGCGTCTCTCAGATCACACCTCTCAGCAAGCTGCCAGACCGCCTCCTTTCAAAAATGAGAATGAAGGGGGAAATACAAAATAAATAAATAAATAAAAAGAATAAATTCGATTCAAACAGCGGTGCCAGGGACGTGAGAGGATCACCTCAGCCCGCTGCGGCCACGGGGGCACCCGGGGGCGCCCCCAGGGGCGCTGCGGGCGGGGGCAGGGGCGGGGCGGCGGCGCGGCGGTTGCGCTCCGAGCGGTCACATGAGGCGCCGGGGAGCCGCGCTGCCCCCGCCCTCTTTCCTCCACATTTCCCCCCCTCTCCCCCCTCGGCCGCGAATGGCACGGCCCGGATGCGCTTGCACGCAAGGAGAGTGCGGGCGAACCATTGAGCGGGGGCGGGGGGACCCGGCAGCTGCCGGCTGGGAACGCCCCCTGCTCTCGGGCGTTTGGGGGGGGGGGGGGGGGGGGGGGGGAGCGGCCGTGACGGGGGGGGGGGGCGGCCCCCGGGGGGCGGGGGGGGGCCCCCCCCCGGGGGGGGGGGGTTGGGGGGGGGGGGGGGGAGGGAGGAGAGAGGACGTGACAGGCGGAGCGGCCGGACACCGGAGGGCCATGGTCGGCCCCCGGGGACAGGAGAGCCAGGGCTCCCAGCAGGTACCGTAGCAGCCCCCCTCCGACCCTTGCCCCGCCGCTGTGGGGCCGACACCGGCCGCGGGTGGGCCCGGCCCCGCGTTCTCCCTGCCCCTAGCCCCGTGAGGGGGTTCCGGGGGGGTCTGGGGGTGCCGGGCTGAGCCCTGTGGGTCGCCTTCCGTGCCCCCTGCTATCCAAAGGGGGGCTTGGCAGGCTTTAAAGGGCTTCGGGGAAGGGCGAAGCGGCCCCATTGGGGTTATTTCCCCCCCTTTCGTTTCCCTCAGAGGGTAAATGGGGGGGCTGTGAAGTGGGAGCCCCCCCAGCGCTGTTGGCCAGCGCTGGCCTTGGGCTGAGAGCTTGGGTGCGCAGCGCCTCTGGTAAGGCACGAATATTCTGGTAGCTGGGGGGATTCATCCTATACTGTGGTGAAAAAGCACTTCACGAGAGTGTGCTGATAAAGCTGTAGGGCATTGGAACTATCCAGGCTACTCATCTAGGAAAAGAAAAATAAACTAGTTTAGTTTTTGTTACCGCCTTCCTTTGAGTTGGCTTAAAATTGCATTACCTGAAAGGTGGAAATCCACGAGTAAATATCTACCTGTTTTTGTAAAAATATTACAGAAGTGCTAATGTGGCTGTACTGTTTTGTGGACACTGAAGTTGAAAGAGGTGTGCAAAACAGAATAAATGAACTGTCTTATGGCCACAGGAGCAAAAACTATCACTTGTGAGACAAGCTGTGGACTTGGAGTTTGAATAGCAAAAGCAGATTAAAGTATTTAAATGTGTGTGTGGGGGGGGGGGGGGAAAGTGATGTTTAATCCTTGCAGAAATGCATTATGTATTTAATGTTTTTCAGTTTAGTGATGGAATTGTTAATGGAAGTCTAGGGTTCTCCTGATACGTCTTCTGTGTTAGAGGGAGTGAATGTGGGAAACATTCACTGGAAGAATGGAAGAGAAATTCTGAATTAGTGTTGCATTGTTCATTTGTCAGGTTGAAACAAGAGAAGATGAGGAACAAAACATCAAGTTGACTGAAATTTTGGAACTGTTGGTGGCAGCTGGGTATTTCCGAGCAAGAATCAAAGGGTTATCACCCTTTGACAAGGTAAGACAAATGCAGTACTTTTTTAAAATAACTTTTTTTTTTTTTTAAGTATACTTGGGTTACCTTTTTTTTTTCAAGATAGTTTAGCAATTCTAGTTGATTTTTTTATTATTTTTTTAAAGTTACTTGCAATGCTAGAGGCTTTCCTATGTAAATGATTCTGCAAATGAGCCCCTTTGAGACAGGTCTTCTCTGTCTTGTAAAACGTTTTTATGCAGCAAGGCCTGTTTTAAAAGAGACAAGCACAAGAGCAAGCAAATTGCTGATGTGCTTTTCTATGCATATTACGGCTGAAGTTGGAGTCATACACAGGAAACTTTGCTCCTCCCTGAATTGCAGTTAAAATTGCTAGAAAATATTTGGAGATAGCACAATGCTTTTTAAAAAGAAGTATTCATTAATTAGAAATGAGGAAGGATTTGGCTTGAGAGGCTTTGTGAAAGAATGGAATAGCTCACTCAGTGAGGTTATTTTGGGGCTGTTTTTATGTGTCTTTAGAACGTCACATATGTCAACCTTTCATTGTCCTAGACAGGAAGTATGTGATACCAAGAGGGAGCAGAGTTCAGGCTGAAAAGAGACTTCTGAATTGTTGTAGTGCTGACTCTGTGAGAAATTCCTGAACCAAGGTTTGATCATGCAGCACAGCCTTTAAACGAACACTTCTGTTTTTTGGTCGTCCTTCCAAATTAGCACAGCCCTGCTTTGCAATACAATTTTAGTTTCCGCAATCTGCATGGGGTTACTGACCTTGGCTGTTAAGGGGACTGTGCACAGAGATGTAGAGTAGTTTCAAGGAGACTGCCTTAGGATGGGATGTTGATGCACTTATATCTAGAAGTGGATGCATCAGGTTTATACTTGCCTAAATATAATTGCAAAGTTACCATTTCATGACAATGCTCAACCTTTACAAAAATGAGTGTTGCCATTGAAAAGGAGCTGACTGCTAATATAAAAAGGATACTGGTTAACAGTTCTAGACTGGAATGTGAGAGGCCCATAGGGTATTGCAAGGTTTTGTAATAACCAAATTTGTGTTGTGACATGAAGTTATTCCACATTTAATACCTTCTTTATGCTCATTGTCTGTGCATATATTTAGGTTATCTTGCATATGTTTTTGTAAGGTTGTCATTAAATGCTCAAGTACTTTATGTAAAGTTGATGAGATGGCTCGGGAGTTTAAATATGCTTAAAGATCTCTAGGAATAGGGTCTGAAACAGATTTCTATAGAGTTAGAGATTTCCATTACCATGTTTGCACTGTGCTTAGCAGTTGATGTTGCAAATGTCAGCAAGCAAAGAATATCAGTAACAATAATATTATTAAATAAATGAATTCAGAGATTATGATCCTCTATAAAATTTTGATGTGGTCCATTTTTAAAAGACTGTGCTACTACCTTGTATTACGCGTGTACGTAAATATTTATCCCATAGCTATTTTAAAACTAATATCTAAGGCTAGTAGAGTAACTTAGAGTGTCATTAATGGTTTTTTTCCACTCCTCTCGTACATGGATACTGTAAGTAGAAATTGATATATCCATTCTCTCTATATGAATTTCAATCTCTACACAAGAGTACTGAGGATGGAGAAATTACGAAGCTGTGGTTTGTAAAATAAATAAAGCCTTTAAGATATGTTTGTTTTTACCTCTACAGATTAAAGTGGAACTAACTGTGCTGTTACTCCTTTGGTAGGTTGTAGGTGGCATGACGTGGTGTATCACTACTTGCAACTTTGATATCGACGTTGATTTATTGTTTCAGGAAAACTCTACTATTGGTCAAAAAATGTAAGTTGTCGAAATGATGAAAGTGGTATTTTTGTCTTCCTTAGACAAGGAGGAGGGATGGGGGAGAACTACCTGATATTTACCTGTTTATAACAGAGTTTTTCCTGCTTTTCGAGATCATCCATTTTCAAAACAGTCTGTGGGTTTCTGGATTGCTCAGACTGTAGTTCCGTGAGCTGGAAAACCAGAAGGAAGCTTATTCCAAAAAAGGCAGTTACCCGCTCTGCTATGCCCTGTCTGTGCATCCCTACTAAGCAGTGAAAGCATTTATGTGGCTGCATGATGAACTGGATTGGGAACTGATCCAGCTTAAAACCTACCAAAAAAAAGGGAAAATAGTTGTAACATGAATCAGTTCCTGGCTCTGGTTCTCTGTGCAGCTGCACAGATGCTTGTGCTGGCACAAGAGGATGATGCAGAGGCCAAAACAAAGGGCAGAGAGAGACCACGCTGCTGGAAACTGGGGAATGCAACATTAGAAGACCTTCCTTGAGTTCTCAGTGTCTGCTGTGTTGCTGTGTAAATAACCTTTGGTTCTTCTTTCTGGTTCTGGGTTGGAACTGGAGGCATCAGCAAAAGGAATCTAAATTGCTGCCAAGATAGTTACCTACTGTGATGCTGACCTGATGAGACCATTTTGGTTTTATGTCATTTCTTATGCATGGAACTTAATTGTAAGCCAACCAATTCCTTTATTAGGAGAGGCTGCGAAAATCATTTGAGGAGAAAGGGGTAATTCTAAACTACATTTTTTTTGTGTGTGTGTTTCTGTGATGAGCCATAATTAAAGTTTGCAGGAAGTAAGAATAGCCTGTCAAATTACAGTTTCATGAAGAGACTTATTTGCTCAACATATTTTGAAAGAACATCTTCCTGTGCTGTTTTCGCCAAAGTCATTTAGCATTGGCAAGGCTTTAACACATTTAAAAATAACAATTTGTTGCTTTTCCATTAAATTTAGAAATACTCAAATAATCATAGCTAACTACATAAAGCACTGGTAAAAACACAAAATTAAATTTAGACTGAATGAAGATGGTGGTAGTGTGGTTTTGGTTTTAACTGCCAAGAAAATGTTTCTTATCCTTAAGAACAGCTGAATAGGAAATAATTAAGTTGTTCTGAAAATGGTCTTATATCTTTCCAGCTGATTGTATGTGAAACTGGTGAAACAAAAAACAGTCTCATCTCCCAGAACAGCAAAAATGATTTATTTATATTCAAAGTCACAGAAGCATAGTCAATTGTGATGGTCTGTAATGTTTAAATGAATGGTGTGTCAGTGCTTCTGTGATCTCAAGATAAGGAAAACTTAAGTTGTGTTTTCTCAGTATTGTTCTGAAAACATTTTGATAGTGTCTTACTACTTAATTGCTGTGTCAACTATTAGAAATGTTGAAATAAGCATGGAAACAAATTAGGAGATCTTGCATGTGTTGGATTAAGTAACTTTTTTTAACTACATTTGCTGAGCATTTAATTACACTGCTGAGAGACAGTGCTGTTTCCGTATAGTAGAATATTAGCGTGGCACCATAGTAGAAACTGTCTTAGAAGAATTCTGTCAGATTCTTATGTCTCTTAACAAGTGTAAGTGTTCAGGCTCTGTTCCCAGGCTCTGGTCTGTCTTATCCCTCTCACTCCCCATTTATTCTTTCAGAGTACCAGTTATCCATTGGGGCAGCAGAGAATATCACTGAGGTCGATACTGGACCACTCAATTGTTTTCCTTCTTGGAAAAAGAATTCTAATTTTTGCAAGTACAGTGACCATCCTCAGCTCTGACACCTGTTTTAAAAATGTGCTTAACAGTAGACAGCAAAAAAAGGCCTTGCTCTAAAATAAGGGATTCTGTAGTAGCATAATGGCATTCTTGTAGATGAATGCCTTTTGTTAGGGTAAGCCTTTCATTTTATCAGCCCTTACCTGAACTGTAGAATGGGATGGTTGCTGGCAAATTTGGTTTTATTCACTTCAAACCAGAACCATATGAAGTATATTATGTGCACACATTTATACTCATAAAATGTCAGTAGTGACATTGAGATATTTTGGCAGTTTTATTAAGCAGCCTTTTAAGTCCTTAAAAGTGCATATCTTAGTCTTTCTTAACCTATCTTAAAGCTAGCATTTCATCGTGCATGTATATATTATGTCTACAAACACCTTGTCATTTTATCTGAGATGATGAGGGTTTTAATTAGCTCTTTATGGACTGATAATAAATAGCACAATGTAAAAGCTATTCTGTAAATGCATTTGATTGCTTTTCACAGCTGCGTACAATGGAAGCCACTAGAGGGAACCTTCTAACTGCTAATTGTGTTTGCAAAAATCATTTGAAATTTACAAAAGAGAAATGAAGCATAAATATATTTGTGGTTTTGTTTTGTTTTTTATAATAGTGCCTTAACTGAAAAAATTGTGTCAGTATTGCCAAAAATGAAGTGTCCTCATCGTTTGGAACCACATCAGATCCAGGGACTGGATTTCATTCACATATTTCCTGTTATACAGGTAATAGTCAATATTTTGCCAAGAAAGGCTATAGCATGTGCATAAAGATATTAACAAAGATTTGTTATTGTCTCTTTACTTAATTTTGGGGTAAGTAATGACAGACGTACTTTAAATGAATGCTTTTGAAGAACTGAGTGGCACTGTAGATGATCCCTGTTTAAGAAAAAACACAAACTCTTGAAATTCTTTGAAATGGACTAATTCTGCAACTTGCGGAACTTGTCTGCTTAAAGAAACTGAAGTTTAAGCTTGTTTCAGAACCTGGTAATCTATTTTGTGAGACTGGGAAATAGAACAAGTATCTTACAGCTTATCTTTAAGCTTACAAAGTTATGCAGGTAGTGACACAAACAGCAGGATGTCAATAAAATGAAAGCCAGCTGGGGTTGTTTCTTTAAACGTAATTAAGCATTTCTTTTCTTCCCCCATTGGTATCACTTGAAGACTGGGTAGAAAAATAAATTCCCTCTGACATGTGATCCTATTACTGCGTATTTGTTGAGCAATACTAACCAACTGCATGCATGCTCACAGTTCTTCATTTTATTAAGGCTGAAGCTAACATGTGATGTTGCGCTTGTGTGGTATCTAAAGAATCCTTGGTATGCTGTTATCGTTCTTCAGATTTTACTTTCATCTCTACACAAGAACGTAGCCCTGATAAATAGGGAAAGTGAAGACAGGTCAGCAAGCTTTCTCATTAAGTATCTCTTTTCCTCTTTCCTGTGAAAGAGTGTAGCAAGGAAGAATTTAATCAAATTCTACTTTGTAAGAAGTGGGGAAAACTTCCTGTTGTCTCTTTCTTGTTATCTTGTAGTGGGAGGCTCTGGAAGAAAACCACACTTAGCTGTCTTTCCCACAAAAAAAAAAAGTGTGGTGTATGCTATTGTAATAAAGCTTTCAAGCTGTGCGCATGCTGCCTAAAGTGGGAAGTTTGTATATTGTGTGAGTTTTTGCTTCTAAACTTGTGACTTTCTACCAAAAGAACCCTACCCTAGATTCATTTCTTGCCCTAATCACTTTAAAATTATAATAAATGGTTACGTTTTTCATCTGTAAGACATCTCATAGGAAAAATAATTCCTGTCCTAAAGTGAAAACAAACTATTTCTCCTGTTGTAAGAATGGAGCATCAGGAATCCTTTTCTCTGAGCTGCTTTGTCAAAAATTCTGATTAGAGATACTTTCTCTGTAAAGTAAAATACATGGTTTTGAAGCAGAAGGGAAGACAGCTTCTGGATTTCTGTGATACCAGTGATTCTCAGACTTCATAGCTGGCCAGTAGGCAGTATATCTAATCCATTCTTGGTGAAGAAGAGTTTCTTAATGACCTATGTCTCTTTTTTTTTTTTTTTTTTAAATGTGTATGGGATCTTTTTCAGGAAACATGGCTTTCCCTGAGGTCCCTGTATTCTAGAAGACCGTATAATATCTATGATAGGTCTACTACGCCATGGTGTGTAGGAATTCTGGATTTTGTAATGACACTTGACTCAATGCCATGTTAAATTCAAGATTCTGCTTACTGTCTAAATTGCAAGTCAGTCCCCAGATACAGAAGCTTTTTCCTTAGCTCAGCTCAGTGTCCCAAAAGTTCTTCCACTGTGCAAGTTAGTCCAGTGAACTTGATGGCAGGAATATAGCTGAATACTTCTCTACAAGAGGAATTGAGATTGAGCTGGCTCACTGCCACGGACTGTAGCTAAATAAACCAAAAATAGACTTTAAAAATGGGAACCCAGTGAGCAGCTACGGTGCTGTTCTTCCTACTAACTTTTCTCTGCAGACATGAGAAATGATATGTACAAAATCTTGGGTTGTGTTGTGTTTTGTAATTAATAGCCTGTGTTTCCAGCTCCCTTGTTGTCAATGTAGTCCCCTGGCTTTCCAGGGATTCCCGGCTGTAGCACAGAAAACTGTTGCTGGCTCAAACTTGGATCCCAAGCATGATCTGATCTCTGATATGACCTGCTCCACAGACTGTCAACAGCCCACAAGATTTATCTTCTCCAATATTATTTAAAGTGTACTTGAATCTCCTGTGGCTTTTTGTGTGGTCTTATAACTCTCTGAAGACACATATTTTTCTTATACAGGCATGTGGTTCTTCTTGAATGCTTCATAGGCTTAAAGATGAATCTTTTCATGGTGTTGCTGTAGTTTGTGGAAAAATATTAATATTCATAACAGGGAATTTTTATAAAAATGCATATAGCCTAGCTGTAATGGCTTGTACCTAGGGTTCAACCAATATTACTGGGATGCGGTCATGTCCTAAATGGTGTCCTGTGCCATGGACTGATGATACGAGACAGGTTCTGTATTGGTTTCTGGCATGGGGAGCCAATAACATTTTCTGTTCAGCTTGCAATTGTGTCAAAATCCAGCCCATCTGCCCCCATTCAGACTGCTAAAGATGGGTGCTGTGACCAGTTGAAGTTCGCTTTGTCGAAGGATGCCCAAGGACTGTAAAAAGGCCACATGGACTATTAGGTTGTTTGTTTGAAAGTGTGTTCCCAAGGGTGGCATCTTTGGAGTAAAGAGGGGTTTTCCTGCTTGTGTGCAGAATTTAATCATATTTTGATATACATGTTATAAATCTAATACTTTCTGGAATTGAGGGTTATATTACATTTTCAGTATGGCCTGTGCAGTACAAAGATAGTATTGATTGCTTGTGTAGCACAGCAGAGTTTTGAGCTTTTTAAGTAAAAAACTTGCTGGGCAGCAAAACTTAGTCTATAGCTGAGCTCTTGGTCTGGTGAGTTTTGAGGTGTGCTGGCTTTTCCATGGCGTAGATAAAAATGAAAAGTCAGAAAATTGAAGTTTTAACATTTAAAGATGCAAGCTAAAAGAATAATGTTTGATGTGGTCCACGTACCCTTGTATTTCATGGTTGCTCATTATTTTTTTATATAATAAATCTAGTTGACATAGAAATATTTGGATTACAGAAATCCAAATAGGCAAAATTCTAATGAGCTTTGCTTGTAGTTGTAAAGACTTCATGTTTTGTTTATGAATTAAGTACTATGAATTCCTGCTAGCTGAGGTTTGCAATATTTTTTTCCATACTTATTATAAGAAATATATTAGTATATAAAAGCCATTCAGTATGTGGGAAGCTGTAGTGCAAGTTAAATATAGGAGAAATCATGCAAGAGCATATCTAATTCTGTAATATACTACTTACAAATAACTATTCAGAAAAGTTGTTTTTGGAGTACCAGGCCCCGTTCCAAGAAGTGTTTAAGAGAAGGCAGTTTTGATCTTTAGACCGTGAATCCCACTGCAGTATGAATGCTGTGGACCTCTGAGGTTTGCATGGTTCAATATATTCCAGCAGGATGAAGAATGTTTATGTTTATGTATAAAATGATGAATATAAGTCATGTGATTTATAATTTCTTACTAGGTATGTGATTTTTTCTTTTGTTATCTTTGTAGCCTATAGAAGAATAGCAAGCACGAAGCTTATAGAAAGGCTAATGCTGGATCATTTTTTCAGGAGTAGGTCCCTCAGTTACATGCTTAAATGTAAATGTTTGTGTGCTTAAAATGTGCTTTTAGCTTTTATCATGTATTAAAAGCAATTATGAAGCGATTTGCTGTTCGCTGCTGTTGTTTTTCTTCCTCTTTCTACTGACTAAAAACTTCTTTTTCAGTGGCTGGTAAAACGTGCAATAGAAACAAGGGAGGAAATGGGAGACTATATCCGGTCGTACTCTATATCACAGTTTCAAAAAACACACAGACTTCCAGAGGTAAGATCTAAGCTCGTTCTTTTTTCTATTACAGTGTGTCAAATGCATAGGTACAGCTGTGAAAGCCAGTACAGATGCACCAGAGTTGATAGAGTTGATGTTAATATACATCAGGCTGTGGGGTTTTGCCTTTGCTATCCATTTGTTAATAGGTACTAGAGGAATCCATGTACGGATTCAGCTGGGGTAAAAAAAATAAAATTAAAACTTTGTTGTGACAGAAATTTATAGATGTTAGTTAACTTTTGTTTAGTATTTCCCCCTATGTTTCAGCAATATTTGGTAATTCTCTGTCGATGTTGCTTGCCAGGTAGCTTGTTCCTGGAGTGCACATAGAGCCATGCAGTGTGTCCAGGTTAACTGTATGACTATAGAGTTATGCTGCCTGAAATATGTTCTGAAACATGCAGCCTGCTGTAGAGAAGCTGATCTAGCTAAATGAGTGTTATGCTGCGAATGCTGTGGATAGGTAAAATGCCCCCTATGACTTAGATGGTATTTCAGTGTGCTCAAAGTCAGCTCTTTGTCTCCATGGATCCAAAGGCCAAATCTGTTCTTGAAAAACTGAACTTGGGAAAGACAGAGGGGGTAGATTTGTGCTAAAAAGTGATACTTTTCTCTCTTGAAATTATGATTGCCAGAGGAGTCAGAGCTGCAGTTTTATCCAGAAGTGGAAAGAGGAATTTTTGCAGTTTGAGATATCTTGATCAAATTTCTTGTGCTTCTGACAACAGTCAAATACTGCCTGCTTTGAAGTTACATGCATAGAACAGTGATGTGATCCTTTCTTCTGCTGAAATTCTTCCTGTCCTGCAGTACTGATATAGAGCTTTCTTGTGCCGGGGGAGAGCTGCAATGAGCTTGGATCTCTGCATATAGTGCAGAACCATCAATTCTGTTCTTGCATATCCCAAGGAAGTTTTGTACTTAGAAACAAATCTGTTGGTTCTGTGTTTTAATTCAATAATATTATTAAAGGTAGATATCCCTAGTATTGGGAATGACAGCAGAGTTTTATTAGTTTGAGTGTTGTGGAGTTTTTCTTTGTTTGTTTGTTTGGGTGTGTTTTCTTGATTGTTAATGCTTAGGAATTAAAATGATAAGGGAAACTTCTCTCTTTCACACTAAGCTTGTCCCAGCTTTTTAAATTTTTTTTGGTAGTGTAGTAATGGTTGGAAGTTCCAGTAGTGGGCTGGGATTGCATTTCATTTTTGTCCAGGTATTATATGAACAAAGAACAGAAAGACTGCTGATCTGGATATGGTTTTAAAGACCGACCTACCTACCTATCTGATGAGAGATGCAAATACTCTTCTGTTGCAGGAAATCACTAGCATTTCACCAAACAATTGGTCAGTTCATTTAGAAAGAATTTCGCAAACTTGATAAACTCGTTACAAAAGTTGAGACTTAGTCTTATTCTTTGTATTTTAATCACTTATATTTTTGCAGGATGATGAATTTATGCAAAGAAAAGAGAAGGCCATCAAAACAGTTACTGATATCTTTGTAAGTATATTATTTTTTATGATCAAGAAGCAAGCAATTTTAGTAACGAAATCACTTTACTGAGGAACAGAAGTGGTTTTAGGGCTCAGATTTATGTCCTAATATGTTGGTTTTTAAAGTGTATTCTGTTATATTAATGTGTTTATTCAGGAGAACCTGTCTGAAAAGAAGGAATGCAATGTACTAGCAGCATGCGGTTACCTAGTAAACGTCAGCTCTGTTCGAGTGTCTTGTCCAAAGTCCTATGGTTCTTGGTAGGGTTTTCTTTACGTGTCTTCCAGCATGTTTTCTAAAATTGCTTTTTAGAGCTCAGAGAATTCCACAGAAAAGGTAAAATAGGTACAGGTATGGCAAATTGGGTGTTCTTTGTTAATTGAAGCCAGTGAGTTTCCTCATCTGGTATGTTAGGGCTGTTACTTTGAAATTCATAGGTCATGGCCCTGGAATCAGCTATGCATATGTCCACTTCTGCAGCCAGGGGAATAATTCCATATTCAGAGTTCAAGAATGGAACAGACAATAGAAGTTAAGGTAGACAAGGTACAGTCTGGTATGATACTACTTTATATTGCTCAGCTGGCTTGTCTGAATATCTTCTGAAGAGCTCTCCTGGCTTTGAGCGTGCTGGCTGCTCTCCCCCCCCAGTTTGGATCTGTCTGCAGAGCTGATGAAGATGTGTTCTGTCTTTTCCTCCTGATTACATATCTCTAGTATTTAGGTACATCTTCATGGTAGAAAAAGTTTTGACGTTTGTTCATCATTGCTCAGGGTATCAGACAAGCACCTCTTCACTAAATATATGAGCTCTGTCAGGATTATAGCCTCTACTGCTGGCACCTGATCTTCTTATCAGAGGATTAATTTGTGAGATCTTTTAAGGTATCAATGCGTGAGTGCAGTCTATTGGAAAATGCACAGGGATTTTTAAGGGGAGAAAGCACGCAAGCTTTTCTATCTGTCCATAGCAACTGGAAGAAAGGCTATGAGTTCAAGACTCTTTTGCAGGTCACCTTTGAATCACTGTGCATTGGAATTGGAAAAGAAATCAACTTTCCTAAAGGAGAGAACCAGCAAGAGTGAAAGATTAGTTTGTTGTATAAATTCATTATTAGACCTGGGGTCTAAGGACCTACCTTCTCACAAGGCGACAATACAATGAGATTTATGGTCGTAACCAGGCCTAAAAGTTAGAGGGAATATTAAATATCAGTAATGCTTACTGGGAAAAGAAGTACTGCTACTGAAAGGTGAATATCTAGTAAACAGATTATCTTGCAGTGGTTTAGTTCAAGTACTCGATTATCTCATACCATGACTAAAGTTTATAGTATGAAGTTTAGTACTAGTATAGTGTTAAAGTTTAGTATAGTATTAAAGTTTATAGTATACCTTCTTTATATAGAAGATATAGCACACAATACCACCATAAAAGCTATAATTATTTTTATGATTTCTTTTGCTTTTCCTTGAGTGTTGAAGTACATGCTATGAGAGTTTCTTGATCATAAAAAGCACGTCCATTGTGATGGGCATAAATATAACAAGATTTAATAACTAGAAACAAAGATAACAGAAATTCAGATGGGAAATGAGGTAAAATTTGCAGAGAATAACTGGCAAATTCTAGAGGAACTTGCCAAGAAATACTATTTTCACTTGTTCAAAATTTATACTTTAGGATTACATGGCTTGCTGAAACAGTTTTCAATCTTTTTTTAAAAAAGGTTATGATTCAAGAATTGCTTGTTGAAAATCATAGTTCATGTTGCGCGAGAAATCATATCAAGCAAAAATTGATATTTCATTTTCATTTAGTCTTTGCAACTGATTTTTTTTGTCCCATGTGAATAATTAATAGTTTAAAGTTGAGCATATACGGGAAAAGTGCAAGCTTTTCATTGATTTCAGCATTTGTTTTAGTAATGTATTTGTTTTAACCATTTTAAGCCTGGCTGTCAAAAGATTTTAAGTTATTTGAATGTAAAACAAACCAAAAGGGAGTGGACCGTTCCTTTTTGCTGTTGGCTCTTTGGTCACGATGATGATGATTTTCTTTGCTGTGATGAGGGCTGGAATTTCCTCTCAGGAAAAAAGGAGAAGAGAAAGTGTCAATCTAATTGATTTGGGATGTGAACTTTTATTGTGGTGTTTTGACATCAACTGGAGTCATAAAACTATCTCTGAGGTCACAGGTTCTTGGTTAGTGTCCCCCTCTGCCCACCATGCCTTTGCTAGCAGGATGACACTGAATACTAAAGTTCAAGTAAACTAAAATCTTTGTTCTGGCAACAGGAAAGATGCGTTCCAGGTTCACTGCACTCCAATCTGTTGTAAAACAAAAATAATTCCAATTAAAGTGAATGTTATCTTAGTTCCAATTGTTAATTCTGGGGAAGCTCTGGATCCCCTGATTTTTATTTATTTATTTAGTCTGTGCTTGGGCTGGAATAATTTTTCTATTGTTGGTAAAGAGGCTTTTATACTGTCATAATTGATCTATATGGAAAGAGGAAGAAAAAAGTTACTACTTTAATGTAGTAACATACTTCATATAACATATGTAGTGCTGTAACAGTTGTGTCCCTATTAACAGTCTAACAGGATAATACCTCTGACCTTTTGTTTCTGTTTTGTTTTTAAATTAAAAGTAGCTCTATTGGCACAGAACAGTTTTCACTAATTCTTGTTCTGTTTGAGGAATTGGTGTCTAGCTATAGCATCACATTGGGATAATGTGAGACAGAAATATTTTAGTACCAGACTTACTAAGATATTTTTGTTCCTTAAATTGCAATGTGGTTAAGGAGATAATAAACATGATTTTTTCAACTATTAAGTAACTGGTTATAGTTGTTTTTTAAACATAGAAAGACAGAACCTGTAACAAAATGTCTAGAAATAAATTTAATATGATTTTATTGTGTATTTTCAAAAAAGATGAAGTCAAGGATGTTTATTTTAGTAAATATATTGACTTGGAAAGCAGCCAGTGGAATATAACACTCTAAATAGCAATGCCACACTTATTTAAAAATAAATATTAATATAAATAAATATTAATATAAATAATAATATTTCTACAAGCTCTGAATTCATTAACTGTCTTACAGGAGGTTTACAAACCCCAGAGAAAATATAAGCGTCAGAAGGGAGCTGAAGAACTGCTAGATGAAGAATCAAAGGTTCATGCTACGCTTTTGGAATATGGCAGGTGAAAGACTTCATTTGATTGCCTGAGTGTTTTGTATTATGTCTGTTTAGAAGTATTCAATATAAAAAATTAGCGTGATGGTTTCTTTACTACTTGAGAATCGTATTGCTTCAGCTTTACTCTAGTTTGGTTTCAGACTTTGTTTACTCATCCTGTAAATTCCCTGGGAACGTGGGAGTCATCTTATGTATGTGGACAATGCCTGATACAGTGGGAACCCAATTTCTGACTTTGTCCCTTTAGCAGGTTATGTTTATTGAACATACATGTTCTTTGCTCCATAAAAATAGCTTATGCAATGATGGCAATACACCTGGTTTTGAAACACAAAACAACTTGTGTCAAATTTTTTTTACCTCCAAATAAAAAGGTAGAAAAGTTTGAGTATATCTTTTAAGATATGAATACTGTGCTTCAGAAAGAAGTTGCAGATTAATTTTTTTTAAAAAAAAAAGTGAGTGGTTTTCTGGGCCATAGAGATTCCACTAAGAATATCGTAAGGCCTTTCCTGAGTTCAGGAGCTAATAGTTCAGGATTAATTTCCAAATGGAAAGAGAGCATCACTTCTTCCTTCCAGTAGCTTTACATGACAGTATTTTAGGCACAGTCTAGATTTGCAGATCATAATGGAAGAGTAGATTAGGTTTGAAGTTATTTTGTAAATATGTTGCACTATGTGCTTATTTAGTTTATTTGAAACATTCCAAAACTAAAACTAACCTGAACCTGGCTTCATATTTTTTTTAGATAATCCACTTTTTAGTGCATTTTTATGTTAAAAACTGATGGAAAATTAATTTATTTGTGGAAGCTGGAAACAGAAATTCTTTCCTGTTGTTGTTTTAGGAGGTATGGACTTAGCAGGCAAGCAGGAAAAACAGAACAGGTAAAAAAAAAAAAATCCAGTTGGGAGTGAGTGGGTGGGTTGGTGGACGTCTGTGTGTTAATGATATATTCTGTCTGCTACATGAGTAATGAGTATCTTTTAGCTATGTGTTCCATGATTTGGTCATTGAAGGAGGGGAATGGTGGTGTTGTGTTGTAGTTTTCTTTTGAAAGAATCACACTGCTTGGAAAGAAATTTTGCAGTCATTTATTGCATACAGGTCACTTAATGTGAAAGAAAAGCATGATACCATGCTATAAATAAATCGTGGTGCCTCTTGAAAAGTAGGATCCTTTTCTATGCTTTTGATGACAATGGAATCATAAGCTATCTTAGAATATTTGCGGTGTTATTACTTCAGTGCAGATACTACTTTGGGTACAAGTTTTTATTGTAGACAGAAATGATGAAGAAATGCATCAATTATGTCATGGACTCAGCAGTAAATTGAGTATGTTAAGGTTGCCCTTACTCATTATCTCAACATTCTGCATACAAATTTAGCATTTGCAATTTATACATGGAGATGTTTCCAAATCTCAGCATACCTTTTTTTTTCCCCTCAAAGTAACTGCCAGGCTGCAGTAATGTTTTATAGAGTTCATTTTGTTTGTTCATCAACTTGACTGTCTTTGAAATATTATGTATTGCAGCCATCATGTTTGTTGTGTGAACTGAGTCACCAGTAAGGCAGAACTAAAATATGAATTAGATTAGTGAGGCAATGGAGAGACCTAGAAATTGAGTCGGTCTGTCACCAATTCTTGTTGCTTTAGCGGTGTAAATTCCTGTGATTAGTCTAGGCAATTCTACACTTTTTTTTTTAATGTTGCATGTTTATCGTACCAATGCTAAGTTATAAATAAAAATAAATAAATACTTTGGTCAAAAATTACAGCTTTCCCCTCTATAGCATACATCTTGGTTTAGACAATTGCCTTGTTGAATTAGTAGTTTCCAGAAGAATATGGAATAAGGGATCTTTGCCCTAGAAGTGTCTGTAGCAAGCCAGAGATGATGTATCAAATTCCTTCTGAATGCTTTTGAAATCAGTGAGGGAAGGCGTGAAATGGAGTGTGGGGATGTTCTGGTAGCTGAAATATAATTATAAAAGCAGATCGATTATGTTCCATTTTTCTCCTTCCTGTCTGTATTAGTACTTCAGATTACACAAACTAGATATAATACTTCCTTAATTTCTCTTTAAAAGGCTGAAGATAAAAAAGTTGTGCTACCTTCAGGGCTTGCAGCATCAGGCAAAGCTGAGCCTTGTGATGAAGATGACCTTCAAGCTGCTGAAGAGGTGTGCCATGTACTGAAGTAGGCATGGATGTAACTAACTTGGGTGGAGGGCAACAGTATTCTCTGCTGTTCCTTCCTCTGTTGGAAGGAAAAATTAGGTGTTTAGCTGAAAGGAGAGTTGCTTTCCAGAAGAGTATGGAACTTGAAATCAATGTACAGGAGTTAAATGTTTATCGATATTCGATACAAGAAAATAAAATTAACTTTAGTTTTGGAATTTGAGCATTTTTAGGAGGTCAATTCTTGGCTTGATACTGGGATCTGAATCCTGTGAGTTAGACTGCACTTTTATAAAGAATTTTCCTTTATTCTGTAACTTCATCCACCTCTGAATTAACTTCCATAGACTTACTGTCCAATGGCATTCATTCAAATGCATGTTATGCAATGGTAGTTGTATACATGTGCCACCATCACTAGGAAGAAATAAATAAGATATTATGTATAACACCTCATATTTTGTCCTAGCTTCGAATTAAAACTCTGATGACTGGAATGGCTGCAATGGCAACAGAAGAGGTAAGCAGCATCTAAAACTGATACAGATTTGTCTAAATTGTTGTTAGTTAAGTTTTAGTGATCACTGTTCAGATTCATCATCATCAGTGTTTCCTGCTTCATCAGCCTCGTTAATATGTGGTTATGGGGTATTTTTTGTCCAATGTAAAAGTTTTCTATGTTTCTGTTAACATTAGAGTTTGGGGAAATTGCCATATAAAAAAGCACAGGCAGCTCAAAAACTCCAAATGTTTTTTTTTTTTTTTTTTTGTTTTTTTTTTACTTTGATACTATTGCAGGGCAAATTGACAGCAAGCACAGTAGGACAGATAGTTGGACTCCAATCAGATGAGATCAAGCAAATAGTGTCTGAATATGCTGAAAAGGTAAGCATTACACGGTTATGATTTACCAAATCGTGTTTGATAATTTATTTAAGCTTCTAAATTAATTGCTGTGATTCTCCTAAAACACTCTTCCATATATTCTGTGCATGACAGTGCAGTCAGGATTCAGGGAGGTATTTTAATTAGATTTAAATATGCACAAGCTTTTGGCATGAGAGCACGTATTCCTTTATTGCATATATGAGTAGTTTGGCTGTTAAGCACCTGCTTAAACTTGTTCATTAATAAAGAAAGGCCTGAGCTGATACCTATTGAAACCAGAGGTCTGAATGCATTTTAAAATGTTAAATGTTAAGGGCAGGAATAGGGTTTTACGGGACTGCTCAGAAAAATCAAGGCCTTCTCCACTTGGGCTGTTAGACACTGGTCTCTTACTGGCACTGGGCACCATTTATCAGTCATATGCTAGATCTCTCATTCCAGATCTGGTATTATCAAAAAAAACCAAATCTTTGCTTTTATAAGTCAAGGCAATTAACAGTGTGTATTAGCTCCATTCATTGTGTTCAGCGGTGATTGTTTTCTTTACAGTAATGTGAGGAAGAAATCTGGCTCTTGGAGCAATTAATACATATAATACATCACTGCCAGTTATGAGTTATAGGTCGCTCTTATTTGTCCAATAGTCTTTTCATATTTCTTCCTTTTTGTTGACACTTACGAGGTATGGAGCTTTCCCATTTGGGAGAAAAACCCTATAACTCAACAGTCTATAGCAAATTCTTGGCCTTTCTTTATTATAAAGGATTGGAAGAACAGAAGCCCAGGGGTCATATTTCAATGTTACATTTCTTCTGTTCTGAGAGAAGGCAGCAAGACCTTGACTGTTACAGTAGAACAATGATTAATACTCTGGGAAGCAAGAACTGATTCAAGTCAAACCAAAAATATATCGCTTTTCAGATCTACTGGATATGACGGAAAAGAAATGCTGTGTGTGTGTGCATACACCAGGAAAAGAGAATTGAAGATGTTATCAAACAGCTTATTAAAGCATCAACGATGTTTGGATATGGTTCTAATAGTTTTAACCCCTTCTAAGTATTCCTAGTCTGAAGAAAAAAGTGGTTCTTATTTGTCAATCTGAATCTTAATGCTTCACAGGCCCATTTTCAGTGCAGAAAGCTGGTAAACAAAATTCTAGATCTAATTTTGCCATATGCCAGGACTGTGCTTACAAGATGGTGTTTTTGCTGAAGATCAATGCATAATTTTCTTCATTTCCCATCCTTTCTGCTGCTCTGTTAACTTGCTTGATGAATTGGAAGGAAAGTTTCTAGTGTTGTTCCTCATTTTCTAAAAAAAAAAAAATGTTGGCAGAAAATTAATATGGCTTCTATTTGCCTATCTATCACGAGCTTTTTAAGGAGTTAGAGATTGCTTTTGCTTTTGTTTTGCCAATGGGCTTCAGACTGTTTCAAATTGAGGCAACTATGGTGTAGTTAAGTCACCTCTGTAGCGTTTTTAGTGATAGGAGGTGGCTGAAAGTGATTAAGGTGGTTGAAAGAGATAAAGTTTACTGCTACAACATTTGTATCTTCCTACAGAGACTCAGTATTTCTTCCTTTAAGAAGCAGGCTGTTAGTCATTATTACTAGCTATTTATTTTGGCTGGCAGTTTATGAGCTGCAAATAGATTACTGATACTGTTGAATATAAAACAACAAAATTAATATTGAGTTTTAACTTACAAAATTTTGTATTGCAAAGTGAGTTTCTGAATAATATTTGACTTTTTTATTTTAATTCACTAATTATTTTGGGGGCAGTTGGAAGGAGCCTTGGAGTGCAGAAGTGAGCCTATACCAACCTGCCAGTGGGTTGGGGATACATTAACAGAAAAGTTGAAGGATATATCTGTTTAGTCCTTTTGGTCACATGTAATTGCAATTCTTTTGAGACACAGCAGCAAATTGATAATCTTGAACAGGCAGAGACACTAATGCTTTCTTAAGTAATGTCAGCTACTGGGACAATCTAGTAAGAGAACAGGTAACAACAAACAGTATCAAAAGCAAAGTAGTTTCTGTAATGTGTGCTTTCTTCCTTCTATGTTGAAAGTTTCATTTTCTCCACTAGTTGCAAATCAGTTCTTCAGTAACTGTAAAGCTGTAGTGTTGCTGCAGAGCAAATCCTTCTTAATTTTCATACCTGAAAGATTTTTCTGTGGAAACCTCTGTATGTGGTGGTTATTTTATTTCCTAGTTTCAAAAAGCAAGCTTAGCAGCCCACTTCTTGAGACGTGGACTTTTCTTAATAAATCATCAAGAATGGTAGTGTGAAAACACATTTTTTCTTTTAGGTCCCCAAGAGGTTACATATGAGGCAGAAAATACTTTTAACGATGTCCTTAAAGCAGGCATGTTTTAATGATGTCCTTTTAAACACGTGCCTCCATAAAGAAAGGAGAATCTCGACACTATTATAGGAACATTATGGGTGCAATGTGAATGTAGCTTCCGTAGTACTGATAAATTGCATCAGTAACACATGCTCTTTTGAGTTTTAAAGATTAAACCAGGGTTGATTGCCATTTTTTTCAAGAGCATGGAGCACAAGACAACAGAGAGAGAATTTTATGAGGAACTGAGTGTTCTTTGTTTCTCACATTCAAAAGGAAAAAAATATTAGGGCAATAAGAATATGAATTGACTGAAATAGAAGTTTCTAGAGACAGCAAAAACTGTTTTGACAGTGTTAAAAGAAAGGGAACTTTAGGGTTTGGCTATTCTTTGGGTTTTATTAACAAAAATATAAAATTTCATCTTTTTATATTCTTATATATTTTCTGTTTTACAAGGCCTACACCAAAATGCAAGAAGTTAGAACTACTTAAATAGCTTGAAAAAAAAAAAAAATAGAGGAATATGACTATGAAATTATCATAGTATGCCCTACAGACTTAAAAATAAATAAGAGTTGTTTTTGAACACACCCTTAAGATCCAGTACTTCTACATGCCTTTCCAAAATAAATAGACATGTTGAAACTCTGTCATGGAAGCAAGTCCAGCATTTGTCAGTTTTTGTACTGGAAAGCATTTTGTTACAGAAAAGCAATTTAGCATAAGCTAGTGTTATGATAGGCATTCTCCTCCTTCATTGTGTGCACATTTCAAAAGGATAAATAGTAAATATGTAGGGTTCAGTGCAGGTTTAGAGTATTATTTGTCACTACAAAGTGCCAGTGTTTAGCTTGTGATCTGTGAAGCCCCTGACACTTCATAAACAACTACAGATCTTTATGCAGGAAATAAAGCAAGCTAGTTTACTTTTTTCAGTAAAATTAAATTTGTTATATAGAACTTTGCAGTGTCACTGAAAAAATAGTGGTGTCTACAATCAAAAAAGTAAAAAAAAAAAAAATCACTTAATAATGAAGTATACTGTTTTTTTTTCTGGTTGTCTGAAGCCATTAGAAGACTAACACGGAAACTAACAGGAAAAGCAATGCTAACTATATTTGCAAAACATGATTGTGTGTAAGATACATGTTGTGGTTCACTTTTAGTGTTGTAACTGAGGAGTGTGGAGGAGCATTAAGGAAAGTGAAGTAGATCAGTTCCTTCAGCAGAAGGTGTTTTTAATGTCAGCATTTAATTTTGCCATGTTTTACATCATTCCTGCCTATAGGCACTAGCTGAGAAGGGTGCAGTGTTGGTGTCCATGCTTGTGTCTGCTCTGCCAAGTTAAGGACTTACCCTTCTTTCATCATTGGTTTGCCCCAACATGGGCATCGAAGATTTTAGTTTGTCATCTACCAATCATAACACAAATTTTTCACTTCAAGTTGAGAAGAAAACATTTATGCCAAGTGCATTATATTGCCTTCTGTAGAAGAGATATTCTGTTGTTTTTCTTGTCTGTCTTCAGAAGACCCCTCTGCCTTTCCTGGGCTTGTAATAGAAGCTTTGCTGCTATGTTTTAAGGCCTCCATACGAGACACCAATATTTAGTCTCTCTGCTGGAGTTTGTGTTTGATGTATGACTTTTTCTGTGCACTGTTGTCAGCAAGCTGTCATGAAAGCTTTGAGATCTTCAGCACAAGTTCATATGGATTAATATATTATTAATATAATAAAATATTTATTATTAATAATATATTGCTCTTTTTAATCTACTGCAAATATACAATTTCTATTATAGATGTTATTCATGGTAAAGTATGTCTCTGTCAGCTTTCCCTTCAAAATTCAGAGAGAACAGGAGAGTGCATCCAGATTGTTGTCTTAATTATGTATTTGTGAGACACTTTCTTGGCAATGGAAGTAGTTTTAAAGACTAGTGTCCATAGCACAGAAATACATGAAATAAAAATAAAAGCTTAGAGAGGTAAATGTAATTACCACACTGTAATTATGTCAATCAGCATACTGCATGTAAACCAGCATTTCAGAATCTAAAGACACAAATGTTTAAAGCTTTTAAGAGTTACGGATTTACATGTTGAGGACATGTTGAAGAGTTATGTCATTTACATGACATTGATATCTCCAATTGAACAAGTTCAGTAAATACCACTTAAACAGAAGCAATCTTACTGCTTAAGGGGGGCTTTAGTTTTTTTAAGAACCCTACTGGATTTAACTGTAATGCTGGCGAAACAATTAATTTGATGTAGTATGCTGTAGTATTTTCAACGAGTCTCATGGCACTTGACTACCTTACTTTACCTGATACCTCTGGGATATAATGTATTTGTTTGGCTCGTTTCTTATCTTGGTGCAAGACAGATTGGTGAGTCATTCTTCCTGTTGGATAGTGGGATGCAGCTCTTGATTTTCTTGATTTTTTTTTTTTTTTTTTTTTATTCTTGATAAGGAATATCACAAGTGTGTCCCAGTTTGGCATTTCCTTAATTACTGTAGAAGTAAAAAGTAATGGTTTGAGTTTCAACAGGCTTTACTACTCCTTATTTCAGCAGTCTGAGCTTTCTGCTGAGGAGCGACCAGAAAGGCTTGGAGCTGCCCAACAGCACAGAAGGAAGGTGGCATCTTTGAATAAGCAGATTTTGCAAAAAACCAAACTCCTGGAAGAGGTAAGTATTACGTGTATAACAAAGGAAACATTGATAAATGTGCTTGATCACCAAGCTTATGCCATCCCCAAAAGATGTGCAAGCTATCTTCTCTTCTAGCAATTTGTCATGCTCAACATCCATTTCAGCATCTCTGAACATCTTGCTTGCACATTTATTACTAAGGCAATGTGCCTGGTTTCATATTTTTTTAAAAAAAGATAACCCTGTGAGGGAGGGGGCTAGTTGATCAAAAGATGTTTTTAGTTTTGTTTGGTTTAGTTTTTGTATTGTTTTGTACACCTCTTTGGGAGATGCTCTGTATGCTTTTTTTGCATTTGACTTCATAGCTATGATGTTGAAATTGAAAACAGTCTACTCAAGCAACAAGATAGGAAACTGCTCTAAAATATGTTTCATACTTCTTTAGGCTGATGGACTTTCACTCTGTATGCCCCATCTGTGAAAACCAGTTTTTTTATATATTAAATAGCACTAAAATTATTAATTGCACTGTAAATTGAATGTAACTGATGTTTGTCACAATTCCTCCCTTTACAGAGTGAAAGTTTAGAAAGATATACTAAAACTTACAAATTCAAGTAAAAAAAAAAAAAAAATACAGTATGATTTCAACACTTCAGTAGTATGAATTTTCCATGTCTATTTCAAATAAAACTTTGGTACCTGGTCAAAATGATGACTTAATGCTAGGTATTGTGAATATTCTATTGCTTAAATGCAGGCTGAAGTGTCAGCCTTTCAAAAGGCTGACTATAACATGACCTTAAGAACAGATAAATTCTACCTGAATTCCCTTATAGGTCTATGTAGTTGGTTTTTTTTTTCTGTTTTTCTTTTTTTTTTTTCCCTCACTGAAATAGGAACATAAATTACAGAGTGTGATCTTAAGGCATTTCAGAAGTGGGGAAAGTAGAAGGATGTTCACTGTGTCCTAAGTCATTATCGTAGAGTGGAAGCAGATATGAGCACTTTGAGCTCGCTGTTTTTAGACCTGTTCCAAATTCAAAGCTGTGCTGTCATGACTGGAAACAATTTGGTACTGCCCTGTAATGAAAGGGCATGTTCACTTGGGTTTAAGGATGTTCTAGTACAGTTCTAGAGATTTGGAGTGGATGTTGGCTTGTGTCTATCAGCCCACATCCATCTGTAGTTTTTTCTGCAGGCAGCAGACCTACTTGAGGAGTGCTCAGTTTGAACGTTCAGATACTGGAACAGTGCACCACAGCTCTTGTCCTTCTCCATTGCACTGGGAGAGCTGTTTGTGTTCTTGGAAACAATTAGCTCAAGATGAATTTGGGGAAGGATCACCTAGGTATGTTTATATTGTAGCATTGGAGAACTGCAACAGCTAGCTCAGCTTTAAAAAAACAAGAATTTTGATATTGCACTAGCACACTGACCTACAGCCATGCTGTTTGCTTGATTTTATTTTTTTATTTTTTTTTTATTTTTTGCCAGTTGAACAATAGGAGAGGCTGGTATACGAGCTTAGCAGTTTTAATCGGCTTTTGCAATTATTCTATGTTGTGCCTTTTATAGACTGGAAAGCAGGAAGGATCCACTGGTGTCTTTAAAAATACTGAGATGTACAAAAGATTTTTTTTTTTTTTTTTCTGGAGCAGATGGTTCGATGGTTCTTACATTCTACAGAACTACAGTATAGTGTGGCTGCTGGATTAGTAGCACAGAATATTCCTTTAACTCGGTGCATGTTGAGTGGACTACATTTTCTTTTCTGGTGCAAGTCATTTCCTTTACCAGTTTTCCTGGCATGAATGTATTTGCTTGCTTTCCACATACTGCTGAGAAGGTGGCAGTTTGGGGTGGGGTGAAGATGGGGTTGTAAACAACAAAATGGCAGAGTTCTTACTTAATTAAAACCTCCTTTTAGTGGCCAAAGAACTTCATATTCACAGGAAAACTTAAACATTTTGGGGGTCTCGTAATGCTCTTTGCCATTTTTAAGAGTTGAGAAAAGCCCCTGTTTGTGATGGCTTGCCTATCATTTAATTGACAACCATTATTAACATCTCAAATATTGCTATTCTCCATTACAGGTGTAACTAGCGTGAACATGGAATTTAACTCTCTTCTTTCTCTTTGTAATAGTTGCAAGCTAAATGTGCTGATCTGCAGGCAAAATGTACCGAAGCAAAAAAGACATTAACCGAGGTATTCTCTTTGTTTGTCTATGCGCTTATTCTAGCTGAATCCTTTTTGAGAAGTTATGTGTAGAAAGATGTATTAAACGCTGAAGATGACTGAAAACCTTCCTATGTTAAGAAGGTTTTGAGGTTGTGAATAGGGTTATAATTTTTTTTCTTATTGCCCAGTAGATACTCTGGTCCAAAAGAAAAACTCTCATGCTTTAGAATGCGAGGAAGTGTCAGGAAGTGGCTTTACCATGAAAAGAAAATAATGTTTGTAATGGCAACAGAACGTATGAGTCAGTAGAAATGATTGTGTGAAGTGTATTGGATTTCTTCATGGAGTTTATTTTTAGATTTATTCACTTCTGTGTGTGAAGACTGCTTTTAGACATGTTATTGCTTTTAATTCTTAGACTGTTGGTCTCTGTTCTTATGGTGATGCTTCTACATAACTCTAGATTGGAAATACCATGAATAATAAGATTTTTTGTTTTTTGGTTGGTTGGTTGTCTTTTTTCTTTCAGTGGGAAGGATTACAGACATAGTAAGGGATTGGAATAAACGTTACGGTCTAAAAGAGAAAGTTGTATCTGACTTAACTGTCTGATCTTGTACGTCAACTGTGGAACCCTCTTCCAGTTGTTCTTCATAAGTCCTTGCAGTCCTGCTCAATTCAGCACTTAGATCTTTGTTTTCTGTGCCTTTTATTACCAGCATTTTGGTTGCACTCATGGGTTGCTGGATGGCATGGTTACTGCCTTACCTCATGCTCCAACAGAACATAGAATAGTTAAGATGAGCATATTGAAGTCACTTGGCACAATGTAGGGGACAATCATGTATCGTACAGAATTATTATTTATAACCCGTAGGTCAAGAGTTATGGTGAAAAGCTGGACAAGGAATTTGCAGCTTTAGAAGCAATAGAATCCCAAGCAGATTCTAGGTAAGTGGGTTTTTCTCCTTCTTTTGTGACATTTGAAGTTCTGAAAAATGATGGTTTTAAAACCAGGTAATTGAGTATTTCTTGTTTTTTTTCAGCATAAACAAATAATTAGAATTTAAACATTTTTCAGCTTCATTCCAAAGACAGCAAAAGACTGTCAGATTATGAAGTCTGAGTGAAAAGTGTCAATACGTAGCTGAAAATAATTGTAGATGCTTAAGTATAATACAAGTAGAAGAATACTAAACACGCTTGAAATGTATATGAAGCCTTCCTGTTCTTATTTTCTTTATATTTGAAGTCTTCGTCTTGCGTAAGTTACGGTACTCTTTCAAAACTTCCACAATAATGAGGTGAGAACATTGCAAAATCATCAAAATATTTAGGGTAATACCATGTTTTATTTTGACCATAGTAATGTTTAGATTTAGACTTCTAATTTACATGGATTTTATTGGAAAACTGTATAGAACTAGGCTTGTTCTAGTATCTTTTAGTTCTCCATCTGTTTAAATTAAAAACTGAAAAACTAATGCAGTTTGCTGGATCTTCAAATTTAGCATGTTACAAAATCTACGAGCACTGGTGGCCATGAATGAAAACCTCAAAAGTCAGGAGCAAGAATTCAAAGCACATTGTAGGGTAAGTTTTGATTTCTTATATAATGCTTCTTTACTAATCTTTAAATGTATCCTTATACTTCTTCCTGCTTTGTCCCTTCTTCCCCTTCCTGCCATTTACTGTCTTTTACAGGTTTGTATTAAATACTGCCACTAGTTTGATTTTTTGCAGAATTATGGACAGTTGCACTGTTCTGCAATGTATCATATCTACAACGTATCTGTCAACCAAGAAGGTTGGAACTGAACTAACCAGAAGGACTTGCTCCCTGCTATGAGGCAGGGAGCTACAAGGAAGGCAGGCAGGGCATCTGAAGTAGTGTGGCCTTCAATGTTTTGTTTTGCCCAGGGTCTTTGTTAAAAGACAGTTTCTAGATAAAATGCCAGATCAGCCCTGTACTGTGGCTCTTGTTCCCCTCCCTAATTTGCTAAGAGTATCTGGGGATGTGGCAACAAGGATTACAAATAGATAATATTACAATAAATCTAAGTTTGAGAAAAGGCTGCACTAGATACCATCTGTGCTATTCACAGCCTGAAACACGTTCTGTCATCTTGGACGAGCTAGCAGTGACCTGAGGTGAACAGTGCACAAGAGGAAGGTGTCTTGGAAGTCCCTAGCTTTGGAGGAAAACACCAGAAGAGACAGAGATTGAGACAAATCTATTACAGTTTTCAGAGTAGAGTTTGTTTTACTGCTTAATTGCAGTGTTTTGCTGCCATGTTTACTGCTGCGTTTATGGGCTGCTTAGAAATATGATCAGAGAGAATTGTTTTCAGTCTCTTCTGTTTAAACAGTGTTAGATCAAATTAAATGGAATGAAAAAAAGTAAAAAGATGCATTGCCCTGTGGCAGATGTTGAGCACAGAAACCTCATTTTCCCCAAACATACTGTTTTGGAAAGCTCCAAAGGATTCTGATGGAAACGACCTTACAACTAATTTTGTTCATACATTAGTGTGAATGCCACATGTTGTGGTTCTGTGTCATACTGTTGCTATTGTAGTATTTCTTTACTTCCTTAGTTTCTCATTTTCTATGTCACTCATTAGTTGTTTCAGCTGGCTCTAGTATATTTGTAAGTAAGAAATAAATCTGTTCCTTTGCTTGGTAAAAGCACGCATTCAGTTTTATGTAATGAGTAATAATGGATGCCTTACCCTTGGGCAGGGAACACTGTTTAATCTTACAAATTCTAGCATAAAGTATGTTGTCAGTGACACAGTTGTTACAGGTCTATAGCATCAAGCCTCCTGGCGTCCCCTTTTAGGAGGGGTCTCAATTAAAAGCAATGTAAGTTCCTCCTCTTTTTTTTTTCCGCAGGAAGAAATGGAGCGTCTTCAACAAAATATTGAGAATCTGAAAGCTGAGGCAGCGGAAAGTGGGGAGGAAGAGGTAAATATCAAATGTGTTAATTGTTTATTTTCAGTTTGTATTTTAAAATGCTGGTTTAGGTCATTCTGACTTTGGCACATTCTGGTAAGTATTAAAATATCTGTTGCAATCTCTGAAAAATTCTATTTTCTATCACTGGTAAAGTCACAATTCAGGCTAATAAACAGAGAAGTGCAGTAGACTGAAAATCACTGTAGTATTCTTTATTCTTTTTGCTAGAACCCATGGGGCTAACACATAGATGCTTTCATCCCCTTTACTTTCATCTTTGTAGCAGCAGGGAAGAATCTCAATGTTAAGAGTTGTGCATATATTTGACAAAAACAGGTCTTCCTCAGAAAGCATGTTTGTTTTTGGTTGTCTTTTTTTTCCTTAAGAAAGAGGCACTTGTTTTTAGTGGCTGGGTGCACTGTATGCAGTGAGCAGCTGTCTGAAGCTAGGTTTTAGCACAAGTGCATCCAGACCAAAGGCAATGAATAACAAATAAATAGAAAATGAAGAGCTTGACTCACTTGTATTTTCAATGAGTAAACATTTGGTATATTTGTGTGTCTAGAATGAGGTAGATTACAAATTCCATGATGCTGCCAGCCTGAACACAGTGTGTAAAAATGAAAACGTAAACCTTGGTTGTAAGTTTTAAAGATTTTTTTTTTTTCTTCTTTAAAATCTGCAATCCAGAAAATGTAAGATGGGCATCTCAGAAGGTTTATGTTCTGTCCTGGGCCTTGTTTATCCTTGACCCTGCTGATGAATCAAAGTATAAACATTTGGACAAGTACAAAGAATCTTTTGACAGGTGTCTTCATTTTGTGTGACTGTAGCAAAGCAGTGGGGCAAACTACTGACAAATCTTAAAAACTAAAATATCAGTATTAAAATTATCAAAACACTTGTTTACAGTAAAAAATGAAAGTTGTCATTTTTTAAAATGCAGATTATGAATCATCTTTAAAAAAGTAAATGGTTGTTTTTCAGTGGGAGCCGTTAAATGGAAGATAAATATACAAAACAAACCCATCTGCACATTTTTGTAATTGCACCCTCATTTGTTGCTGTAATACACAATTGTTTTGGGTTCTCAAATTCTAGGAGCCAAATAAGCTTATAGACCAGCAGTACAAAACTGAGAAAGACAAACTTCAAAAGATCCGGCTATTATTGGTAAGTCTTCATAAACTGGACAAAATTATTAATGTTTTTCTTACCGTGTCACTTTTAATACCTCTTTTCTTGTTGTTTTAATTAAAAAAATAAATCACAAATCAGTTATAAAATAATACTGAGCCTCAGCCAACACTTTTTAAAAAATTAATTGATTTAGTTTGATAGTAACAAATTGATACTCAATTGTTACTAACTGATAGTAACAAAATATTGCTGGGGGGGCTTCATCCATTTTAAGAAAAGAACGAGAAGAGGCTTTGTTTTCTCCCCTCCTAACTTTCTATTCAGGCACGAAGAAACAGAGAAATAGCGATTTTACAGCGCAAGATTGATGAAGTACCCAGCCGAGCTGAGCTAACACAATATCAGAAGAGATTTATTGAACTTTACAGTCAGGGTATGTATATCAAGCAGGAACATTTTGCTGAAAGCTAAAACCCTGGAAGGAGGGTAATTGCATTTTAAGCTTATGGAGTGTAAAACAGTGCTTGCTAATTCTGAGGAGTTTAAGGGTCGTTTGATATTCACATTATACAACCTATTTTCAAGGTTTTATAAGCTGGCTATAAGAATTCTCCTGTGGGTGAAACTTGATACATGAGGTCTTCGGAGTAAATACTAGCTGCAACAAGTTCAGTCATATAGTTAAATGACCGACGTATTTACAAATCCCTTAATCTATTTACAAATGAGGTTGCAATAAATTTAAGTCATGCTTCATTAATTGCTCTTAACATTAGATAGTTTGGTTCAGAATCAGATATGTCAACAAAAATAATGCCAAGTAAAGATGATAACTACAAAGAAAACAAGGCATTGTTTATTTCATTTTTGAATCATAAATATCCTGCAATATCTTGTTAGGATCAGAGTACAAGTTATCTTCAACTTCTTTTAAGCTAAGTTATAAAAAGGGGGAGTTGCTTGGTTGCCTGTTTGGATAGCGATGTGTTTGCACATGGTATGGAGCATGCAAACTGAATAAAATTTTAAAGTTGTTCCGTCAAACTGACAATGGACTGGCATACTTACTGGTGTGTATTTAATGTAGCCTGTGTAATGGCATAAGCTAAAATACATTTCTCTGTAGAGCTAGCTAGTATTTTAAAGATACTTTGCATTTATTATACACAGTTGCAAACCAAGCTCTTAAAGGTTGAGCAGTTCTAAAATTATTATCTAATTTTGATTCATATCCATTGTCTTAGAGTCATCTCTAGATGTATAGTCACATGCTATGTTCGTGTGTGCATTATCTAGCTCAGTGCATGGAATAGGTATGCTGCTTTAGTGAGTGCAAATCCAGTTCTCCTTTCTCCTCGACTACCCAATTGCTTTTTAAGTGCTACGCAGTTTATTTAATCAAGTCCATCTACCTGCTCAGAAGATGGAGGCTTCGTTTATGTATGAAGGACAGGAAGATTAAGGAGATTTGTGGAACCTTGGCTGCAGATTTAAGAGGCTTTGAATCTTACAGGACTGTTTTCTGTAGTGCAAAATACATGCAGTAACTTAGGGTAACACTGTGCTTGGTCTCCTGGCCAGGAACCGGCACTGCTCAGGCTAAGCTTCTGGAAAATTGAGCTGAAAATCTCTTGCAAGTCTTTCTGTGAACTGTGGCTTTTTTTTTTTAAGAGTTCTTGAATTTGACCAGATTCAGGAGATCTTCAGAGTAGACAAAAACCATTTTTTTGGACTAATGGGTCCAAGGCGTGTTGGACAAGACAGTCTTCAGAGGTGTTTTCCAACCTTAGTGGTCCTGTACTGAAATGCTTTTAAGTTCCAATATTCCCTTTCTTAAAATACATATGCATAAGGATGATTTCACTCTGGTTTATCTGACTTTACTCATGAGCTCTGGAATAATTTTCATTAAATCATTTGATCTTTATAAACATGTACTTCTTTCAGTCCAGGATTCTAGGCTGCTTAATATAATCATGGTAACTTTTGCCAGCTGTCCTTCTCAATTGAACTTTTTCCCTTGAGAATCAAAAGTGTCTTAGATTTCCTTAGTCACTGAAAAACTAAAGAATAGATGAACACTTCAGAGACTTGAGTATCAATCATCATCATGTGGACCCAAAGGGGAAGGAGGCCTTACCTTCTGCACTGAGCTGTGACCAGCATCTGCTATAATCACCTAAAATAGATAACGCTGTTTGAAAAGAAATGATTTTTTAATTCTACCAGCATGCATATGTTGTAAGAAGAGAAAGGAGGCTTTCAAACAGTAAAACCTTTCTTGTGTGTTGTGCATGTTTGTACCTTGAAAGATTTAATGCACTCCTTTTTTCCACACAGTGATGTCAGATTATCCATTCCCTTTCTGTGCCCCTGCATTCCCCCTGCCCACCAATGTGCCAGCCTAGGCCAGGGCAACTGTTAGCAGCACAGCAGCCTCCATGGTGTGAGGTTAAAGTTCATGAAGGAAGGATGAACAGGAACAGGCAGTGGTAAGGAAGCACAGCCGATAGTGCCAGGGTGAGTTCGTGAAACAGACTATCAGCAGCTGGGCTGTAATTTAGACACTGAGCTGTATTCTTCTGGATCCTGGTTCTCATAAAATCTGATGGCTATGAATGCTGCTGGAGATTTACATGCAGAGGGAATATTCTTCCGGAATGTATTATAGACTGTGTTCCGTTATTTATAATTGTATATTATAAAAAGCCTACAAAGTATTTTTACAGGTTTCTTTTCTCCCCATTTATTATTCTACCCTTTTTTTCTTTGCAGTCTCAGCAACTCACAAGGAAACAAAACAGTTCTTTACTCTTTATAATACACTGGATGATAAGAAAGTATATTTGGAAAAGGAGGTAAGAGAATGTTGCTGTTTCCTAAATACTCAGTCTATGGAGAAGATAGAGAAAGCTAAGTAAAAACTACTTACTCAGCCATGTCAGAGCAGGGTCAGAAGTCTTCGAGAGTAAAATTGAGACAATGAGTTAACACTCTCACTGTGCAATAGTTGTGCGGTGCTGCTACTTGTTACTCGAATGTTTTGTGGTATAAACTGCATAATTGCATGATTAAACGCAAACTTTCAAGGCAGGCATGCAGGCGTGGCAAGTGTTGATGAATCATGCAGTAATTTGAGTAACAGGCATTTTTAAGTGTCATAGCTTCTTTTGGAATCTGCTCAGAATTCGTTTGAATTTGTCATAGTGAGGTCATGAACAACTGTGGCTGCTGCCATGCAGTACCTATTGCACTCTCATTTATATCAAAGATCTTGGATTTAATGGAAGTCATTTTAACTTTCTGTGGCAGTGAGGCAAATGTTTGTGTTTGCAATGCTTAGGTTTGTTTAGTAAAGAACACTTTCAAGTACTCATCAAAAAGAGAAACTGCTTGGAAGGTTTAACCACAGGAGACTTGTGAGAAGTACTGAAAGCCACAGGGATCACATTAATTTCTGCTGCTTGGTGAATTTTAGTGCCCTCAGCAATGTTTAGAAAGCAAGAAAAAAATGCATGGTTTAATCTGCACAATGAGTTTATACCAAGAGCAACAAAATACTTCACTAAAGTTACAAATACCTATGCCCGTATTAAGTACAATGTTAGTATCTTCATAACAGTAGCTATGCAAGTGAAATGCTGTTCTCTACTTCTTAGAAGTTCATCTTTAAACAGACTGAAATATGTATAGCTGAAGTGTGTAATGATGCATGGCTTTATGGAAGTCAGTAAAACTGACCAGCACAAAGAATATAGTGCAGAAAATTCACCTGTTCTGCATTGCTTGGCAAGGCTGTATGGTATTAGGTGGGGCTGTGTGGTACTGGCTCCAATCTCAGAAGCAAAGGGCTTTTTATTAGTTTTTACTTTAAGATAGTTTAGTGAAACTACTTGTTCTACTTTGACGCTGCAACTAGGACTAATTATGCCACTCTAATATAGCTATAATGTATGCTTGTGCACCATCACAGTTGAACACCGGACAGCTACCTATAAGCTTCAACACATTTAAAGAGCTTTTTTACTTCATTGCTTTAGTTTGGAAAGCTGTCCTGCAGGAAAATTCTCAGTGGTATAACTGGGCATCAGTAAAACTAAAAATCTCAATTTTGAGCCGAGTCTTGCTGCTGCTTTCTGTGGTTCCTCCATTAGGACAGACATCACTAAGAAAGGGGGATCGTGGTTCCTTTTACAATAAGCAGCTCAGGATTTCATACAGCTGACTGCTTGTCAGGGAAGCATTGATACCATTCAATTTTTAGATCTGAATTTCGTGTTACTGTCTATGAAAACTCAGAGTAAAATCAGAAAGGACAAATGTCTTTTATTTTTTTTTTTAATTCACAGGTTAATTTACTAAATTCTATTCATGACAACTTTCATCAGTAAGTAATAGTCATTTTTCTCCTGATAGTTGCTGTGGGTGGTGTGGATGTTTGGGAAAAAATGGGAGGGGGCATGGGTTAGTGTAAAAATTTGTTAGAATATTTTATTAACTTAAATAGTTTAATAAAGTACTTTATTAATTCTGTTTAAGCCAATGTTTGGGGAATCAGACTTGGAATTACTTAACTTTTATAGTCAACATATGTTTTTAATATCTGGCTGTTTGGTTGCAGTTGTGGAAAGAAATCATTCAGTCATAATTTTCCTGGCATTAACTGAAGTATTTTTCTTCATTTTGTGAGTTTGTGGTTATTACATTATGTACAAAACATTAGACTAGAATATATTTCAAACATGTTTATTATACACTAACTCTGTATTTAAAGGTTTTGATGAAGTGTGAAGTCTTTAGGTAAAATCATGGTTCCCATGGAAGCTTAAGGTCAAATTATCAGTCTGTGATGCAGCCAGTATTTGTTCCTCTCTTTTTTTTGACTTTGGGGGCGCGTGGGGGAACTCCATTGTGAATTTTTGTCACACAGTACAGTGCAATAGTGACATGGGAGAGAATATGGCCTCAAGTTATAACTGAAAAAAAATTTCTTTTTATAATTCTGTTGTGAAATTGTTTCTTTCTTAGAGTAATTAATGATCTCTAATCTTATACACCTGTGCCTTTTTGTGTTTTCTCAGAATTTTTGAGTTTTGTTATGTGTTTTCCTATTATACAAAATTCCCATTACAACCAAAATAACAACAACAAAATCCACACCAGTACAAGAAAAATAGGTATTTCAAATGTTATTCTTTGCAGCAGGGATCTTAGGTCTGTTTTGTTCAGTGATAAGATCTCTTTTACATTCTGTCCAGACATTAGAAACCAATTCTGTAATTGACAGCTGTGTTTTGGATTGTTTTTATTGATGGTTTTATGCGGGGTGGCATTTTCTTTATTTTGTTAATCTGTTCAGAAGTAATGTGCAGCCTATAACACACCTTGGTCTTTTTCTGTTAGGGCATAAATTATTATTAGAACGTTTACTGTTCTAGTCCTCTATCATCTTCTTTATATTCTGTTCATCTGCCTTTATTTTAAACTTGTGCTCTTGGTTAGTTAATAGTAGTTCTGTTTACTACAACACATAAGAGAAAGGAACAGATGAGAGCTGTCAAGGAAAATGCTTGTGATGAGCTCTGTAGTCTCTGTTCCCATCTCTTTGATGGTTCATACCACCCGAGGATCTGTACTGCACTTGAAATCATTGATTAAAAAGATGATTTTTTTCATAGGATATTAAGCAATGTGAGTACTTGGACATGGGTAAATACACAAGGTAATTGTAGATGAGACACACTGTCCCACATCCCTATCAGTTATCATTTTTTCTTTTCAGAGCAATGGCATCTTCTGGTTCTCGTGAGCAGTTCTTACGGCAGATGGAACAGATTGTGGAAGGTATCAAACAGAATCGAATGAAGGTCAGAGACTCTTCTCGCTTTTTCTTCTAGAACCTGAGAATTATTTCAGAAAAGCCTCTTGGATAATAACTATGAATGCAGAAATCCATTACGTGAGGTGCAAATTAAGCAAGCAACTAACAAGTATTGTCTTTCATATCTGCAAGAAACTGTTCACCACTAAAATGTTAATGGACAGAGTAGAAGAGAGGAATCTTGTACCCCTGAACTTTGTTACTGGCAGTGTAGTGACTTAACTCTTTGAAACAGCTGGTTCAAATATCTTGCTGATGTCCCTGAAGTTGATAAGAATTTTTTCCATTTGGACTGCATAAACACAACCAGGCCTATGTCAGACCCACTTTCTGGATTTAACCTGATTTAGAAAAGACTAGGTGTTGCTGCT
This sequence comes from Heteronetta atricapilla, assembly GCA_011075105.1. NCBI lineage: Eukaryota > Metazoa > Chordata > Aves > Anseriformes > Anatidae > Heteronetta > Heteronetta atricapilla. The sequence continues at coordinate 30,327,824 of CM021737.1, forward strand.
GAATATATTGCCCTAACATAGCAAGTGAAAGGGGTTTGCGGATGTTCAGAGCCCCAGGGTTCATTCAGAGATCCAAATCACTTCTGGTAACACTTATTGGCTATTCTGTGAAAGCACAGCCTCAGTGGACTTGTGTTAAGTAGGTTTGGGGCAATACATGCACACAAAGCAAGCATGAGGTTCAACAGCTTTTCCAGCTGAAGCTGTCCATGGATTTATTTGCATATAGTGGGGTAGTTTTAAGTACCTGGTAATAACAGTTACTAACTTGTAATTAATGTGTTGTTTTACTTTATATTCATATAGAAATATATTTATATACTGCTAAGGGGCTTTGAGATGATTTACTCTGTAGAACCAGAAGATTCTTGGTAGTGGATTGTAGTTGTTCATTTGAGTTGAAAAGGAAGTATGGTGCACTTCAAATCAACATATATTAGAGTGTATTGAAAAAGCAGTCTTTCCAGGTAATGGGCTGTTTTATCTTAATAGCTAAGCAGAAACTTCGGATATAAAATGTGATAATTATGTATATATAGAAAAAATAGGATGGAATGCAACTCAAGCTGTCAAAGTCAAACTGAGATTATGAAAAGACTTCAGAACTGTAATTCTAACAAGTGTAGATGAGCTTGAAGATACTTACACTTCTTTTGGAAGAATGACATTCTTTTAATTGCTGTAGCAAGCAACTGCAGGAAATTGAAACTGCCTAGGAGTTCATTGTTTTGTTTCCTGTATTGACCTCTGTTATGCACACAGAAATGAGTAACAGTACAATAAGTCAAAGGAGTGAAAGCAGACCAAAAAACTGCTTTGATGTTCTTTGGGTTCTTTAAAAATGAACTCTTAAATCTTTGGAGTCTATTAAAATCATCAATTCTTTCTTATGCTTTATGTGCATATGCGTGTATTCCTTATACAGTATGTGACCTTTTATCCTTCATGTATACTTACAGATGGAAAAGAAGAAGCAAGAAAACAAAATGCGAAGAGATCAGTTGAATGATGAATATTTAGAGCTTCTAGAGAAACAGAGGCTTTACTTTAAAACAGTGAAAGAATTTAAAGAGGTAAGAACATTTTTTCGCTAATGTAAGCTGGTGAGTATTTGAACTGATAAAGAGTTGCTTAAGAAGTTCTGCTCAGATACACTGATTGTTTTGAAGTGTGTTATAAACCTTGCTTATGTTTAGGAGCAAAGGAGCAAATCTCTAAATATATGGATTTGTCTAGAACTTTAAAAACAAAAAAACTTTCTGCATTTCTCTACTTTACCTCAACAGTTAAAAATAACAAAAAAGTTAGCTGTCTGAGGAAGCTGCCAATCTCATTTTGAGAATGAGTTTTGTAGTGCTACCTAGAAATGAGCAGCATTTGTGTTGTGGGAATGGATGAATAGCTCCCTCCCCATTAGCAGAACTGTGAACTTTTTCTTTTTTTGCAAGCCTCATGATGTAGTTCACTGCATTTCTACCCAATGAGAATTTAAAAGGCAACAAATGGGCTTGCAACAGCAAATGCTTTCATTAGGTACTGGGGGCATGCAGCACCTGACTTGCTGGTACTTAGGGACAGTCCTAGCAACTACCTGGTGTCAAGGTGGGATTTCTGGAGGAACATCTACCAGACTGGCTGCTCTTACTGATGTCAGCGGCAGCAGAGGCAGATCCAAGTTGTTTTATCTCTCAAGAGTGAATTTGAATATTTTAATTAATCCACTAATAGTATTCCTAAAGGTAAGAATGGGTTTAGGTTTATTAATGCCATGACAGCTAATGAGAGGTACTTTCTTAAACTTACTGTATATAACATATATCTTTTGGATGAGGTTTTAGGCCTTTGAGGCACAATAATGGGAAGGAAGGAAAATTTTGTGGAATTGAATTCATGTCCTTCCTACTTAGGAGTAGAGTGAAAGCAATTCAAGTAGGTTATGCCATCTTGGATTTTGGAGATCTCTCAAAATTAGAGGGTTTGGTTTGCTGATGTGAAGATTTAAGTAATAGAGTTGAGAGCTACTACTTAACTTGTTTCCTTTCTGTTAACAGGAATGTCGTAAGAATGAAATGCTGCTCTCCAAGCTGAAAGCTAGCTCCTCCTGAACATCTCCAACTGTTGAAGTTTATACATGATTGTTCAGTCCATACATCAAATTTCTTTTGCAAAGTGATGGTTAAAAATGCAATTGTAGATATATAAATATATATATACATAAAAATTATATATACAAAAAATATATATACAGACACAGCTGTAAAGTCTGGGTTTCTTTTCAGCATGTACTCTTACATTCCTTCATCAAACGGCCATGTCATTCATTATTGCCTCCAGTACACAGTAAAGAGTTAATGCAGTACAGCAAAATAGAAATTATTTATTGTTTGTTTTTCACAGTAAGGACAATTAAGATGGTTTGTATTTGGTTTTTAACACTGAAGTACATCAAAACTCTGGAATAAGTAGATATGGGCTGTTTAATATGTTCAGTACCATAAGATGAGCACTGCAGGATGCAATAGCTTGTTAATTTTGGCCAAAAATAAACACGAAAAATGGTTCTTGAAACTCTTCACCAGCTAATAACTCCATATGATTTTAATTTACACTCCTAGCTATAGATAAGATTCCAAAGGATAAAAATCAATTTCTGATTGTTAAGACAAAAGAAAATGGAAACTTACCTTGGATAATTCCTCATGTAAAACTATAGATCTATATTTTTATAAAGTCTAGCTGTTGTATAAATTTCTTTGAAATTTCATTTTTATATATAGAGTATGTGCTTGTTAAATTAATAGCTCCAGGAAAAAACACCCTAATCCCTAGGACCATCGCATTATCCCTAGCTGGGATGAAAATCAAAGTCTGTGTCAGCTGTAACATAGGAAGATAAAGATTCAGACTTTCTACTCAAATGAACTGATGTTCACCTTTGAAGACAACAACCTATCTACCCTGCTGAAGATTTGCCCTTGAAAGCTTAGAATCTTTGTGGAACACTTTCTGAAACACTTTTATATCTGTATATACAGTATTTTATAATTCAAGCAGTTGCTTTTTGTACTTAACATCAGGATTTTGGACTGACTTAATGTACATCACATATTTTGTTCAGGAAAAGGAAAACCACATTCTTCTTCCACAGTAACATTGACACTGCTGTTAGATTACTTTCTATGGCAGCACGTATAAAATAAAAAGATGTTTAGAATCCAGTGACCTTCTGCTACTGTTTTTGAAGTGGCTTTTCAGGCCATGTTAAAGGGCAGCTTTAGAAGCTTTAATACGCTTTTGAATTATAAGTGCATTAAAAGATAAATTCTGTAAATGCAGTATTTTGATATTCAGTCATAGAAATGCTTTCATGTGTCACAAAGCATTCAGTAACACTTTTTCTCCTGCTGCTCTTGTTAAGCTTGATGTTTCAGTGTATGGGACAAACTATCAAACCTGCTGTATGCCAAGGAGATCCGTGGAAGGGTTAGATGTGTCTTGCACAGGCATCTGTTCACTACACAGAATTCTTGGTGGAGATGGTACATGTTTATTTCTCAGTGGAGATGGTACACGTTCATCACACTGATATCGGATTCCACTCCTTTTGAGGACAGGGGAAGGTTTGATAGTTGTATGTGATCTCATGCAGAGTCTGTAGTGTTAAATGGAGAAATGTATGGATTTGTTAAGATTGGCGTAAGGAGATTGACATTCTCTCTGGGTAAAATGTGAGCTACCCCAAGTGTGGTAGGCTAGATTCAATGTGTTGTGCCTTCTCATAAACAAGACTCTGTTTTTTGTGATAACCAGAAATACTTTTCCTGTTCCTTCAGTACAAATAAAAAGAACCTTTGCACTGAGCCAGTTTGTACCTTACTCCCCCCCCCTAGTTAGTGACTGAATACTTGCAGGCTGCTTCTCTTCATATATATTTGAAAAATCTAGGCAAAATTAAATACCAGAGTGCATGAGAAAGGAAATCTGGATTGAGTGCTACTTGCAGACATTCTCTAGTTGGCTTTGATAGCAGCAGACATAAATGATGTCTACATACCTTGCCCTCTGTAAAAACTGTAATTATTCTTCTAATATGTACATTGGAGGTAGCATTTCTTCTGATACTTGGGGAGAAATCAAGAAGTAGTATAAGAAAATGGGCGCTTCTTCTAACAGCTAACGTTGTTCCACCCCTCTTCAACATGATGCCTGTCAGGCTAACTCCTTGATCATTTTTTCCCAAGCCACTTTTTCTGTGGAGGAACAAGTGTACATCATGCTATGACTACTCGTGGGAAGGTGACTTTTGGGAACAGTATCCACCATGCTCTATCACTATAAATATGACAGTCCTGCTAAACAGCACCAAACAAATTAATTTTGGATTCCACTAAAATGATGACAGCTATTTTTCAAAGTGAAAGGCTGTATCAGGCGGTAACTCTTCAGTGGAATTTTCAAAGACAGGAGGGCAGTTCTTAAGTGTGTTTTCTTTTTTCATTTTAAAATGCTCATTTTTATCTTCCAAAGCTTTTGGATTTCTGTACAATCTGTGGATTGATTCTGAGAGCACGAAAAAACTTAATTTATATAGCACTGCAGGGTTCAGAGCCTTGCTGCAGCGTGTAGCAATGAACTTTCTGCTGAGCAATAGTCCCACTGAGTTCTAGGAACAGATTCAGCATCAGGAAATAAAATTAAAATTAGTAGTCCACTATGCAGAGATAACTGGTATATTCTAAATGGGCAACTGGTATTTGGGGAAATAAATGACCCAATGTTGAAACACTGTCAAATGATTATAGTTTTTTCTTTTTTTTCCCCTTCTATTTGTATATTCACAATCCTGTATCATTTACCTTAATGCACGTGGGCGTTGTATTTTCCATATATTCTTTGGTCTGTCTTGAAGCTAAGGGTAACAACACAGCAGTAATGTGAGATCTGAACTCTAATGCCTGAACTGCCAGAAGGAGGAATGCCTCCATGCTTCATTCCACTCTTTCTTTTTTCAATTAGAATAAAGTTCCAAGTTTTAGTAGTGAGAGTAATCAGGGAAATAAAGTACCAAGGGAGGTTAAAAAATATAAAAAAAATAAAAAATTATGTACTGTTCCAGCTTTTTTTAATCAAGGTTGATTACTATCCAAGAGAGATGCAGGAGCTGCACCAGGTTACTGGGTTTGGTATGTAAATCTGTGGGTGAAACCCGGAGCTTGCTGTGTGGGCGGTCAGGGGCTGGCAGCACCTGCTCTGCTGTCAAACAGGAGGCAGCAGGCTGAGCCCTGACGCTGGGCAACGCGGTTCTCCTCCTCCTGCCCCCCGAGCCCAGCTTCTGTGTGATTGAAATCCAGGATTTCACATCCTGAATATGTGTTGCTGCTCTTCTAAATATAGGCGCGCACAGAGCCAGCGTGGGAAGCTGATTTTAAGAGCTTTCTAAAAGTGCGCTGTAGTGAAATGTTTCTCATCTCTGGATATGAAGCCAGGTTGCTCTCAGTGGCAGCATGTCACCATGTAGCAAGTCACTGCTGTCACAGATGCTTGGGTGGGCAGAGCACAAAACTACCTATCCTGAGAACTCACAGTGAAACTATAAAGCCTAAAATTTACCTCTTGAGGAAGCTAAATTAATTTTTGACAAGGTGGAGAGTTCCAGTGCATGCTTCATCAGTAGCCCTGCTACTATCAGTTCTCAAGCTAGCTGAGACAGCCCTGCTGCATCTCCAGCCTTTGCAACAGCATTGGTGCAAGCAGACAAGAATTGCACAGAATTCTGCTGGCCTCATGGTGCTGGCTCAAGTTCCAGATGTCAAGCCACTCTGAAGCCTCCAAACCTTGCTTTGAACACCAGCTATTCCTTTTGTAGGCAAATTGAGATTCACAAGGGAAAGGCTTATTTAAGTTGGCATTTATAAAGCTGAGCAAGCATCTAGCAACTTTTTGAAATTCTAGGTTATTAAAATTTCTTAATTCCCATTGGAATTGAGGAAAGGAACATTGGCTATAGGGAGATAAGATATATCCCATGGCACTGCAAGGTACAAGGTGGAGCAGTACCTGAGCCCACCGCACACTGCGTTAGTGAGCTGAGGCTGGATGGCTCCCTTAATAAACTGGGGGAATGTGCTCTAAGTCCTTTAGGATTTTTTGGGGGGTCACTTAGACCTGATGCTATCAATACATGTCTCGCAGGAGAAAGTTGATTAAAAATGACAAATAGTGGAATTCACTTGGTTAGGGTGATCAGTACAACACCAATGGTTCAAGGATCCCAGATAGGGCAGTGCAGACATTCCTAATTTGTCACCTACCTCTGAACAGCTTTACACTTAGCTCTAAACCTTCACTTAACCACAGGGGACAAAACTGACCTTTACTTCACCAGGACTTCCCCCTGAGAGCTGCCGCTTGCAAGAGAACACAGCCCTTCGGTTATGCTTGGGTGTGGTTTGGGGCTGCTTAGTCACCTCTCTTAATTTCACATAAATTAAGCAATGGGTTGAATGCAGCATGTTTATTCCCTCCTTTCCAAACAAATCCCAAGAACGAAGCCAGTATTCTGCCCGCATTTCAAACATTTCAGTGTTGCTCCCTTAGCAGTCCCTTGGTGCCTTTGCTAAGATGGAGCAGGCTGCAGGACAGCACCTGTGTTTGCCTGGCTGGGATCATTCTGGTTGGCTTTGGCAGTCACGGGATTAGACACAAACAGCGCTTTGCTTGCAGACTTCAGCCCACATTGCTTCAAAGAAAAGAAGGGAGATGTTCATTGCTTCTTTCTTTGCCAAACCCTGGAGCAGCATATACGTATTTCCAAAAGACAACTGCAAACTGTCAGTAGGTTTCTATCCAATCATCTTCCAGCTTCTTCACTGTTGCTAAATCCCCTCAAGTAGCTCTTGTGCTTGAAAACTGCATGGATCACAGACACATCTCCTTTGGGAAATCTCTGCGTTATGCAATAAAGGAATCATTTTCTCCTCCATGTCCCCTTTTATCTCTGCTTTACAAAAAGGTTCTTGAAGGCATTGTTGTAATTTTTGTTAAATGCTGTATAAATGAGAGGATTAAAGAAAGAATTGGAGTAGCCAAGCCAAAGAAAGATGCTTTTCCAGACAGGTGGGATGTTGCAGGAACAGAGGGGACTTATTAATTCTGTGATGAAGAAAGGGATCCAGCACAGCACAAAAACTCCAATTAAGATGCCAACCATCAAAGCTGCCTTTTTCTCTTTCTGTTCCCTCCATGTTTCTCCATCTGTCTGGAAAGTGATAGCTGCACGACGAGCTGTAAACACCATCTGTGGTTCTTGCGAAGCTTCCTTCACCTCAAAACAAAAGCAAACACGGATTCTTACCAAGACAATTTGTTTGTTTGAGCGAAGTATTATTTTTAAATGACAGTACGACATCTGTGCACCTACCACAAAAGGCCGCAACTCACTCCTTCCATGTTAAAAGAAAGAAAATGTCCCCGAGTGCCAAAAGTACCAGATTTCTCATTACGTTGGAAAAGCTGCTGAGAATGACTGACAAACCAAGGTCAGCAAGGAGTCACCGATGCCACGTGTGTTGCAGACATTATTTGGCAGTTTATCTTACTGGATGCCTTGAAACCTACCGGGAAATCAGGTTGTTAGGGTCACCTAACAAAGGGAAGTACCTCCTGCACAGCCCTAAACTAGGCTCTCCTGTGGTGTTACGTGATCTTCCCAGGCCAGAACTGTAAATGAATTTAATTCCATGGCTTGTACCAACTACAAGATAAACTTATTTTCTTCAACCTAACTGCCTGGAGGCAGAGCTCAAAACCCCATCCCCGGGGGGTGCTGGAGCATGGCAACGCCTCTTGTTCTTCAGAAGGGACAGAGCACACCCCCCAAAAAAAAACCTCTCCGTGCTCTATCTCCCACTGAAGTACAGAAGAGAGGGGAAACGTCAGCTCCCCCTAGGTGCTGACGGTGCCTCTTCCTCTTTCTCTAAGGGCCAGACACTGCCTGAGCAGCAAGCCTGATGCAGGGCTCCAAGGGGTGGTAGGACTGGCCACCAGCTTCTGAACACAGGTCACCAGCGTGCAGGAGCCTGCCCATAAAATGAAACTGACGGCACTCGGATCATCTGAGTGTCTGTGAGCTCAAAGCTCTACCGGGCACTACAGTTATAAGGACAGAGCAATGCCACAAACAGTTCAAGGATGCAACCTGAGGCCCCAGAAGTTGCCTACATGCCCATAACCCATGGGAACAGCAAGAACTTGACCCGGCTCCAAAGGCGGCCCCATATTCAATCAGCCACAGATTCCACATGCATGGGCTGCCTCCGTGCAAGCTTCGTAAGGGCTGGAGGGCTGCTATTAGCATGGGCAGAGTGACTTGGAGGGGGAAGCGCTGGCGAGGGCTAAGCAATCACTCTTCAAGATGGATATCCCTGTCGTCGGCCTCCGACACAAGACGTGGCTGCAGAATGCAAGAGTGGCAGATTATGGGTGCAGGCAAATAATGGAGGGAAATGAAAATCACATCTGTCCTGACAATTAAAATGGGACACCCCTCACGTAGCAACAATCACATCGTTTGTCTGCAGAAGGACTTGCTCCGCACGTCCTTAATCACGCTCTGTAAAAAGGGATGGATGGATGACACACTAGGGCAGATGACAAGCAGCCCTGAAAGATCACCTCTTAGCCCTGAGGAATAGCTGCAGAGCTACGCCACTTGGGGAGAGCCACACAAAGCACCTTGTCGCTAGCACAGGGCACAGTTTGGTACCATATTTAACCTTCAACCCTTACTCAGAAGACACAGCATCCCATCATCAAACTGGAGCCTTTTCTTCTTGGTACTTCAGATTTTAGAAGGTTTGTGGCTGAACTGTGGAGTTTACTAGTAGAGGTTTGTCTACCCCTTAATTTAATTTGAGAGAAATTTATTTTATTACACCCTGATCCAGCTCCTACTGAAACAGAGGAATTTCCACAAGCTTCTGTGCTTGCTAGATCAGATCTCTGAATACTAAACAGCAAGTGAAAACAGATCATGGTATTTTTTGTAAATTGCAGAGCAGCAGTTTCCTTATATTTACAAAATTTCAACTTTCTCTGTTTTCATAGGTGCATTTTCAATTTTTTTAAACTACTTCTGCTTGGGACTTTGGAATAATGTTGTAATAGAGCAGTCTGTTGCCTTAGGAAAAATAATGGGCTCTCTCATAGAGCCTTCTGTTAAGTAAGTAAATTGGGTAAATATCCCTGGCATGCTGGAGATACATTGCTTCAATCTTCCATAACAAATCCTTTGAAAGGAATTTAATAACACAAAAAGTTATTGAAAATATAAGTAGTATCCGTGCTCAGTGAGGCCCTTCAGCCAGTACCTGCAACAGGAATTACAAATGTGTTTGAACCTTGGACGCTGCAGGAAGCTCACCTCTGCCCAATGTATTGCAAAGCGGGGAAAGGCTGGGGCCTCTCACAATCATTTCCAGTCATTTGGTTTTTATTGTTCTCTGTATGATGTGCTGCAGACCTGACTCATCTTTCTGTCCCGGTTGGTGCAAGCTTCTCCTCGCTGCAAGTCCCAGTCCCCACGAGCGCGTTGTGAAGGCTGTTTGCTATACGCCAACCCACACAGAGTACGGAAGGTAAAGCAGTCTGCTGTAGGCAAACGCTGTTGTGCTACATAGAGCTGGCAGGGGAACCACGCTAAAGGATCCCCCTCGTGCAGGCATAGGATAATCCACTGTGATTTGGCAGTGCCCGAACAAGGGCACAGGCTACAGAGACAATGTAGTTGCTTTCCAGCCTTGCCAGTTGTCATGTCCTGAACAAAACACAGCTCGGACTACAGCACATCTGTGGTTTCGAGTGCCAATCCTGTAGGCTTTGCATGACTCCAATTTCTAACATAGGTTGCAATACTTGACCACTATCTCTGTGCCATATGGAACAAAGGAAAAGCCCAACGTAAAACATTTCACCCCATTTTGGGCCTATTGATGATCAGTAGCCAACAGGCTGTGACAGGGGAACAGGTTGCCACAGAGTACATACACCATAGTTCATACCAGGGATGTTGCTCGGATGTGAGTATCTCTGCAGGGTGCTGAGCACCCCTTTCACTCAGCAGCTGGCAGCCCGCTATGCCTTGGGCACAGGTCTCCTCCCCTCCACCCAGACTCTGCTCCCACAGCTGCGAGTCAGAAAAAATAGCTGGCATGAAAGCACTGCTACTCTGAGGCCAGAATTAGCTTCTGAGTTTGTGAAATCAGCTATTTCCAGGACAACAGGCTCTGAGAAGCGAAGAGAGGGCCACTTTCCAGGGAGAGTGCCATAAAGAGATTTCAAGGAAGGGAGATCTCGAGTACGCATTCTCCTTCATGCACTAAAGAAACAAAGGAATCACGGACAAAAGGAGGTTAGTTTGGGTTTCCAAATTCATTCTGCACATTCATCAGCAGTCCCAGCTCAATTGCCACTTCTGGTGTTTGTCCCCAGTACCTCCCCCTGCTGCTAAATGGGCACACGCAGCTCTCTGTGGAAACACACAATCGGTTTCTGTGTTCCCAGCAGTGTTATAAAGAACAGGCCACCAAGGAGCTTCTGGGGAAATCTCTTGATTTAGGAGGTTACTTATAGTTTTAATGAGTGTTACTGCTGACCCTTCGTGGCAGTTACCATCTATCTATTTGTACTGCACCTTCAGGGTCTGCAAGAACTTCTGATTTAAACAACAGTAAAGAAACCTTTTGGAACTTCGGAACCACTGATATATACCAATCAAATCTAGCTTATTACCACAAATTCAGAGTTTTGCCTCTTACAGTGTGGTTCAGCACAGAACAAGATCATTACTGCCTCAGTGCAGCTTTGGTGTACTTCTTGCTCTTTGAACAAGAGCATGAGAAACTGAAATGCACAACAAAGGATCAAAACACAAGAGCATCTACACTTTCTTGGATGCTCTACCAATATTATAAATAGCATATTTGATAGGGAAAAGAATGCCTGCTTTCTCTCATGGCCTTTTTTGTGCCATCAGCAGGAATAGCTCCGTGTCTTCCAGGAAAATCCCAGCTATTCAACTTTGCTTCCTGCCTTGTCTTTTTCCTACCAGACATCTGCTGCCCCTCTTCTGCAAAGCTCTGCTTGTTTTCTGTCCCCTCTCTTCTACTTTTACAGCTAGAGGCAGAAATAAGAAATTGATGTCCTGTGACACCCTCAGAGGAGAACCTTCCTTTGTTCCTGTATCGTCTTGACCGTCTCTGTGGGCTGCAGAGGCTGGACTGGCCAAAGTGCAGAACAACGCTGCAGCTCCTTGAGCACTAGGACCTTGCTCACATCCCATCAAAGCAGTGGGAAGGACTCCTGCAAAACTGATAAGCTTTGGGAAGACAACAACGACACATCACCAGAACTTAATTTTTAACTCCTTACACTGAAATTTAATCCTGACCCTGTAGTTTTTACATTTAAGCAACCCTGACTTGCAGATTCTGTCGTCCTTGTTTTTGCAAAACTGATGCTACAAGTGACTCAATTGATTTGAAAGGGCATTATCCGGCAGCTTCTGCTGTCTTTCAAGTTGTCTCATTTATTTCAATTGGACTGTTTACAGGGAGAATTATTACCTACTGTCAACCAGGTAAGACAGAATATAGCTGTCAGCGACAGCACGTCGCTGTTTTGCCTCACACAGGGTTCATTCACATCAGTTTTGACTGCAGAATTCACTTTTTAAGGAACTTCATAAGTAAACAAATAGTTATGAAAGCACCAGCCCACTTTAGGCTCCCAATTCTGCTTTATTTGTTTATTTCAAGAGAAAGTGAGAAAAAAGTTCTTGTTTCCAAAGGGGGGAGAGAACTGCACTACATTATATTAAAACTAGAAGCTCCTCAGCTACTTCATGTCTATCTCCCTCAATTTTTTCCAAATACTTTCTAAAGTGTTTTTTAAAAACTCATGTAAAATTTTAACCACAAAGTGACTCAAAATAGCTATTTTGTAAGAGCACAAAAAAAATACCCTAGGTATGCCACTCCTCAGCTCATAGAGGATCGTCTCCTCTCCACCTGCTCACGTCCATGTACATACCACTTCAGCACCTGGCTCTGTTAGCAGAAAAGCAGTGTTAAAAACATCCCCATATCATCGTAATTATTTCACTTGGTTTCTTCTGTTTCTGCAGTTTCTTCTTTGGCTGATGCTGACAGCCAAATCACTCCAAGATATGGAGAGGCAAAGCCAGATGCTTTCACTGGGTTTGCACTTCCCCTGGAAATGTTATATTTTTAAGCACATTAATATATATATATATATATATTTTCCAAAGGAACAGTAGTGAAGTATCTAAAGATTCTTCTCCGGAATTCCCTGAGGAACTGTCACTGTTCAGTGGACATGACAGACCCTGCTCCTATGCTTAAATGGGACTGGCATAAAAATCAGTAAGTCTCAGCCTCTTAACTTAGAAAGAAAAGCAAAAAGAAATGCATCTTGAATGCCAGCTCCCTCAATCCATAGGTTAATTTAATGAACGTGTGCAGCAGGGCGTCAGAGTAAAGATTTGCATGTGAATCATAAGTCTTTTTATTTGAGTCAGCAAATGAAGCTGATGGGACGACGGGGAAGGTCGGCAGTATACACCAACTGCAGATTCAAGAAGCACTCTTAGAAAAGAAGTTAATGTCAATCACTGGAAATGTAAGATGAAGAATTGCTGGCTTGAGCACTTGCTGAGATTGTAATAATAGCTATACTGGCAAACACCTCAAAAATGGATATTCAGCTCCCACTGACAGGAGCTCTTTTGTACAGCTTCAACCAGCTCTCAGATACTGCCTCAGCAAACAGCACTTACCTGCCAGCCAAGCTGAGCCATGCACGGGCCTTTGCTGACAGAGCTGTGACAATTAGGAGCCAGGCTTTTCTGTGACTTGCCAACAAAGTGCCTATGTCCAGACTAAAACTTGAGCAATAATGCCTCAGCCCAATTAACTTTCCATACTTTTAGATTGCCATTAGTGCCATATGAGCATGTGTGTATGTAAAATATAGAGCATGTAAAAACCCTACAAATACTTAGTTAGCTTTTGTGTTTGGAAAGATTGTAGATCAACTCCAAGCAATACGTTCATCACACTTAGAACAACTTGGAAAGAAACAAGAGGATGGAGGCAGTAGGAAAAGAAAGGATGCCACTAGAAGAGATGTTCCATCTTTTCTAACACTTTTTCTGTGTTTGTATAGAAGTCAGCTTAAAAAATCAATTTATATTATAAACATCTTCAAGACATCAGGACACAAATATGCAAGTATGACCACATATAACTGCCAAGGCTGTCATCACTTGCTAGAAACCCCAGACTTTTATTTATGACCATAATAACATGTTGCCTACCATAACTCAAAATCAAATTTAGCGGGATTTAGTGGATGAGTGAGGATTGGCCCCAGCTGAATAGAAAATGCTCCATGTCTCTTTATATAGATCTAACAGCCACATACTCATCTTTTGTTATTGGGAGAGGACTGGACTTAGTAAGTACAACATGCAAACAAAAACATACCGCAACAAATCAGTTCCACAGTTCAGAACGAGAGTATGGGTATGTGACAGAAAGCGGAGAGCTCGCAGTGAGCACTGCTGAGCTCACTTGGCATGGGTGAAAACATGGTCACACAAAGACCCTGACTTAATGGGACACAAGGGGCCTTCCTCAACCCTTCCTCAGGGATTCAGCTTTCCCTTCAGTTAGTCATATCCCTGAAACAAACGAGACCTCCCACAGGTCTAGGGCTTTGCAGGACTACCAGAAATACTGGTACTATGCAGCAAGCACTATGCTCCCACTAAACAAGGTAAAATAGCCTAAGTACATAAATAAAGTGTTGAACATAATCTGCTTACTAAAATCCCTTGAGATACTAATAGATACTACAAAGATCCTACATAAAGTCTGTACTGGCAGAAAAATGTACATGCATTTATTCTGTGTGTGACCTAAGGATTTGTTTGTCTTTGTTTACCCTGACTACACTGTAAAAAGATGAAGAGAAAAACAAAACAATGGAAATGGAAAATTCAGACTAAAGGTACAATTTTTAAATGGGTCTCAAGACTTGCAGTGAATGCACCTGTCACATATTCTCACAACACATGTAAGAAAAAAAACAAGAATAAAACTCTTGGAGCAGAGTAGCACTTTTTGACTGGCTATTTACAGCTTAGATCCAGACCATAACTGAGCTAAATTCATGAGAGCCCCAGGGCACGTCTCAGTCCTCTCGCTGTGCTGAAACCAGATGGGTGAAGAGGTGAAGCAGGAGCACAGGCAGCAGAGGCAGGCAGTGCAGGGTCTCCTCCCCATCCCTCACCCTTACCTGGGCAGCCTCAGGCAGGGGCACCACGGCATTCCTCCTGCGGCCCCCGATGCGGAACTTGGCTGCCTTGTAGATCTTCCAGTAGACGAAGAGGACCACGCAGAGGGGCAGGTAGAAAGCCCCACCGGTGGAGACGATGGTGTAGGAGGGCTCCTGGCTGACTTGGCAGCGCTCATGCTCGGGGCTGTAGCTCTCCCCCCAGCCAAAGAGGGGAGCGAGGGAGATGGCAGCTGAGAGCGCCCAGGTGAGAGCGATCATGACGTTGGAGATGCGGCGGCGAGTGAGCAGCGTGTACTCCAGGTGGCGGGTGATGGACCAGTAGCGGTCCAGGGCGATGGCGGTCACGTTCCAGATGCTAGCCGTGCAGCACAGCACGTCGAAGCAGACCCACACAAGGCACAGCTCCCGGCCCAGCCGCCACCGCCGCCCGGCCGACAGCTCCTTCACCAAGCTCAGTGGCATCACCAGGGCTGCCACCAGCACGTCCGACACCGCCGTGGAGGCCACGAGGTTGTGGGGCACCCGGTGGAAAGCCTTCACCCGCAGGATGGTTGCCAGCACCAGCAGGTTCCAGAGGAAGGTGGCAATGGTCAGGAGCACCAGCAAGGTCAGGATGAGGACAGTGAAGATGGAGAAGGGCTCCCGGCTCCTCCACGAGCTGCCACCCACCAGTGCAGAGGCAGCTGAGGCATTGGCGTCCATGTTGGACGACGAGGCGTTGGCGCCCATGTTGGCTTGACACTGGCCCCGGGGGGCACAGGGGCTCAAGGGCTCTGCCATAGCCGGGCTTTCAGCCCTTCCCTGCCCTACTCTTCCCTCCCAGCACCTCTCTTCCCCTTCCCAGCGCTGGATCTCCTCTCAGCGGTCCCCCTCCGGGTGCTCTCGCCCCCCGCTCCCGGCCGACGGCGGCGGCGGCAGCGCCGGGCACCCGCGGCCGCCCGCTCCCTCGGCTCCCCGCTCCCATAGCGGGCGGCTCCGGAACAGCCGACGGGGCTCGGCGGGGCCGCGGCGAGGGGCAGGCACGGGGAGGCGGCACCGCGGCTCCCGTCCCGCCCCAGAGGCCGCCCCGAGGCCCGGAGGCGCCGCCTTCACCGGTTTTTGAGCGAAGTCGCCCGCTCGCTTCTCCCCGCAGCCCCCTCAGGTGGCCGGGCTCTCCTCACGGCCCCGCCCGCCATGTTCTCGGCACCCCTGCCGGGAAGGCTGGTGCCGGTTTCGGTGCTGAACGTGAGTTATTTCTAGGCTGCGGCACCTAAACAAGAATTTGTTCAAAGGGATAGGGAACATGCCCCGTTTTTTCTGCGTCGCAGCAAGTTCAGGGCACGATTTCTTCACGACGGGCGCGCACCCAGCCTGAAAACGTGCCCTTCTCCCGGCCGTTTTGAGGACCTATCCTCAAAATTGATGTGTTTCAAAAACAATTTTAAGCCTGTCCTGCAACATCTTTTAAAGTCTGTAATGGGCGTTAAGAGAGCAATATGCATCAAGGAGAGATGGCAATGAGCTTTGCTGCTTCCCGAGTGGTAAATGGTGACAACTAGTGTGACAGGATCGTATACCAACTTGGGTGTATTACATTTACGCTGTGATTGAGGCATTTTGTTTAAGATCTTTGTGAGGTGTGCTATATTCTAGCTTGCTTTCTCTCCTAGGGTCCTTTACAACCCGTAAGTGGCCTTGCCACCCTGTTTGCCCATAGTCTATGGCCAGGATGATTTCAGTGGAAGTTACTGATGAAACACAGCCTCTTTTCCAGTCAACAAGTTACTCGGTGCTGTCAAGAGCTCTCCAAAGGTATCTGAAGTTTTTCATGGCCGAAACAAGCAGATAGGATGAGAGAAGGTCAGTGAAGTTTGTTTCCACGAACACAGGAGACACACACACTATAATAATGGACTGCAGCAGGACACTGGGACTGGGAGGGTTGTTAGCTCCTATCTGAGGTAGAAAAGGAATATTTTCTGGGTCAGGGCTCTGAATAGTCCTGTC
This sequence comes from Heteronetta atricapilla, assembly GCA_011075105.1. Classification (NCBI taxonomy): domain Eukaryota; kingdom Metazoa; phylum Chordata; class Aves; order Anseriformes; family Anatidae; genus Heteronetta; species Heteronetta atricapilla. The sequence continues at coordinate 30,344,186 of CM021737.1, forward strand.
TAAATGAATGCTGCTGAAATCAGTATTCTCTCCTTGCAGTCACTCTCACTGATGAAACAGGACTATCTGACAGAAGAGAAACCTCTCCCAGCACCACAAATTACCCATGGCAAGCAGGATCTAGCTTGGATTGCTCTAGATGCCCAGCCTTAAAAGTTGGCACAACAGTGACAAATTACAGAAATGAAAGACAATGACTGTAATCAGAAAAAAAACAAACAAACAAACAAAAAACCAGGCTGTTTTGTTGGTTAACTTCAGGGTCCATTTCATTTGCCAGATGAACAACAAAAAAGCAAGCAAATCCTTTCCCAGGTTCTTCACATAGACATGAATTTAGTTGGTCTTTCCTTTAGTAATTCTAGCAAATGTTCTAATGTAAGCCAGCAGCAAAGAGAAAACTATCTGCATTATTTAACAGCTTTTTATAATTAGGAGAAAAGGACTTCTGTGTGCTAAATATCTCATTTTGCTACCTGAATTTTCCCCTCTATCCAATAGGCAGAATCTGACAGAGCTTCTCAAAGAAAGCTGTTTACACTACTGCTGCAAGTAAAGCCTAGAGCAGTACCTGTAACAATTAAACATCGGTGAAAATTTGTCAGGGTTGGCAGACAGCATGTGACTGCTTCACAGCTACCTTCCCATGCTTTGTCTTTATATTGTTCCTTTCTAATTTGTGTATCTTTTTGTTAATTAATGCTGCTTCTAAAATGCCAACTGAACAATTACCGGACATGTTACTCCTTTTTAAAAGACACTCAGACCTAAAAGCAATGAGGGAAACAAGCAGATAAAATGGCCTTTTAAATTCTGAATTTTTCAACAATTGCCAGACCAATTCTGTGAACTTAATAAAGGAATGTATGAATCTTATCACAGTTTAAATGACTCAGCTATTAAAGAAAGAGGGAAAACAAGTAAACCCAGGCTAACTGCAGCAGTTTAATGTTTGGGGGCCCAAACAGGCCAAGATATGATTTCATGTTGGTTTCTGCTCCTGCAGGAAATGAAGCTGTCTTTTTCTTATAAGATGTTACTTAATGTGTGGTCTGTGGCCACCATTAAAGGAGACCAAATGATTTCAAAATCTTTCATAGAAGCCATTTCTCACCCTCCTCTACTCTTATTATGTGTGTAGGTCATGTGCCACAAAAGGATAGTCTCTTTCCAGTCCACACATCAAATGCATTGACATCTCCCACTTTATCTTTCAGCTTGGCTGAAATAATCTAGTCCTACAATACGGAGACTTGAAGAAAGTCTCAAAAGGATATATTTTTTCTTGATAATTACCCCACTGCTGTCTTGTCCTGTGAATGCAAAGGCTTAGCATTCCTCAAAGATTGCTATGGCAACACATTGCAGTATCTCAGGAACAGGGTACACTTTGAGAAAGAGAAGGGGGAAATTAAAAAAATGAAGAGACTGCAGGTATTCATGTATTGTAAATAAAAGAAAAATGTTACATAAAAGAATAGGAATAATAATAATAATAAAAACACCAAGAAGGAAAAAAAATCAAACTCGAAAACCGACAGTCTTCTACTGAAACTATAGGACTATCTACTTGTTTTCTGTACACTTACAGCATTACAAGTTGCTATCATGTCAAAGTGCAATGAAAACAATGAATATCCTTTGTTTCATTCACTGAAAATTTTCAGCGACTGGTACTTTTCCGAAGCCACAGCTGGTGCCTCATAGTTTCTTCTCTCAGCCAAGAGTGGTAGCGTGTATGCTCAGAAGATATCTTATATTACCAACTGTTTCATGGTTTTTAAATAAATAAGAAAATAAATATGCAGCTAAAGACTTGGAGATAGATAATGGAACTAAGAGTAAATACAAAATATCTTTCCATCTGAATGTTTGGAGCTTTGTGGGCTGAGAAGTTTTAGTGGTACAAAACACAAAAGGGTAGAAACTAGTGATCTGTTTATAGTATAAATACTGTTCATCTTCCTTTGCAACTTTTCTCACCTTTCCCTGGTGTCCTGAGAATTGCTTAAAGAGGAAAGGACTTGTGGCTGAGGTGAGCAAAATAACAAGTTACAATTTTTTTTCCCAGTCCTTATCACTTTACAAATACCATCTGCAAAATCCACACTTCTACTGCTGACATTGAAATTAATCTTGTCTGATAAAATTTTGTCGTATTATTTTTTCTGTCAGTTTGAGTGTTCTTCACATAGCTTAATCCTCCCTGCACTCTCATAATTCCTATCCAAGCTCCCTTTTGTACAGTTGTACTAAAGAAAACTGACTTCATTATAGAAAACTCTGTTTTCTAGCAGTTTTAAGGACACCATGCTGCTTAAGAACAGATTTGGAGGATGATGATTCATCCAGATAACAGAATTTCAGCTTATATGAGCTGATGAGCCAGTTTTCATATTCCCATTTGCTATATTTTTATAGCAAATATGTAAGATTTAAATATAGTTTACATTTTTTCCAAAGTTAGCTTTTATCTGTTAGAAATAGAAGCAGATTATTTTTAGACTGTTTTAAAGGCATTACACTGAACTTTACTGTTTTGACTCATTTTCTTATTTAGATACAAGGGTCCTGTAAGAGCTTCTAGCAGATGCAGTTTTATTTTGGCCTGTGTTTTCTTTCTTTTTTTTTTTTTTTAATAGAAAACCACCCTCCTTCATAAAGCACTCTTCAGAAAACTCAGCTATAAAAATCCTACAATAATCTGATAAATAACTGAAAAAATTGGAAAAACAACTCCCTAATAGTCTTTTGATAGCTGGTTCCAAATTTGTATGATAGAAAACATGACAAAAGAATCCAAATGTCACACAAATGCTAGACAGTATTGATTTTCATAGTAATAATGTCTAAATCTTAGAATAATTTCCATTCAAATATCACTTTTATGAAACCTAAAAGGATGCAAGCCACTAAGTATGAGGTTTTTAGGCATGAGGACTATTCTGCAGAGATCTGAAGACCTGCATACATTTAAATTTGCCACAGGGAAGTGTGAATGTAAATTCTTGTGACAGACCATGAATCCTATCACAGATAAAGCCAACACATGAATGTGAAGGAGATTATATGGTAGCAGAATAGCTGACATTATGCTTTCCACCTGTTATAACAACCACACTAAAACAAACAAACAAAACACCCCTCCCCACCAAGCCAACAAAACCCCTCAACTAGTAATCTATTATTATGTCTAATTTGCTTGACCTTGACTGTTGGCTCCAGCAAGAACATTTTGCTATTATTTTGGCCATGTAGAAGACGTGGACTTTCCATTTGTGGATATTATGTTTTTAAGTGTCAGGTTTTTAGTTACTTCAGACCCATCCATTGATCTCTATTTTAATTGGCATCTGAGAAAGTCAAGGTGCTCCAGTGCCTTTTTGGTTCTTATTCTGACAAAATCTAAACCTGTGTTGAAAATCTTTTCATATTTGCCTTAAGTTTTTAATAATCCTTCACAGCAAAACAAAAGGGTCTTCAAATGGCGATGTAAGAAGTCCTGGTCTCCCTCCTCTTCAGCTTCTGAGTGCACTGAGAGCAGAAGGAGCAGCTGTCACTGGTGGTGGGGATGCAGAGCAGGCAGGCATTTGCCAGCAGGGACCAGTTAAGCTAGTCAGTCTGTTTTCTCTTCCCTACAGAAAGGCTTTTATTAATTAGAAATGACAGTGTATCAAGAACACTTATCCAGAACTTATAAGGAAGACTCACTAGCTCCTACAAATGCACATGGTCTGTTAACCCCTATGAGTGAACATATAGTTTTAGGTGGGCAGAGTAACATATTTAATGTATTCCTGTGACTCAACATTCAATGGCGATTGCAACCACTCTCAAAAGAACTCAGAAAGCCCTGCACAGCTAAACTTCTTCAGATGACAGCAAAAATAAAGAGCTGTTCCGAAAAAAAAAGGTATACATGATTGTGCAGGGGCTACATTTTTCATCTTCTTTAATTCTGACCAAGGGGGAAAAATAGCAGACAATTACATTTTCCAGTGTTGTAGCTTACAAAAGTGTTTGGGAAGATGGACTGCTATCGTAGAGCAGGCACAAGTATTTTTTTGAAGGGTGAATGCAGTTCTTAAGCTGGATGACACTGATACAACAAAATGAGTACGTGTCTAGACAGCACCCTGAATTTCCATTTGTCTTCCCTTCTCTTAATGGCATCCATCCTCTAACTCTTCTCACAACTCCATATCAAAAGTTTATTACAGTGGCTAAGAGAAAAAAAAGTAATCTCTTCTCCACGTGGCTGTGCAATAAAGAGATGTGACACAAGCAACATTACAGTATTTATGACTTTGATGCAAGACAGCAAATTTTTTAGAAGCAAAGAACATTTCGGTTCAAGAGGTTGGATTGCTATTGTCACGGCTCAACATTTTCTATAAATCTAGAGCAAACAAAAGCATTGGGAACAGTTGCATGAATTCTCCTGTCAAGTTAAGAAGCTAAAATACTGGAGAAGCAAGCTACTACAGAGAAGTCAAGTGTAGAGACAAATTTTATTCTGCATATCTAGACAGCTGATTCTAGGCTTCTTTCAGCATTGTTATTTTAGTTTGGGGGGGGGGGGGGGAAGGCCAACAAAAAACCTTCTAAGAACTAATAATAGGCTATTTTCTAACATTCAAAAATGTTATTTTTGAAATAGGTATGGTCTTAACTTTTCATCTTTCTCATGAGAGCTTGCTTCCCATAAGTCTTGCATCACTATCTTGAAAGCCAATCATTAGCATATCTAAACCATTGGTAGCTCTGACATATGAAACAATAAGGCCAATTACTGCCAAGATGTAAACATATTTTTTATTTACAGCAAGTAGATACCCAGTTCATGCTCTACACTATCAATAAGCATGCCCTCTACATACAACATTCACCCTGAAAAATTTGATGGCAACATGTTCAGTCTGGTTTTGTGCTTGTCTATAGCTCGGCAGCAATATGGCATAGGAAACTTGTATTGTGACAAGATTTTTCATGATTATGAGCAGTAGCTTGGCAATGGAATTCTCCTTTATGGGCCTGTTCTGGGAACTGTCAAAAAAAATCTTCCACTTCAAGCAGGACAGTTTTGATCACCCCTTTAAGTGGTTTAAAGAGTCCAATTTCTTTGTCAAGGTTCTCAGAGAAAGAAGGCAATTTCTCAAGGCATACTATATTAGTCCCCAACCTATCAGTCATTGTTATGAGACAAGCCTTGAGAGTCTGATGGCTAAGGTCTATTAACTGCTCACAAGATTGATAACAGGCTAAGTTGCAAAGGAAACGGTAGATTTCCAATCAGTTTGACAATCTTTTAAACTTCTTGCAATACCATAGCAGAACAGATGTTGGCTGATACACAGATATTTCATCAGAAACTCTTTTTCATTTATGATTCCTTAAACAAAGCAAAAGGCAACTGTGCATTTGCACAAACCAGGAAGCTGATGCTCTTTTCTTTCAATACTAACTAGGTCTCAGCTGAGGAATTTTTCACCTGCTTAATTGGGAAACTACAGCGTGAAACAGCTGACTATGTAGTTGCTTCAGTCTGTGCAGCTATTACACATTCAAAATGCATAAATAAAAAAATAATGTTATTTTTTTAGGGTAAGCTAGAGCAATACCATCTAGTATTTTCATCTCCCATTTGAGATTATTTCAAAGATTCCTACAAAGCAAAAATACCTGGGAGGAGTTGGACAATGTTGTGCAAAACCTCTACTTTTAATGTCAGACTTCAGAAACTGACAGTGCCTCAACTCTTCCAAAGAAAAAGGTAGGTGGAGCTAGAAGTTGTCTATCTGCCTGGAAAGCAGACAGCCTTCTGCTCCCGGAACGAGTAGGATTGACAGAAAAAAAGCAGTTCACTACAAAGCAGATTTTTGTGTACACCAAGAAGCAGCAGGAATGCTGATGCACTTTAAGCCCAGCCAGCTGTCTGTGCAAGCACTCAGTCAGACAGGCAGTCACTGCTCTGACACCCAACTCGCTGTGCCCATTATCCCAGCTTTTTTATGCTCCAAACGAATACTCCATTAACACTAAGTGCTTGTGCACTGATCTTTACACTGGTTTACTGCAGCTTTGCTTACAACTCTTCCCAGGTAATTAAGGTGGCAGTTCATCTAACGAGTCCTTGTAAGGCAAGTTAAGTCCCAGACTGCAGCTGCACAGATCGCAGGTACAGACAGAACTGTATGATGCTGTGTATCTCGGGTAATTTTTAAAATGTGCCATTAAGAAATAGACAGGAGAGCTATTTTGACATCTATTAGTTATAAATGTATAAGCAAACCCAGAATCAAAGATTAGATCTCAATGAGTCAGGCATCACACAACTAATTAGTATTGCTTATCCTACACAGCAGATTCTGCTTTTTCATTATAACCCTGGAAGGATGAGGCATTCAAACTGTATTAACAGGAATCTACTTCAATATTTTGACACATTAGAAGTTCTTAGTATCCAACCAATATTAATAAAGAGCCTTCAAAAGCTGTCCAGTAGTGCTAAAAGTGAGCTGGCTCAAAGAAAAGAGGAAGAAAGGCAACACTACGTTCTGGATGCTGTAAGCACCCACAATGGAAGGGTCACAGTTTTTCTCCCCCATATTATCAGGTTTCTCTATGGGTCAAAAGAGATACCACCAGTTTTTCTGCAATACTTCAATGCACACATTATCTTATTTCAAATCTGACATACTACCTCAAAAGACCTAAGGGTAACAGTTCAGTTTACATTGGAATAACTACAATTGCTTTTATATTCTTAAGTCGTCACGGCTTACATTCTGGATGATACAGAAGAAAATAGAAGCTGTTTATAAATCACATGGGGCCGATTTCTGGATTCTGACTTTTCATTCCTTTCCTGCATTAATGGATGTACATTCCTGAAATATTATCCTCCCTCCCCTCCCCAGATTACCTACTTCTACAGTGGTAGACCTGAAAATAATGTATGTAATATAATTACTCTACTTTCCTGCACCTTGTGCTTTCTTTTCACATATTGTTCATGCTTGTTCTGTCTGCAATGTGTATTCATCCCTCTTCCACACTTTTTTTTAATTTATTTTTTAACTTTGGACAAGCAATTTTACTGTCCATCACCTAAATCCTCTAGAATTATCTTTGCCAGAATATAGTAGACATTACCAGACAGGTGAATTCAGATTTCAATAGACCATGAAGGAAAACCAAACATTTCACTAGAATGTTACCATTTAATCATAACGTTAAGATAAACAGTTCTAAACATTTCTCAGATGTATATCTATATATTTTGGACATCCTGTATGTTATACAGATACCATGATTTAAAACAGTTACAAACTCAGTCTTAATTTGATTCAAAGGACATGCTCTGTTCTGAAGGAATCTTCCTATATTCTCCTGGATAGTTGATGGACAAAGAGTTCTGTACCACTAAAACTGCAGTGATTCTTGTGAACAAAAATCCTTTAATTTTTTTTTACACTGTAAAAGTTTTATCCAGAGACCTATGAATTCTTCTGCATTTCTCAGCATACTGAAGTCTTTTGTAACACAAGTCATCTCACGCTGCAATCTGTCCTGCATTCTATCTACTCCAACAATTTCCATGTGTGCATGTAAAAAGGGTAAATATAAAGCAAATTTTCTATAAAAAGCTGAAAATATTCTTTCTTTAATAAATCTGTAGCATTAACTTGAAATAATTACAAGCATGGCAAAATTAGCAGACTACCTGTCTTTATTCCCCTTTTCAAAGAGTCTTCCTGAAATGAAAGATGTTCTTATAAACAAAAACAAATTTCCCTAAAAACGCCAACAGAGCAGTTTAAAATTGAAGTAACTGTCGGACAGTTTTGGTGAAGGCAGTCTATTCCAATGGAAAAAGCCATTTTAATGAATGCATGATTAACGAGAAAACTGCCGATTGTCTGATTTCTTGCTAATATGCTTGAAGATTTTAGCTTTGTGGACGTTCTTTGATTTCTGGTAACCAAATCCTCCACCTCCGCCTCTTTTCTGTAGCCTTCTGCCTTGGTTGCTGTTCACATCTGGAATTTTGTGGGTTAAAGAACTTAAAAAAAATAATTTGAAACGTTACTTACTAAGGAGAGAAAAAAGTAACAGCATTAATATAAGAAGTTGATTTGCAGAACTACAGATCAAATTGAAGCTGTGCCTGTCATTCTAATGAACACTTTTATTCCTCCAGCTGTACTATTAATTTGACCAGAGTATCACTACTTCAACTTCCACCCACTGGCATCTTTGACGAGAGGGGCCCTTGCCCCTCTATTTCAGTATTCCATGATTAAACTTAACTATACACCTTTCAATGAAAATGAGAGTGCAGGAAGGACAATAGCACAAAAACATGTATACAACACTCCAGCACCTGCTAACCTGCAGCAACTGAAGCACATTCATGCACTAAAACTGGTGTCTGTAAACACTAAAACTGGAAAACTTGCCATTTGGGACTTTGTTTGATAAACCATTTCTGAGCACGATGCATATATGTGATTAACAGGAAAGCCAAAACAAACAAAACAAAAAACAGAATTTGAAGTAGCATAGGTACTATAGCATAGCACGAATTCAGCTTTGAAACACTGCAGTAAAGGATACTGAGGTCAACAAATGGAGGGACTTTAAAACCAAACGAAAGGCTGACTTTGTTAAGATCCAGGTTATTGACATTATATATCTGCTTCAGAGAATGGGAGTCATAAGCTCTAATGTAGGCTTTGTATGCTTCCTGGGCTGACTTATGAAGAAAGTAGTTCTTCTCAATCAGTTTCTCCAGCTGGTGAGGAGGAAAGAAAAACAGAAGGCATGAAATTATGGCTGTATGTGGAAGCACATTATTTACTGCGTATGCTGCAGTGACATTCACTGCTCACTTCAGTTAAGACTGCGCTGTGATATGTGTGCGTGCACTCTGCTGTTACAGTGCATTTATAAAAAGAACAATGAGAAAGTCTGAAGTTGAATTACACTATGAAGCCTATCTCATTTGACTTCTAGCATACATTAAATTGGCATACTAATATTAAGTTACATTAGGTGTCATTATTTCCTAATCATTCTAACAACAATCCTCTTTCTGTAAGGCCTGTCTTCAATACTTCTTGTATTGCTATTTCAAGTTTAATTTATTACGAAGAAACTTTACAGCACTCTTATGAAAAAAATGACTCACAGAACTAAACAACAATAAAAATTCCTATCTACAGAACTATCTATGCTATTCTCTTCAACTTTGTGCTCCATTGCTATTTTTGTATCACTGCAGCACAAAACAGATTTGGCTGATGCTGGGCTTTATTACCATCAAGGAGGTTAAAAATACAATTGGAATATATACACTAGCATGTCTAGGTGTTGGTACTGGATTTCCTACATGCAGAAGGCTGAACAAATCATCTTAGAAGACATAAAATATTCAGAATTAATCTAAACATGCACAACCATTCAATGAAAGCTACTGAAACATCATGTTTAGTATGCTGGACAAGAATATTCTATTCAAGAGCTGAAGGCGTATTTACATCATTATGATTTTGCAATATAACATGAAAAAACAATCCTTACAAGCAAATTCAGATGATGTAATGATGTCAATTAATATCCAATACTGGATATTAAAATCTGTATTTGATTTCACAATATTTTCTATCTATAATATCATAAAGGGACAATATGACAGGAGGATTTACTGCAGAATACTCACCTACAGGAACTTTTCTGAACATGCACACATTTTTAAATTTTAGTTGCGATAGACTGTATCATTATTTATATAAATTGTTATTATACAAATATTCAGAGTACCTGTAGTAAGCCATTTCATACCTGAGACTGGATATCTGAAATCTTTGACCAAGAAAATTCAAATTCACTGAGTGGTACCTTTAACAAATGAACAAAATAATTATGTATATAAGTATTACTTATATATTGTATGTATTACTGTGCAAACAGTCAATGTGTTTAAGACCTAAAACAAATAGGATAAAACCTGTCAGATAATGGAAGACTTATTTTTAATACTCTAGATATCTCTCTTAATAGATAATTCTAACTTTGAAATTCAAGGACATATTCTTGAGTGAAAAGATTACCTACACATATTTTAGGTTTGTGACATGTTTTTTTCAAAGCAACAATCACACTATTACTACTTCGTATCATAGATACATTCATAAAGTACCTTTGCACCAATATATCAGTATTATCACATCCTTTCAACTAGCATAAAGACTCTCGTTATGATACTTTTACCACTTTAGCTTTTGCTTTAGAAGCTACATCACTTTAATTACAAGTGGCAAAATTCTGGACTGTACACAACCCCCTATAGAAAACGCCCACTAAAATACTAGGAGCAGTTCTACCATATTAAAAGGGTTACACTTGAAAGAAGGCTATCTTTATTTTGAAATTGATAAAAAAATTGATTCTTTCAAAAGAAAAATAAAAACTGCACTGGCCAAGTATCCCAGTATCTTTCCATGATGGGTCATAGGAAATTTATTTCTTAATAACACAAGCTACACAGTTGCAAAGCAACTATAAATATACTCACTAGTTACCTTTGAGTCTAAGGTCAGCAGCACAAAGTCAGATATTCAGTTAAATATTTTCTAAGCAACACAATAATTCTTGCTTAAAAGTTAAAATGCTTCATTAATCATTACAATTTTTGCCTTTGAAATCTTGGTTGCACTATGAAATCATAAAAAAAAAAATCTATAGAAATTTACCCTGGCTTGTTTTAGGTAACGAAGAAAGCCCAGTTCTTCTGGTCGTAAAATGAGCAGAGCATGTCCTCTACCATTTATACCTCTGGCCGTTCTACCAACGCGATGAATATACTCCTTTGTTGCAGAGAATAAGGAACAGTAAGTCCAATCAGTCTTTCAAGCATTTAGTAACACAATTTTACAGAAAAACACTTGACATAAATATACTGTAACGCATCATCCATTATGTTTTAAGAAAATACACTGACACATGAATAAGGCAAACTAAGTGTTGATGCAAAGCACATTTAGGTTGAGCCAGAAACCCCGACTACAAGTATCATACCTTTTATTGAAGTAAAAAGAATTGTAGTGTCCTGTAGCTGAAAAATTTACTTTTACTTTGCTTTTGATATATTTGCTCTATACATTTGTCAAGACTTTCCAGATCCGAGTTGTTCCTGTTTGCACTGCACATTTACTAATGAGAATTCTATTTTTTAAATAAAAATCAATTTTCCATTGAAAAAGCTGTCAGGAGATTCAAGAACGCATATATAAACTTTATATTCCTTCTAAAAGATGTTTTGTTTTTTAGCTGACTAGATTTTAAATTACTTTATTAGCATAAAGAGTAATGTTTTACAAAACTACTCTTAAAAAGGTAACAAAGGTCTCAGCTAGGTGCAGCATCTCCTAGGATCTGCTGAAGTGGAAGAAATCAGCTTCTAGATGCTAACATGGCTGAATTCTGACTTCTGTTGAGCAGAAGATTCAGGTTTCTCTGATACATATGTAGCTAGGAATTGAAAGTTTTTTTTATTTTCTCAACTTACTTTTGGATCATCTGGAGGGTCATACTGGACAATCCAGTCCACTTCAGGAATATCCAGTCCTCTGGCAGCTACATCAGTGCACAACAGAATTCCAGATTCTGCATTACAGAACTGGAAAAATGTTGTGGTACGTTTTGTCTGTTTCTGTTTGCCCTAAACAACAACAACCAAAATATAATATTAAACCCACACACATTAAGGATGAAATGTCAACTATAAAAAGTTTACCAGCTTGAAAGCTTAAATGTCATTTCTCATATCACCACCAAAAAAAACTATAATAATTTAGGGAGAGAAAAATATAACAATTTGGAGAGAAAAACAGGCTACACATAGAGGATATAGAGGATAAATTAATGTCAGTATTCAAACCTCATTTAGAAAACAGTCATATTAACACTATCGCAATGTTCTTACTACATTGTTTTTACTTTATCTCATTCCTCTGCAAACTAATTGAGATCAGCACATTTTGTTAGCAGAGTATCTGTTTATTATAAACTGAAATTAAATACTTAAGGTAAATGAAAGATCCATAACAACTTACAGGTGTTATCAGATTAATTAAAATGAAATCTACACATAAAATACTTACATGAATGGCCATAACAGGCAGATCAATGTAGTTGAGTAATTCATAGTGGTACTTCACTGACATACATGAAGAAAAAAATACCATTAGTTTCTTCTTCCGGTTCTTCTTAAGGAATGTGAAGAGCAAAAGGAATCTTTTTTCAGACGGACATACCACATAACCCTGGAAATTATTTAAATATTGTCAAATTTGTATGGAACACATTTTAGCTTTACTAATACAATTAAATCAGTGGACTGTTTTCTTGCAAAACAGATGTGCCAAACAGTTAATTTTCCAGCTATACAGTTAGAAACCACTTGACTTATTTCCTGTCCCTCACCGTGTTATATGAAACTCCTAAAGTAGAGTTGATGGCAAGAAACCTACTCTGCTGATTTGAAATAATTCTCTAACGGAGAAGTATTTTTTAACAAGTTCTTAAAAATATTATTTAAATGAAGAACAGTTTATACAATAAAAATCCATTTCAAGAACTTCTGAATTTCTGATATTAGGTATGAAAATTATTGCATAGGCTTCCTAAAGTTCTTTATCATTTCAAGAATTTAATCTAGTTTTTGCTGCAAGTTTACACTTTAAATGTAATTTTTAAGTACTGGTCTTTTTAAAACACCACTCATCATTCCGTCAACCACACAAACCCCCAAACTACTGTACAACTGTATTTAGCTGGCACCTGAAGTAGCAACAGTGAAATCTATAGCGTTCTCTAGTCTGTAACGTGGTAATAGAATTACAAAGAAAACTGAAGGTTAAGTAGGTAACATAGATAGGAGTGGCAAAGTGTAACTAACCGTATTATTATTCAATGAACTTTTATATTACCCTTCCTGCAAACATTGACTAGATGCACACAACTTACAGCTAGCAAAATGAATAAAGCCCTTTAGGCAACTGATAGCTTTTGCCCAGTAGGATGTTAAACACTCTCTAAGACAGTATTTATACAACCAATTTAAAAACATATAGGGCAGTGCAAGTTTGCAGATGATACTCCTTTTAGTAAGGTGTTCAAGGTGTTACCTGTTCAAGACCATCAACTGTTGCGGTCTCCTTGTTGTCATCAACCCCAACATACAGTGGCTCTTTCTTCAGAGAAATCTTTGCCAGATCTTCAACCTTTCTGGTTTGTGTAGCGGAAAACAGCATTGTCTGTCTGCGCTCTGAAAGTATTTTAAAAGAAAGCCTAATTTTTAAAAGAGGAATGCAAATAGCAAGGACTTAAAGTCTTTAGCTACTAACTTCCCTGAGCAAGTCTTTCTCTTTTTGCTTAACTTCTAAAGCAGGTTTGGTTGCATTATGCATTGTATGTTTTATTTACTTAGTCTGTTACCATTTGCAAAATCTTTATCTGCAAAAAGAACATATTCTCTTTCTCTGGGAGAAATGTTAATTAGCATGTGCACTTCAATTTTGAGACAAAACAACAATTTAGACAGAGACTTACCTTGTAATTCTAACTATAGATTGATTTCATTTTCATGGATATTAAAATGTTTTTGTTTTCCAAAACATGCCACAAACTTTTTATTTACTACTTCCATGCTTTTTACTGCATTTCAGTATTTAACGGGAGAGCCCTGGTGACTCTGAGATTGTGTTCTATATATCAATTGCAAGGAATAACTAAATCAAAGTAAGATAAAGCAAATTTTAAGGTCAATACAGAAATAAAGTTCTACTGTTCTTGGAAATACGAATAAAAAAATCCAACTGCAAGCCAGAAGACCTTTTTCCTTATATTTAAGTTTTATAAGGAAATAATAAATTGTAGGTAATAAAACAGGCAAAGAAAGATGAATGAGATCCTGTAGGTGTTGAACTAAAAGGATCTTATATGAACAGAATTATATTCTTAAAGCGCATATGAAAACTCTGTCCTTAGATAAATGATGCTAAGTAAAATAATACATACTAGCTATCAGGAAAAAAGACAGAGTAAGACAATCACTCTGAGGTACATCTACAAAACTATAAAAATTAATGACTTCTTTTACAATAATTGAGTCATAAAGAAGACAAAATGTTAGCCAAGTAATTTCCAATAAAGACTTTTTTTTCTTACTTGGTAGAAGTTTTATGATCTGTTTCATTTCTTCTTCAAATCCAACCTCTAAGATACGATCCGCCTCATCAATTACCAAACACTGCAAGTTCTTGTACATGAAACCTGGAGTGTTCTAGAAGATTAACAAATATAGAGTCAGACAGGGACAAGTATTTTATTATGTTTTATTAAGTATTAGGCATCAGTATTTTATCTACCTGCATATGATCCAGAAGTCTTCCTGGCGTTGCTACAATGATATTGATTCCATTCCCAAGTTTCTGTGCTTCTGCTGATCTGTTACTGCCCCCCATTATCAGACCATAGGTGTGAACATGATGATTCATAAGTTCTTTAAGAACTCCATATGTTTGCATCGCAAGCTCTCGAGTAGGTGAAAGAATAATAACACCTGTTCCTAAAGCAGACATCAACCAAACAAGAATAAGTTACGGAAACTCGCCCAATCCCCTTTGCAGTCAAATCAACAAATAGGATTCAACCGTGAAATGAAGAAAAAGCTTACCATTTCTAGGCATGAATTTTAACTTGTAGATGAGCTCTACTGCAGGAATGAGAAATGCAAGTGTTTTTCCGCTGCCTGTTTTTGCGGCTGCTAAAATATCCCTGCATAAAACAAAGTTACAAAAAGAAGCGTTTAGTTAAACCTACAGAGAAAACAGCAATCCCATTCTGGATGATGTTGACAATATAAAAAGGTACTATAGATTGAAGGAAGTCAGTATAGTTAATACTAAGAAGTCTGTGGCAGATCTGGTCCACAGCAATTGGTCTCTGCCTCCAGAGACTATGTGACACTCAGTACCAAGAGGCCAATGAAAACAGACTTCCCTGCTTTCAAAGCCAAATGCAAAGCAAGTTCCATGAACTTGCTCAGTACCTTTTCACAGATAACAAATACACCTTGTTAACTTGTATTGACGTTTACAAACAAAATATTTTAAAAAGTGAGAATATATTTATAAAAAAAAAATTAGCTGTAAATACATGAGATGTGGCTTTTTATCTTGCTAGCTGAACTTACACATTTGTTGTCACTACAGTTATTAAAAACACATTTCTTACCTGCCTTCCAGAAGAGGTTTAATACTTTTATGCTGAATTTCTGTCATGTGCGTAAAGCCCATGTCATTTATGCCTTTCAATGTATTCTCACTGACAAGACCATCAAGGGAAGTAAAAGACTTGTCTTCAAAACCACCTGAAGGGAAAACAAATTTCAAACTTATTTCTTCAACTCTATCCATCTCAAGAATACCCAGCTAGAATTGATGTTAAAAGGATTTTTTCTTATTCCTTCCTACCACAAAATCCTAAGATGTTGACAAAATACTCTGTATTAACGGGTCCCTAGGAATAGTGCAGACAGCTGTTAACAGTGTATACGAGTACACTGCCTCTCAGTCTGAGTTATTAGCTACACACCTCCATTTCACTGACTTTTTCTTCCATAATGAAATGTGTGTGCATGTATGTTATAAAACTGATTTTCATTAGTAATTTTAAGACCAACAGAAGTGTAGATATAATGCAAATTTCAAAGAACAGTAACTGAATAGCTCTACAGCGATCAATATCACACTACCTGTATTCAAACGTATAACTTTTATTGCAAAATTGAAAACTGCAACTTGCTCTGGAAGAAAGTTTAAGAACTTGGGATTTTTGTACATCTATGAAAAATGAGGACACATGATACCTGTTAAACCTAGCGGTAAACTAGGTACTTCATCCTCTTCCTCCTCTTCTTCCACTTCTTTTTCTCCAGAATCCTTCCCATCTTCATCTTCAGCCTCCACAGACTTGTCTTCCTCAGTTTTTGCTTTTTTAATTTCTGTACCTAGGGTGTTATTTTTACAGAAAACTTGTTAATCGCAGTTAGAAGTATGAAAAACATGCTCCTGCTACAAATGTCATGAGGTAGGAGGGGTCATGAGAATGGGTGGCAAGGTTTCTACAAAGCCTTCTGATGCAGATAGCAACACATTCATTCAAGTTCCTTTCACACAATTCACTTTGCATCATAAACCAAAGCAGCTTAGAGTATACCATGTGTTTTTTTTTCTGGGGAAATGACATAACTTGAACAGGTTACAAAATTTCTTATTTTTAACTTAGACACCATCTGTGCTCAGGTCATTTGAAACTTAATGTCTCTGTTCCATTTTAGGTACCTGAATTCTCAGAGAACTGCATGAAAACAGCATGTTATTTGTATAACCATGACAAGTGTCACAACGATCTAACAGGTAAGGGATTGAAGTTTCAAATATAAATATATATACATATATATTATATTCTAGCAATACTAACAGCATGCAGTTTTGGGGGGTAATTATTCAGTATACTTTAGTTTCATTCACAATACACAAATGTTGTCAAATTCTGGACAAACTGATAAAAAGGATGTACTGTCTGCACGTTCAAGCACAGGAATCATCCATACATCAAAGCTCTACGCTGACAGCCTAACCAGTAAAATATCAAAACTTAACATTACATAGCATAATCCTATGGAACAATTTGGTTGGTTGCTACTGGTTTAGTACATATTAGAGTTCAGATATTATAGTCAGAATAAATGATTAAATCACTTAGAGAATATAAGCCTCAAAATAGTATTTAAATCTAAATGTATTACATAAACAAAACGTAATACGGACCTGTTCTCTACTCTTATTAATTGTGTATCAGCTAGCTTTCCATCAAAAGTATTTTGATGCACATACAGAATTCTGTCTTTGCAAAAAGAAAAATCACAAGGTATCAATTATTGCACTCTTTTGCTTGATGTTTACAGAGTAAATATTGGGTAGAAATTAATCTATTTCAGACTAGGTTGTTAAAACACTAACATGCTTTTTCCAGTTATCCATCCAATTTCTTTAGGATCATTTCTTGCAAAGCATATAAGGAGTGGTCCTTCTACTCATTAGCGTACTTGTATCCCTAAAATATCATTATAATGCAAATCTGTTTTCCAGAAACACTGAGTGATAACCAACAACCTCTTTCACCAGCACAACCTAAGGAACATGACAAACACAGGTAAGGCTGCTAGGTTTGTGCACAGGGGAAATCACCACCAGAAACACACGACCCAGCAGCATGTGCTCTTCTGTGCTGGCAAGGCCCAGAGCTGCAGCAGCTGGACAAAGACTGTAACAGCTCCCAAGTAAATGCAGAGACCCCTCAGATCTTCAGCTACATACTACTACTTGAAAAAAAATATATATACCACGGAAGACCTCCAGGGTTCTAAAACGTGCACCAGCCCAAACCTGGGTACTTCTCACAGCCAACATACCCTCTCTGAAGGGACACAAAACCAAAAGGCATTTTGTTGTTGTTGGGGAATGTCTCAGCGGTGCTTCGGCTGTGCAAATGAATCCCTGCGTACCGGGGAAGACAACATACCGTTCTCGGGAGCAGCCGCCGCCTTCCTCTTCTTCTTCTTCTTCTTCCTCTTGGCACCGGCACCCTCCGGGCACGGCGCCGCCGCCTCGGGGGCTTCTGTCTCGGGGGTCGCCGCCTCGGGGGCCTCCTCTACCGCCTCTTCTTCCTCCTCCGGGGGGCTCGGCGAGGCCGCAGGAGGCGCTGAGAGAACAGAAGAAACAAGCTGTGAGCGGCGCAGCAAGGCCTGCGGCCGGGGAATAGGCTCCGCGGTCCCGTCCCCTTCCCGGTCCCGGTCCCGCTCTCCGCCGTACCTGCCTGCTCGGCTGCCCGCAGCTTCAGGTTGCGCTGCCGCAGCTTCAGATTGCGCTTGTGGATCTTCTTGCGGAGCAGCCGCATGGGCAGGTTGCCCGCGGCCACCGACACCGACATGGCGACTACACGTGGGTTCGTTGGCCCGACACGGCACGGCCTCGCCTCGCGCGGCCCGGCCTCGCGCCGCCTGACGGGCGGCCCGCAGCGGCACCCAGCGCCTCGGCGGAGGCAGCGCCGCGCTCCCTGGGCCCGCCTCCTCCTCCTCTTCCTCCTCCTCTTCCTCACCGTCAGTTACCACTGAGAAGCTCCACGCATCCCTGCCAGCCCCTCCACTTCTAGTGCTGGGCACTTCGGCCTTCATCCCTTGTAGCGTCCTCCTCCTCCTGCCTCCCCATCCTCTCCCAAATCGGGATGAGCCCCTGACATCTGTGCTGTTGACAGCACCCTTCACATCTTTCGTGACCAGCAGATGGCACAAATAGCACAGGAATTTACAGCGGATTGCTTTGGTTTCTCAAGCCAATTGCGGCTATGGTCTTAGAAATCTGAACGGCTGCAAGCTGTGTAATGCTCAGCCTGCAATACCTTGCTGTAAAGCAAATTAAGCTGCAGAATTATTACTCTACTAATTTCGAAGTGTTTATTGCATATAACATCTTCTTTTAAAGTTACTGCTGTCAGAGATGAAACAAAACTCACTCTTCATCATCTGTAATTGTTATCTTGATGTGTTCATATGGATCACCAGTATGAGTATTACTACTATCATGATTGTGCCAGAACTTCATCAGATGATACATAACATTTTAAAAATTATTTATTAACCATGTACCTACATTCAAATTTACTAATAGTTACTAGACTTTCACAAGAGAAACATGACAGATGGCCACTTTTCTTCAGTGTGAAAGCCTTGCTCCAGAAATATGAGTCATTATCTGAGAAACTTCAGAAAGGAAGGTGTTATAAAGGCATGAGGAAGACACAGAGTTAGAGAAATTATAAGGCATTTGCAATTCTAAAAAATAATGTTGTTTATGAAAAGCTTGTGAAGGAGGAGGAAGTATGACCAGGGAAGAAAAATTAATCTAAGCAGACATTGCTGGAGCAAGAAAAGATGTCCCTGATTCTATGTGATGTCTAGCAACACTGAATGAAGACCAAGTCAAAATGAAATTGCAGTGAAATAAAAACCAAATAACAAAACCATGATTAAAAAAAATAATAATAATTAATTAATTAATTTTGAGTGGAAGCTGAAAACCATATGTCCTCTTGGCTAATTCCTTCACTAGGTCACTTTATTTCCCAGGTGCAAGGATGAACAGTTTCAACAAGAGGAACTGAAGAGTAAACTGGACTTCAGTATACTCTATATTAAAGCATTTTTACTGTTTTAATTCATATCTTACTTCATTTCCTTCTGAACTCTTCATATTTCATAACTGCAAGTAGTTGCCATGGTTGTGGGGCAGGATGCATCGCACCTCACTTCCAGCAAAGTTCACAGGTGTTCATTGTTGGGACATTCTGGACAGTTTGAAAAGTATGGTCTGTAGCTTGGTTTTTGAGATACTGTACTTAAAGCTGTGGCACTGAAACTCTGAAGCAGGAAAGGTGACCATGTCCAAACTTTGACAGACTGGATAACAGGTCTGGCTGCTGGCTTATTCAACTGACAGAATAACTCATCTCCCTCAGTTATCCTTTGAAAATAATGGAACCATCCTCAGCAAGAAAGGCTTTTGGTTCAAAACTCCAGGGAAAGTCAGTTCAAGGTTGATTTTTAAGCAGGTAAGAATTTCTTGCTGAAAGTCTTGTAATTTAAGTTCTGGATATATATTTCCATCTTTTCTCCCTGTCTACCTTATATTGTATGTACAAAATATATTGTTAATTAGCTACAGGTTTGTTCTTCCTAGTCTGTACTGATTTATAGTTTTGTGGTTAGATTTACTATTGGGATACACTTCTAACCCAGGCAGTGTTCATTGCTGGAATATGCTTGTTGTGTAGATAAAGTGAATTAAAAATCTGGGCAGGAGAAAGCTGACACTAATACACTGAGGGCAGGGAACATGATGTCCTTCAGTCATTGCATAGTCCACATGTTCATATCTCAGCCGGTACTGCCAGGATTATCACCATTTAGCTTTCACCTGCACCATTGCACCTCCAGATCTGCCAAGAATTGGGACCTGAAAACCCTGGTATGGTAAAACACTGCATAAAGAACTCACCTCAGTGAGTGTCCATGTTGGGTCCCAGCTGGCTTGGCAAGTCTTTGTGAAATTGCATTAGTGTGGCATGAGGCCCAAAAATGCTCCTGAGAAGGTTTGTTAGATACTACCGAGCAGGATATATTGGCTTTGCACCAGTCACATGACAACATGATTTTACTGCTTTTCAATAAAAGCATGGAGCACAAGAAAAACTTTGATGCATTTGCAAAGAAACGACGATCTTTCATCTGTGTAAACAGATGTCAGTGCATTATGTATGGAAATTTGGAAATTAGGTCCCATTAGGTTGCTAAGTATCATGTGCTCCAACGTAGCTTTGTCTCAGCATCTTGTAAAAGATGTTGCTTAGAGTTTGCAAAGTGTACTTAGCTGGAGATTTCAAAACAAGTTTTATGAGCTCCTTCTTTTTGTTTTCTTTTTCTTCAAGCAGGAACTTCAGAAAGTCATAAAAAAGAGTCAGAAGGCAATAATGATAATTTATTCATGGCATGTCCAGACAATATTTTAAACCACTAACTCATCTCAATATTTTTTTCTCTGAAGTTTGGCACTTCTTATATTTTGTATGAATTCCCTGTGGCACATAAGTATCATTTCTGTCCAATAGGTTCATTTGTAGTTGCTTGACTTGTTGGGCAATTGTTACTAACAATAGGATTTTCTCAAGTCATTATTGAGTTGCTGTCAAAATATCTCAAATTTTCTACATGTGATCTTGCAGGGAGATTTGTAGGGAATCACGTTTGGGTTAGCTAAACTTTATGGAGCTGAAGAAGTCCATATTAGAAACTCTGGATTTTTCTCTGAAGATAAATATTTTTAATAACCTAACATGCTGCCAATGGCACTATTTTATCTCCCAGAGTAAATTCATCATGAAAGCCAAATCAGAAATCTTTTTTCCCACTTAACATTAGCTTATTTATGTTGATTAGCAATGGAACATGAAAGTGATCATTGATTTCAGTTGCATAAATTCAGATACATAGCGATAATTTATCAAAATCTCATACAGAAAAGATAATGAAACAAAAGTGCATAGTCATTTTTGGATACTTCAAGTTGTGATACATTGCTGAGTTAAGGCTGACAGACTTGATTTTTAAAATGTTGATATTGAATTAGATTAGAATTATTTTCAGCAATAGAATTGCTGAAAAAAATATATTTTTGTGTCTTAGGTTGGGTATGGAAAAAAACCAAACCATCAACAATGTCATTGGTGAACATCTGCACCATTGAGTTATAAATGTTGAACTAAAAAACTAGCACTTTTATTACTTGCAGCCACAAACTAGAAAACCTTTCAGAACTATATTTTTGTTTTTACAGATTATAGTTAGATTAAATTTATTTGTCAGTCTAATATACTCTGGCCAGGCACTGGGTTTAAAATCAAGTATCATATAGACAGATATCTCTTTTCATTTGTTTAGCAATTGTGTCTAAGTTATGCAAAAAAAAATCTGTACGTGCATGCAATTGTGTTTGCAGAAATAATCAAATTTCCCACTTACTTGAGACATACAATTCTAAAACCTGGACTTTGGAAGAGAAAGATCACCTACTTGAACTGATGTAAGTGGTGTAGATATAGATAAATAAGGACATAGATATATAAAGACATATCACACAGAGAATGGATGGCTTCATTTACAGAACATTGATGTCAACTTGAAAATTGCTGGTTAGAAATTTCTTGTGCACACTATATTTCCATAGGGTATCGTTGAGTAGCATTGAATCTGTGAGCAAACTTAAAATACGCCTTTGAGTTTAAGAGAGAAAATTAGAGTATCTGTGTTTGTAAAATGCAGACTGGGCTATCATAATCACATTTTTTTTTTTTTTTTCTCTAAGGTTTTTAGTTTAATAATGCTTCCAAATAATGTTTCCCTCATTCCCTCATGGCTCATATGGAGTTATTGTCTCAGTTTTAACTATCATCATCACACTTTGCCCAGCATATGGAAAACAGCTAGATTAGATTCAAACCAAATCTTTTTTTTTTTTTTTTTCCCCCAGGAAATTTCTCATTTTCCCCGTATTTTACAACTTGAGCTATTCTGTGTACCAATTGTAATGCAGACTGACACATTGCTGAATGCATTTCAAATCATAACCAGTGCAGACCTGCAGCCAGAATGAAAAGTGGAGAGGGGTTGAACTGTATTTTGTAGAACGCCTTGTACATTTTGCATAGTTCTTGTGGATTTTCTGGAACACAGAACTGCTCAAGTGTTTCTGAGAAGCAGTTTAATACTTCAAAGTGTTAGGCCATCACAACTGCTGTTATTAGTTCATTAAAAGGAAGACAATATTATAGAGTTGGAGTAACACGGATCATGCAAGGATAAGGAACTGAAATAATTTTAATTGTTCTAATGAATGACCCCTTTTTTTATTCACATATAGGACCAATGTGTAATCTCACCCTTGAAGACCTCAGCATGGCTGGCCATGAAATCCTGCTGTCTTACATGATCTCAATAGCAGGAATCCAGGCTACTGCAATGGTCTGGGCTCTTCCTGAATCAATGCACCCAACAGATAGCAATGACCAGCTTCACATCCACCGACTTGACCCTTCAGTGCTGGAAACCCAAAAATTCAATTGTGAGTTGCAAGGAAAAACAATCGGAAAAAAAGGGTTCTCTGAGAAACTTGCTGCTCCAGCTTCCAGTGGGCAGTTCTCTGTCCCACATCTGTCCCAGATCTTTGGTTTGACTATTTATAGTTAAAAAGAATTTCTATGCAATAACAGTGGCTGATAAAGTTCAGGATTAAGGCAGTGTGATTTAACACATAACACTGGGAATATTTTGAAGGAACTTCAAAAGTCAGGTCGCCAGAGAGTGCATAATTCCTAAATAAGGCATCTTCTGGGGAGGAAGTTCATTGGTGCACAGCATATCCTAAACCACAGTTGGGATCTCAAGCTGTCATCTCAGCTTGACTGGCTCATCAAGTTGGAAGTATGCAGAAAAATGTTAAACAATGCATTCCACACTTTTTAGCCCTAATGTCTAATCTGTGGTGGTTTGCAAAGGAGTTTTTGCACTGGCAGGAATACATGAAGGTGGCTTTGTCCCAGGTCTGCCCCAAAATCAATTCCATGTTCTTGCAACCACATTGGCAGCTGGTCTCTGATTCTTAGTACTTACAGATAGTGCCCAGCTATGTGTATTTGTTACCATCTACAACTACATTGTTGACTCTGCTGCTATCGAGGTGATCAGCTAATTGTGTGAGATCACCTTAATTAAACTGTAGTGAGCTAGACTACATGATGTTTCTGGGTAAAAAAATTCCAGTGTTTAGCAAATGCTACCATGCATCAAATATTGTAATCCTTCCTTGCCCTAACAGGGGTTATATATTGGCTTCTCAGAAATTTAAGCTAATGTCAGTATTTTGGACCTCATCTCTGAAATACATCATCACTAGGGCCCAAATTCTCTAAAATATTGCTTACATCTCTCTGAAATGAAGAAAACAGTTGGAATCATAGAATTCCAGAATGTCCAATATTGGAAGGCACCTCTGGTAATTGCCTATTCCAACTCACCTGATCAAGCAGAGTCAGCTAGAGCAGATTGCTTCAGACTCCGTCAAGTCAGGTTTCTAGGATCTCCAGTCAGGTTTCTAGTATCTTCAAAGATGGAGACTCTACAACCTGTCTGGACAACCTGTACCAGGGCTTGACCACTCTCTTAGTGAAGAAGCTTTTCTTCTTTGTTTACATGGAACTTGCTGTTTTTCAATTTGTGCCCTCTGCCTTTTGTTCTGTCATTGGGTACTGCTGAGAAGAATCTGACTTCATCATCTTTACACCCTCCCATCAGATATTTACACACTCTGAACCTTTTCTTTTCCAGCCTGAACAGCCCCAACATTCTCACTTTCTCAGATTCTCCTTGTATGCCAGATGCCCAAATCTCTTAATCCTCTCTGTGGCTGTTTGTTGAACTTGCTCTGCTATGCCCACATCCTTCTTGTACTGGGAAGCCCCGATATATACATTCTTCATATGTGGCTCACCAGTGCTGAGTAGAGGGAAAGATCACCTGCCTTTCTGTTGTCACAGTGGGACTTTCTGCTATAACTGTGTAATTTAGTTTTGCTAAGAAAACTTTGCCATTTCCAAGATAAATATATAGTCATTTTATATTTAACACCTACACACTGTGAACCAACAACCCAAACCAAAACACAACACTCTCAGAAAACAAGGTGATATACACATTTTTACTCTCACAGACGCAAGGAGAGAGCAAATAGTACATAATAATGCAAGTGCAGTGCACAATTTGTTCTATGCTAATGGCAGCCAGGAGGGTACCATGAGGATAACTGCAGTGTGTGGTGTGCAGATGAATAGTTTTAGATTCTATTTTATTCTATCAATGTACAACAAGGTGTTTCTGACATTTATAATCCAAAATTACACAGTGTATTTGGGGTACTCAGAACATACTTTTTTTTTTTTTTTTTAAACAGATGAAATAATCATAATAGAATCATAGAATATTTTGGGTTGGAAGGGACCTTAAAGCCCATCAAGTTCCACTCCACTGCCATGGACCCCTTTAAATACTGGAAGGCTGCTCTAAGTTCTTTCTGGAGCATCTCTTCTCTAGGCTAAATAACCCCAACTTTCTCAGCCTTTTTTTTTTTTTTTTTTTTTCCCACAGGAGAGGTGCTGCAGCCCTATTAGGACCCTATAAGCTGGGCAAGTCTATAGATGTCTGTTTCAACCATTCTTCATTCCATGTTAAGTGTTGAAATGTAGCCTGTTTTGTATATGAAAGTGCAAAATAATTTTTCATTTTTGTAGGTAACCACTTTTATTAAGATAACATTTAGATTCGTGATACTTCTTGAAGATCCATTTTTTAATATTTTCTCTTTTAGAAAAAACTAATTGAAGGCTTTTCAAAATACAAAAAGGCTTTTCAAGGCTACAAGAAAGGTCAAGTGATTTATTAACAAATTAATCAAACTCCAGTTGTAGCAGCTAGCTTATAACTTACGGTGTGACAGGTTAATAATCTTTAAAATGATTATTTTCTCAAGTATAAAATACTTCCCTTTTACATTGTCCTTATTAATATAAAGAATCCTAGCAAAATATTAGTCTCATTTTCAGAAGGATTGTGCCTTTTATATTACCTTTTCATTTACAAGTCTTCATTTAAAATAATTCTACTCAAATAATACTAAGTCTCAATTAAATTCAGAAAGAATAAGAGATCTGAGAAAATAAGTAAAATACTTATGGTCAGCCAAGATTTTTAGCAGCTACTTTGAAGATAAAATTTGAATGAGAGGGATGGAGCTTTGAACATTCTGGGTGCACAGCAGCTGGATGGAGGCATTGTCTGTGGCATTTCATGGTTTCAAATGTCTGTGGCATTTCATGGATGCAATGAACACAAGATGTCACCCTAGCTGTGAGATAGCTCCAACACAAAAATGACATTAGCTGAAGAGGAAAGGGAATGAAGCAATGAAATTATTATTTATTATTATTATTATTTTACAAGTTGATCATTGTGTTTCTTCATTTAAAAAAGATAGTAAGTTGGTAAAATCATTCATACAAAACACTGCTTCAGAACAAAAAAAAATCTACAGATCACTGGAATATTTCTAATTCAATGCTATTATGCTACTTACGATTTTTTAAAATTGTTGTCTTAAAGTAGGTTCTAGAAATTTGAAGACAGGAATGGCTTCATTGAATAGCAGCCGTATGTTTGTAGTACCTGTTAGTGACAAAGATAATGGAGAACAGAGTGCAATATTTCTCTGATTTATCTTCAGACTGATTCATGTTCATACATGTACCTAGAAGGCTAGAAGCGTATAGAAGGATGCAATGGCATGTCTTTAAAACCAATGTTAGTAACTTTTACTTATAAGACCCTTTCAGAATGCCATTTAAAGGAGTTCTAATGTTCCTGAGAATTAGAATAGTTAATTAATAGTCTATTATACAGTATTGCACTTTTGGATTGAACCTCAGTGGTAGCTAGAACAGCCAGCACTCCATAAGAGAATGCTTCTGTTATGGGACTCAGAGCTTCTATGGTTCAAGCCTTTATAAACGGTGTCAAGCTGTGATAGTTATAATTATTGCACATGTTGGCTTAACCTATGTAGTGTAGTCATAATGCATTAGCCTTTCCAGCTTTCTCTTGCCTGCTCTTTATTACCTGTGACATTTTCCCTTAAAGGTTTAGAGCAAGCGTGACTTTATGATCAGCTGTAAGCTTTAACTAAACCAATTCATTTTTCTGGGGAAGACTGTTGTGGAAGGAACCAGGAGATGGCAGTCTTTCTTAACGGATCAGAGTTAAATGATACTGGTGATTACAATTTCTGTCCTTGTGCCCCAGAATAGGCAAAAATGTGAATTGAAATGAAGAGCCACACTTTTTGCCTTGCCAGCACAGCAAGTCATTACATGCTTGACCCCTCTGGTATCTTCCAGAGCTTTTCTTTTCAGGTGTTAGATTTTCAACAGTCAAATAAATCTGGGCACCTTTATGGTCTTTCCAGTCTTTGGACTGGCCGTGGTGCAGTCAGAGGATTAAAATGGTTTTAACTGGCTTCAGTGCTTTTAGTCTTTGTGTATGTAACCTGACAAGAACCAGCGCCACATCAGCTGGGACATCCTACGCAGTGGGATGTCAACATATAAAGGCAGATGATTGTATGGTCTTACTAGAGGAGTAATCAGATTCTTTTTAGCTGCTGTCAGGAAATATAAACCAGTACTTCTTACCTTTCTATATGTTTTTCTGTAGAGTAAACACCAGGGACTGTATGGCAGGGAAGCACAGAAGTGGCTTAAATCAACACTTTGTCCTCATAGTCTCAGTCCTTCTCAAACAAAGCTTAGGAAAACATCACCTGTCTTCCGGTATTTACTGGATCTAAGCAGCAATACTGAATTCAGTTCTAACAAACTATTAATTTTATATCTCCATAGTCATCATTGTTACTCCGCTCTGAGAGCTGCCTCTCACTGTTGTCACTTTTTCCCTTAAATTGCAGTAAGGTGCATGGAAATGACAAATGTATGGAGAGAAAGAGCACATTTTTCATGACAATATAAGGCTTAAACATTGTTTGGACTGATATCGTCTGTCCTCTGTTGGAGCAAATTCTTGCTTTGTACCTTAAAATCATTTCAAACTGTTTTGACCACTCGCTGATTAATAGCAATAGTAACAAGAATAAAAACTTTTATGTAATGCTGTATAAGGTATGGAGATGTGGAAGACAATGTTTTTAAATAATCCAGTTGCTATCTGAGCTTATCATAGGTCCAAGCAGAGTAGGAAAATAATATATTGTTCCAAATGTCCAACCATATTCTTACTCTTCACATTTGTCAGTATTCTTATTTATTTATGATTTAGTGGTAACAGACCTCATCGTCATGCTTGTGTGCAGAGGTCCTCAACCTTTTTTCTACAGCTCACCGTGTTCAGTTTGATACATGTTACTCTGCCAGAAATGTTCAAAGGCATAATGTCTAAGGCATAATAATAATTATTAAATCATGGAGTCGTGCAAAGAGAGGTGCTCTATCTTTACTTACTCATGGTACAGGTCATTTACTAAGGTCATTTAGTAAGTCATACAGGTCATTTACTAAGCCCGCAACAGCACATCAAATACTGGAATTCTGTTGAAGGGAATTAACAGAGCTTTATTAGAAGATATGCCTTAGTAAAGGAAGCAAGCACATGTTGATTGAAACAGTGCTCAGCCATGTCCAATGGTCAAGTTTCTACATTCCCCCATACTCTGACAGCTTAAAACATTCTTGGGTAAATTGGCAGGTATAAAGTAACAATATTAATAACATAGTGATTTTTTTTTTTTCAGAAGTTCAGTCATGGGTCTAGAACTCAGAAAATACATGTAGAATTTATGCATACTCATCTATAGTAAAAAACAATCTTTGCCCCAGCTCTCTCAAAGAGCCTGTCCTACCTCAGCCCTCTCTACAGACACCAGGAAGGAATCCTGGTATTCATCTTGCTTTGCAGCATTGCAGCATTTTGGGGGTATATGTCTTCATTTCTTTCCTAGGGGATACAGAGCAGGGGAAAAAAGTTTTTAAGGTAAGATTGGGTGAAATTGAAAGGCTTTTTATTTTGTTTTATTTTCAGAATGACATTGTTTCTATGTGATCCTCATCCTTTGGATTAATGATGTGTTTCACTCTTTCCCATCCATGTCCATCACGAATGAATATTAGCAAAGGAGGAAAAAAGGAGGCAGCAGATCTGTACAGGAAAGCTCCAAGCAGAGAGGAAATGTACTCACTCTATAGTGTTTAAAAGAGCAATTTAGGGCTTTAAATGAAGCCTGATGTGCTTCTTTCCTGAATGACTGAAAACATTAATGTGTAATTATGTAATTTCACACAAGAAAGCAAGAAAAACAAGAGAGGCCTAACTGATTCAGGTGGCAAAGTGCCAAATAAAAAGAAAAAGGAAAGGAAAGGAAAAACAATATTGAGCTGGGATTTATACAATTCAAGAAAAGTAAACAACAACAACAAAAGATTCACATGGATCATAAAACATACATATATTTTGCAGATGTGCAGCAGGTCTTGATGAATGAAGCAAATCTCTTTGTGACTTCTTAGGCTTTAAAGCTTAACACCACAGCTAGCATAAGCATTCGGAGAATGTTTTCTGTTTAGATAGCTAACGCGGAACACAATTTCTGTTGTAAAAATTCTCTTTCAAGTGCAGTAGAAGGAAGTGTTTGATTAAAGAAAGTGATAGTTTGCTCCAACGAGAAGATTTAGTTTTACAGTGCCACTAAGAGTCATCATGGTCTTCTAAAAGAGCGCATTGCCTCACAGGCCCTGACAGTACTGGACAGTGCTTCACTGATGCCAAAATGCCATTCCTCACATCCAAGCACATGCCACACTTCAGTTGTCACCTGGTACATGTTCTGTATCCTCAAAGATAAACCTGTGTTTTCTCAAACATCCTGGTTTGTAACCTGAAATTAATGTAACCTTTTCGATCATCTCACATCAAGGACAATAAACATCTCTGCTGGTGGATGGTGCTCATGGAGAACAGTGGAGACATCTTTGTCATAAAGTCAACCGTAATCCTTGTGCATAGAGTCTGCCTTGTCCAAGCCCATACCTCACATGCGTTTGGGCAATGTAGTCTCTGAGATAAGCTGGATGCCAGATCTCAGCTCCCTCAGTCCTTCTCCCTGAATTTCATGAGCTTGTTACAGGACTCTGGCATAATAAAGTCAGGACAAACCATCTGGCAGAGTGCTTTGTTGGACTTTGTGTTGAGCCATGGGGCTAGGCAAACCCACACCAGAATGACTATAGAGTACGGCCTCTCAGACTAGCATGGACATTGTCTCTGAATTCTTGATTATGGAGTCTTAAACAGTGCTTGACACAGAAAATCATTTTTTATGGAGGAGTTTCACCCTGAGATTCATATTTTCATATTTCTTTTTCAGCTGAGCTACAACAGTTTACTCAATCTGGAAATCTCTCCCTGAATATTTATATGTTTCCTCTGTAATTATGTCCTTAGGAACACAAGGAAACAACTGGAAAGAAGATGTGTCTCTTTAAAAAGGCTGTTAGCAACATGTAAATAAATATGAAAACTAAATTTAACCTGGTTTTTGAAGACCACATATAAGGCACTATAAATTTCAATAGGTTCACTGAGGTCTCTTAACTATTAATTTTTCTTCTTCAGCTATTTTAAGGATGGATTTTTCCTTACCTGCCACTTAGTTTCCTAGAAAAAAGACCTGATCACAGCTGTTCCTGTTTAAGGAGGAAAACTCAATATTTTGCAACTGAATACGTCTCTCGATCCTCCACTTATTTAAAACAAAACTTGCTATGCTGGCAGCTCAGATTTAGGATGTGCAGATTTTGGCCTCCTCAGAATACATATGCCCAGTGAAAGTAATATTTTTAGTTGTATTCTACACTGATGATCTAGTCATACTCTCATGCTGGCTGATGTTGGAGAGCTTTTGGTCGCCGTGAGACTTTCTCTGCAGTATGAGTGCTCTGGATAAGCAAAAGTAAATTCTGTACCACAGAATTAGTGTTAGTAACATTTTTTTATTTTTATTTTTCTGACGGAATAAAATAAAGTACTGAATAAGTCTGTCCCTGTAGGTGATGCTGGGAGACAATGAGAGATATAAAAAATCAAATTCCCCAGCCAGCCTGGTAAGTGTAAAATAGTTACTTCCTCCAGGAAAGCTCTACCATGCATTTTTACACATTTACATCTTTCACACCTTTATAGCTTCTAGGTAGTTGAATACCTTCCAGAAAGATAAAGTAATTAAAAATATTTTAATTACATATAATGATATATTTGGAATTACAGTTTCTAACATCCCATTATCTTTCCATTAAACAGTGCAGCATTAATAGAGACCCAGACCTGTGATGCAGCATCTGTGAATTTTTTAAGCTCTCTTTCCTTATTAATTTCCTGTTTGCATTGGTTTCAAGACAGATTATTTGATTCTTTTCACGTTTGCAAAGCCATTAGTACACAGGATTTTAAGTGCGGAAGATTTGAAAGCTAACAGTGTCCCTATCTGACTTCTGTGATTTTGCCTTTTTATATTGCAGTGATGGTCCTGAAGGAAGAACTGGTCCTACTTAAAGAAAATATCTCTATCTTGTTATACTGTTCTTCATGGGAAAATGTTTATAATTGCAGCATATAATTTGCTATTATTCTCAGACAGTTTTAGTGGTATAAGCAGTATTCGGGGCATGTTTGAGAGAAACACTGTTATTAATAAAGAACAGACCAGTGAGCTGCTATGAACTGTGTAAAGATTAAGATATTCTGATACTGGTTGAGTGGAAATAGACTTCTTGGTAAAATATTTCAGGATACAAATCCAGTAATGGTACAATTAAAAAAAAAAAAAGTCCAATTACATGCATAAGTGCAGATATCTGACTTTTCCTCTCAAAGATTTGCCCCCAAAGTTATAAAATAAGAATAATTACTTCTAGCAAAATTTTCTGATCATTTATGCTACCAGGATTTTCTGGAGTACATTTTCAGCTCATGGATTATATGTGCGTATCTCATTATCACTAATGAGAATTTCAAAGCAGCATATAATTTTACTGTGCTATTTAGTCTGACTTGTATTACACCTGTCAGTCTGACTTCCACCTGCTATTTCATTAATATTTAAATGTTAATATTTAAAGGTCAGACTTAGCCTGCAGTGATATTAAAATATATTATTCAGTTTCATCTGACTTGAGGAGAACTTCTTTGAGATAGTGTTCACTAGATAGGGAAAAAGGCAATCACTAATACTTCGTTGCCTTTTTTATGCATTTTTTTCTCCTCCCTCCAGTAGAAATTAGGCAGTTTCCATTTGAAAGACAGAAGAGAGAAACTTGTGAAGGAATTAAATATACTTCATACTGCAGTCAGTGGGAGTGAGCTGTCACTCTTCTCTGTACCTGAGGAATCTTCCACTGAAGCAGTCACAGAACTGAAAGTGTTCACTGGAAAATAAAGCAAAACTGTCTTTCCACTAGAATTTCTCAATGCTAGATGTATCTATCAAGCTCAATCCAGACCTAATACAGGTCAGTGAAAGGTGTAGTGTGATCACAGGATCCAGACTAAAACCCACTCCTGCAGTGCTGGGTTCTTGAAATAAACATGGAGCACATTTCAACAGTATGGCACTCCTGAATAAGAAGAGATGTTACATGTTAAGTGGTGTGGTAAAGAGAGTGCCCCAGTTTAAATAGCTTTTGTAAAGATTTGTATTTTGTACCCACAAATATTTAGGTATGTTAGTAGCTGAACTGGGTACTGTATATGGGATTTTGCACTTGAAGCAAAACTGGATCATCCCAGAAACTGCTTTTCTGTGTAAACATTTGTGACACCAGAACTTAAGGTTAGAAGGTCAGGTCTGCAAATAATTATGAATACAGAATGTAAATTCCATCAACCAATATTATTTCACTTGAGACCATGCCATTGTTAACATTCTTCTGTGACTAAATCATCCTGAAAATACCATGGAAATTATAAAGCTTTTGTTTACTTGCTGTGTTGCAGAAGGTAGCCTGGTCCTGCAGAGAAAATGGAAGATGTCCTACAAAGAGTGAAGTGGATCTCCATAAATAAATTTCAGTAAGTCAAAGTTGTTTCTCTTGTGGATTTAAGAGGGTCTGCCATGCAAACACCTAAGAGAAAGATAAAATTAGAGCTGTGTATATGGAGGGTATGTAAATGTTGCCCATAGCACACATTTGTTTGGTGTTCTTTCAATATTTGCCTGTGTGCAAACAAAAGGATCCTAGGAAGGACCTAGTAGATACTCTGACTTATTGACATCAGCTGTGTGACACTGCTGCAAGAGCAAACAGGATATGGGCATCAGCCAGGTTAATGCAGCATATCTGTCCCATCCACACTGTGTGTTTGGATGTATTTGAAGAATGTGGGGGATCCAGCCTTTCTTGTCTCAATAAGATTCTTGTCTCAGAAGATTGTCTTGTCTCAATATACATAAAGAGTTTATGCAGTCCTAAACACAAATGTATCCACATAGTGTGGACACAGTTGTAGTTTGGACTGAGCAAAAGTTTGATCAAATGTTGATTATATACACATACCTCTTGTGCTTGCAAGCAATGCAAAGTGACATGTTTTATCCTAAAAAACTATTAAGCATCAGGGGAACTAGGCAAAGTGTCTAATCTCTACAATGGATGTGAAAAGAAGCATGTTTGTTGACGTCAGTGGGAATAAGATCCGTCTGCAGGTGCCTAACGGTTTAAATAATCCTGAGCTGATATTCCTAAATCTGTACTTATAGTTGTTCACCACTGTTTAATGCCAAGTTGTGTGCTTCTATTTGTTTATTTATTTTTAAACACAGATCTACATATTGTATCATTTGAAAGTATATTGGTCTTTCATAGGCAACCTAAAGAGATCATAGTCTTTGAGTCTTCGAGGTTGACTGCTAATGTATGACTTTGAGGTGGTAAATTGAAATAAATTTTCTTTTTTATCCAGGATTTTACCTAGCTCAGACATCTTGGAACAGAAATTTCCATATCTGTACCATGAGTCAGTGATTCTAGCTTCTGCTATCAGATATAAAAATAGAAGAATGTAAATGCATATACTTTCCATAGGAGAGATTGTCATCTGCTATATAGCTGTTTATCTGAAACATAGTATCATTCTTATGAACCTAGATCTACCTTCTTGTAAAGGTCTGATGTAAAGTTATTACTAACTTTGTCACTCTCCTCAGTTTAATGTCATTAATCAATGTGATTTTCCCACCTCAGCTGGTGCTGTATAATCAAATGCCCTTGCTGTATCTCTAAATGCCTCTAAAACACAGAACAACAGTAGGAAAATAGTTGCAGATACATTGAAATATTTTTTTAAAGTGGGTTGTGATATAAGTAGCTGATCTTTTATCACTTTTGGCATATCATAAAAGAAGAAAAAATATTTTTATTAAGCTAAGTGAATCTTCCTAAATTCAATAGTTGAACATTTCCTCTGGGGTGTGTGTATGGAAAACAACAAAAAATGATTTTCTGCTGTCATAGAAACCACCCTGAACAAGGAGGCTGTAAATAAAAAGAGCACCCTCTGGCTTCATATTACGTTGAATATGTATTCCTTTTTAAATATGAAAAATGATGCTTAGTTTCTCAAACAGGTAGTTTGTTGATCCTATTTTGGATTTGGCTGCACTTTTGTAAACAAGTTTAGGAAGTAATTTTTGACTAAGAATTGAAAAATGTGCAGAACCTAAAGAGACTGCATAGGCGGCCATAGACTTTTACCTCATCACAGAGTGTGTTGGATAGAGCATGCCTCTTGGCATGGTGGAACCAGGAGATGCTCACCTCTTCTTAAAAAGAAGTAAGTTTTATTAAAGTGTTACAAGATGAACGTTCCAAGATTAAGGCACACGCTATTGCTATCGGCATAGAAATTTTGGCACATATCAACTGACTGCTTTGGAAGAGCTAACATAGTAGTATATTTTAGCAAATATCAAGTTCAAAATCACAGAAAATGTATTTCTGTTCCT
Organism: Heteronetta atricapilla; assembly: GCA_011075105.1. Taxonomy (NCBI): domain Eukaryota; kingdom Metazoa; phylum Chordata; class Aves; order Anseriformes; family Anatidae; genus Heteronetta; species Heteronetta atricapilla. The sequence continues at coordinate 30,378,538 of CM021737.1, forward strand.
TTTACTGTTGAATCTCAGTGTGATCCTGCTCTAACTTTATTTCTAGAGGCAATTTTAAAAAATGATAGTTTTAGAGGGAAACTGCATGCTAACTAGTCATATTTCTGTGAACTGGAATAACAGCTAGTGGCTCTTTTGCACATCATGTGTGCCATTGATATATCTGCTTTTGGTGCAATATAAAATTGCACATTGCAGATTGGAACTGCACTGACCTTTTTATCCTTGACACTGTGGTGATTCTTCTATCGAGATAAGACTGGGCTGGACTGGTTTTCTACTACTGCCTGTTACTAGCTCTGCAGTGATGTCCATCTCGTTGCCGTGACTCTCTAGAATAAGAAGCTGAAATGTTTATTTTACTATCTGTGAAAAGGAAACTAAAAGACAAGACTGGGTCAATGCGTTCTAGATACCAGCAGGGATATTCCTATTGGTATTTTCTTGTGACCTACAGGAGTCCAGCTGCACCACTGTAACAGAGACGATGGCAAAAGCACTCTTCGGAAGGATGCTACACTGTCATTTTTCTGATGTCAGTCGTACAGCACTGCCACAAGGACAAACAATTACGTGAAAGCAGCCACATCGCAGCCTAGTTAGGTCTATGTGTTTAACATACGTAATGGCAAAGCAGTCTGTCGCCCACAGACAGGGTAATCCTGGTGGCTGAGTATCAGTAGGTACAAATACTGTGTCTTTTGCAAGAAATGTATTAGTATTTGCAGTCAAGTCAGGGCACGACTAGAAATATTCTGTGTGGAAGTCTGCTGTTCATTTCAGTAGGGTCTGGGTCAGCCCTCAAGGCTATACAAAGGGCATGCTGAAGCTGGGTGTCCATGCTGTAAAAGTAAGTATTTCATCATAGTCCTGTCTTTCCTGCCATTGCTAGTTTCATTCTAGTACATGCTGTATTTTCCTTCTTTTCCAACAGGTCCCTGTGTTCTTCCTTCAAAATATGTACCTCAACCTTAAATTGCATTTGTAGATCAAAAGGTATCCCTGTAAGGGTAGCCTCTTCCTTCTCAACAAGGCTGCTCTCAGAGAATAATACTCACTGACTGGTGTGACAAGAGACAGCTTTGAAAGATTTTTTTTTTTTTTTTTTTTTTTACTGTATTAGCAGAATGCCTGTGAGGTTTGCTCAGCCAGTACCACAAAGAAAAACACTTCTTTCCTTTTCTCTCTTCAGTTAGACCCATTTGCTAAGTCACAGCTGTGCAAATACACTGACAGTGAAGGTGTTACACAGGTGAAACTGGGCACCTCTTCTGACCTACACAGCCTTCCCCCTTGATGATAATATTGTACAAGAAATAAAGAACCAGCATAAGGCTTAGATCTCACTGTATTTCTAGATAGAAAGAATATTCTTTCATAGAAAGAAATGGTTTAGTTCAAATAAGAATTAAATGAAGTGTCTGGAACTTTTTCCTGTTGCTAATATCTGTGGTGTGGTGTAGGTTGTAGAAGCCAGGATAGGCAGGTGTTCCAGGGCACCTTTCAGGCAAGACACAATGCTAGGGATGATGAAAAGACATCACATGTGGGTTTTGGGATGAGAGAAAGAAGAGGGGGTGCACAGGGACAGCATGGACAACATAACTTCTTGGTAGATGCTTGTTTGACCAAGGGGCTGAGTCCTTCAGGGCTCAGTACCTTCCAAATCCAGAAGTGGCTTAGGGCAAATGCAGCCAGACTTGCATGGAAGGAGGCTGTATGATAAGCAGGTGTGTTCGCAGAACACCAGAAAAAATAACCATGCAAATGTAAACCGTAGGACCAAGTAAAACTTACATAAAGCTATGTCACTCATATTTCTTCCCACTTCAAAGTAATGCCTGTCTAGATTAAAAATCTTATTCAGAGCAATGCAGTTCATTAAGAAATTACTGAGATTGCTAAATTAGATATTTTGAGGCTGAAATATGGCAGATTTATGGTTGGCCATACAGTGTTAACTATATGCCCAGTATCTTAAATATAATATCCTACATTAGTTCTCAACAGGGTTCTTGCCTTACTCGGTGCCCAAGAAGGGACTTACAAAGGGAAGGGAATCATGGCAACTGATTTGGCTTTGACTAGTTGTTGCATGCTTGCCTTTGTTCCTAATAGCTCCCATTTATCTTAGTTTCTATTGCATATAATGGATACTTAACATCAATGCAGTGATAACAGTCTGCCCTTCCACCTGAAGGTTTCAGGTCCTTTATAAATGGGACCTTACATTTGCAAGCCTTCAGAAAATTAAATGCTTCATTTTACAGAGAGATACACAAATATGGTATGATTTTTGCAGATCCATAGGCATTGTAGGTTCAAGGAAGAGATATAACCTAGATATATGGGCTCCTGACCTTCAATTTTAATAACAAATCTCTTTCTCTTGTCTTATGCCTATTTTTTATTTTTAATTTCCAATACAAATGGGAATCAGAAATTTATGATCACTTTCAATAGATCTGCTGCAAACTGCTGGGATTCTATTTTATGACATTTTAAAAATTTCAGACTTGGTGTCTGTGAAAAAAAAAAAGAAACAGTCATTTGGAGACTGCTGTAGATCTGTCTACATACTGCTAAGTGATGAGGTTTGAAAGTCAAGTCTGTTGATACATCCAGCAATGTTACCAGAGAGGAGTTTTAAGTAGAGTGGACTTTTCTTTTCATGGTAACACTACATGAAACTGCGAATTAAACTTTATCTAAACTTGTATCTTAACCTGTAAATTCATTACAGTTTCCTCAGTTCTGCTTCCTACTTCATTGCATGTACTTGCCATAAATCCTAATGAAGAAATTGTTTTATTACTTCCCCCTGCCTTGCGCAATTATTGTATGAGTCTGTGGAGATGAAACCAGAATTGTGAATGCACTTTCCCCCAGGAGCCAATGTAGGTAGTCAGTGTGAAACTCTGGGTGATGAGAATTGCAGAAGGGCATGGGAAAATGGGGTGATTGTCCCTTCTGGGGACCATGCATGGACACAATCCAAGCCCTATATTAGCAAGGTGGATTTTTGCTTGCAAATGCTAACCTGACATTAAAGGCATAACTAAGAATGTGTTTGGCCCAAGTTGAAATAGCAAAAGTAGTGATTTTAGGGTAAAAAAAAACCACAGTCCTCTAACTAACATGGCTTTATTGCCATGCATAACTATAGGTTTGTGGAATTTGAAACAATTTTAATAACAAACATGCTAAACACTTTAATTTTTTTTTTTTATTTTTTTTTTAAAAAAAACTTTGAGTGGATCTTTGGTGTATCTTTGCAGATAAAGCATGTCAGCTGATGTGTGCTGGAGTTGGTCCGATGTTCCCCATGGTAATTAACACACACACAAAAAAATCTGAACCTGCAGTGCTGTTAAGACCTCAGATACCCTATTTGTTCTTTATTTGGGTAAAATTGGTATTGTCTCAGGAACATAAAGAACGAAGAAGAGAATAATCGTAGATGTTGTCTGGCTGTAATGGAGGCCTGTTTACAGAGTGAATGATTTGTCTACTTGTCTGTGTGGAATAAAGCTGCCAAAATTCCTGCCAAAATATAACCACCAAAAATAAATATAATCATACTGGTGTCTTTGCTACATACTATGCCAATTTCTTTGCATGAAGTCTGGCAGAGGGTATCCATTAGCATTGATGAATACTGTGTAATTTAAGAAATAATATTTATCTTAATTCTTATTTCTTTTTATGTTATCTCCCTCCCCCATTCTGTCTCCTCTCTGCTGCAGTATGATGTAGTGCTAGTGGATACTGATGAGACCAAATAAAGTCTAATCCCAGACACTCATTACTGGCCAATTAAGTTAACACCGTAGAAGCATTTAACACTTCTGACTGGGAGAAAACCTGTGGAGAAGGCTGGTCATGATACTGAATTCTCAAGGGAGAATATAGTTTTATTTTTTAAAGTGTTTATTCAAGTCTGACTTGATTTCATTCTCTCTTCACCACGTTCATCTCACAAAAGCAGTTTGTGCTCAATAATCTCAATCTGTTTTCTTAAGGTGAACATAGACAGAGAAGCCAAGACCTTTTTTCAGTATGTAGGGAGAGAGATTTATTGTTCCTATTTCCTAGTACTTCTGTTACAGCAGTGTCTGTGAGACTCAGATGAAATGCTCCTCACTCCAAATAAGTATATAGCTGAGAAAATCAGATTCAGAAGGGAAACAAAGGCAGTGAAGTACCACAATGGAAGGTGGTGTTTTGAAATTCAGTGTTCATACTATTTGAATTAACATACTCTAGACTTAGGTAAGATTATTCATTACAGAATTACTATTGAGATCCACACTCAATTTAAGGGTAAATAACAGAGGGTCAGTCATTGCTATGAAGCAGCAATTGACAGGCTATAAGCACGTGCCTGTGGGTGAAACATCTCTTCTTCAATAAAAAATATAGAAGTATTAGAGAGGAAAAGAGGTGATCCTTGCACTTACAAGTTGTGAGTATAATCAATAATGTGTAAGTACTGATATCTTTGAATTATGAAAGGTTTAAAATATATAAAATATGAATTACAATTTCTTTGTGCATTACCAAAGAGGCTGGGCTCTTTCATAAATACATTACTTTGGAAATAGCAATGACAGCCATTTTTCCAGTTACTTCCATCTAATAATGGCACCTTGACAGCAGAAGCAGCCACAGTAATGCACTGCAATATAAAGTATACTTTAAAACCATTTCCCTCACTGCAGCTGCCAAACAGAGCATCAGATACGTCTTGCCTAGTAGTATACATACATTATTTTAGATGACATAATAGACATCTCACAATTTTGCTGAATTGCTGCTCTGAGATATTTTAGACAATTAACCGAACAGAATCCCTGAATAGTTGAGGTTAGAAGGGACTTCCAGAAATCATCTGTTTCACCCCCACTTCTGAAGGCAGGGTCAGCTAGAGGAGGATTCTCAGGAACCTCTCCAATCAGCTTCTGAATAGCCCAAAGACGGAGATTCTACAACTTCTCTGGTAAACTTGTTCCAGAGTATGACACTTCTCAGTGAAAAATCTTTTACTTACATTTGCATGGAATTTTCTGTTTTTCAATTTGTGCCCATTGCCCCTTGTTCCTCCAGGCTTTCCCAATGATCTCACGGGTATGGGACTGCTGATGAAGATCAAGGTGGAGAAATCATTGAGTACCTCAGCCATTTCCGTGTCCTTTGTTACAAGGGACATGTTTTTGCATTACAAGGTCAAATTTGTAATGCAAAAATATTTTAACATGAGAAGTCATCACAGCACCACTATGTGAGACTGCACAGAGATGCTTCTGTGTATTTGATCTCTGCTTTCACATCTGTCTCTCACGGATAAATGTCTTTCATTTTCTGATACAACAATTATTTGACACAAGTATACTCTGCCCAAAATCTCAAGTATTGCAATCCAGCCTGTCAAGATAATCCAAAACATAATCTCCTGTTCTGGAAGTGCAAGAATGCACATTGTAGTGCTCCATATTTTTTTCTTCCTAGTAACTGTGGTGAGTTCCTCTGCAGTTGTAAGCATCTCTGAGTTTAGTAGCACATTTCATTATCAGAAATTCAGTCTTAGAATCAAAATCAAATCATTTATTATGGATAGTTAGCATTAAAGAAGATATATGCATACTGCCTTGTGTTGTTGTGCTGTGTACATTCTAGTCAAAAGAATTTTCTTGAATCACTTCTTATCAGAATGAGATGAAAATATGCACGAAGTTTTATGATAACTTGTTTTATGATAACTTCTGTAGAGCTGCCTTAAAATTAGGTGAATAGGCAAAACTTATGCAAAATTTCTACCTGCATGCTCTGCTGGGAGGCAAACATTATCAACCAGATGATCTGTATCTATGTTCTTATTTTTCTGTTTTTAAATTTTCCTTTTTATTTACTTTTAAAAGAAAGATGAAATGGTATATACGATACCATGGTGCAAAATGTTTTGGTTGCTCCTGAATCAAAGCTACATATAGCTCTGGCTGAGGCTTGTGAAAAACAGCCTTTAACTTGATCTGTATGCTCTACTCACTCACCAGTTCTGTGACAGACGGCTGTTTTGCTTCACATCAGGTTTCTGACTAGTTCTGTAAGAAATCTATGGCAAATGATTTGCAGGGCTTTCTTTCTAGGTCAGCAGTTTGCAAACAGTCTTTCAAAACTCAATTAAAATATCCCATTTTCTCATTGGCATGAGGATAATAAATGGAAGAATTTCAAGGCTTAATATGTCTCTCCTTCAGAAATACTTCAGATTACACAGCTGTGAACAGAGGTGCTTTATCAGAGATTATTTTGCTCAGATTTCCTCCACAACTGAAAATTGTTAACAAGAATTCGATTACTGTTGTGGGGAAGTAACCGAGGAAATAAAGGCTATTGCTGGCTCTTTGCTGAAGGAATCACTTAAAGTAATAGTATCAGTTAAAGGCAGTTGGTGTTGTTTTAGGAGTTTCTACTAGTGCAACAGTAATCTCTTCTGATGCATCATCAGGTAAAAGCAGATCTCCAATATGTGCTGCTCTTGAAATCGTTTCTATGTCTTGTGCTATATCTTATGTGCTCTGTCCACAGCTGAGATCCAAAATGGGAGAGTGATGGTGTTTGTCTGCCTCTCACCAAAGTTTCTTAATGGCACAGTGCTGTCTGGATGCACACAAGTGAGATACTGCTATCTTACTTTGCCCTGCTGAACAATTTACTCCTTTGGATATGACGTAAGGTGAGGTGCTCCCCGTCTCCTCCTTGTCCCATAGCAGTTGCGGGCCATATTTCAGCTCATAGGAAGTGTGAGTCCCTGGTAGTCTGTACAGCTGAATTACGTGTTCTCACCTGCTCACAGCATTTCTACCAGTAGCCATGCCTTTATCCAGGTAGAATTATATCCAGGTAGAATTATATCACTATGTAGAGCTAATTCTGGCCCAAACAATAAATATTTGGGCATAGAGTCCAGAGCTTGATTACAATTAGGCACTGTGTCTTTTGGCACACAAACTGTGTTTTTGTTGAAGAAAAGTTAAGTTTGTATCAAGCAGAAAAACAATGTTGTTTAATGGATTCCCCCCTGCAAAATATGGGACTGCTTCCTCTTAGCCCAGTTCTTCTCACCCATATATCACCAGTTTTCATGTGGCCTTCCCTAGATTTGACCCCTCTCACCTCAGGGTGGTTATGCTCAGTCTCCCAACATTTTCCCCTGGATTATTTCCTCTATCAGAGGAATTATCATGCTCATCACTTCTTGCTGTTCCTTCTGAACTTTAATTAGCTCTGCCCTAGAGGCATGTGAACCCCACTTCAACAAAAGTAGGTTTGCTTGCTAGGCTAAGTACAAATTTTGTGAGACTTTCACAGGACCTATCTTGAGTAGCTTATCTTTGCATTGAGCTCCCTCATCTATAATGAATACATTTCAGAGATGAATCTGTGCTATAAAATTTTCGTATGAGGTTGAGTTCTTCCATAAAAATATTTATCAAGTTCTGCTCACCTTGACCATAGCAGTGAATTCCTTTGTTCAATTATTCACAGTCCTGCAAAGGACTGTGCTCTAATCTATCTGGGCTAACAGAACTCTATCTAACAGAACTCTATCTAACAGAACTCTGGACTAATACCTCTTAAGTCTGGACCCAAAGTTCAAATAGCACCTTAATCATAAATTGGGTGGAATATGCCAGTGATTTTGTATTTGGATTCTCTGAGGTTCAGAGTAATTTGAAGCACTTTTTTAATTTTTTGTTTAATTTTTTTTTTTTTTTTTTAGTGAATATACTTGGAGGCCATATTTTGTTTGCTTGAAGAAGAAAAAGAGAGGTCAATACTGACTCAGAATTACATTTAAATATATGGGACTTTGGTGCAGGGATATTAATGACTTGACTTTTTACAGTGTTCTCAGTCTCTGCAGCTTTTGTTACCTTTAGAGAGACTTGCAGTCACCTGGACTTCAAACCACAATTTGTTCAACTTACTTGACTCACTTGTGACAGAGCAGGGTGAATGAGTCCTAGTTTTCATTAATGACTAGTGATTTTGAACACATCAAGGTTTTAATTGCCAGAAAACTCATAAGAACCCTTTTCTTTGAGTCCCTTTCCTCCACACCCCTTGTCTTAAAAACATTGCCAAAGATCCGCCTTTGAAAAGTCAGGTTCCTTTACTTCAGATTAAAAGCTGAAAATGCAAAGTTCTGAAAAGCATTTGCCACTCACAAGGGTCCTGGCAATAACTCCTTTCATCTGGTTTCATCTCTAGCATCCATCACAATTCACTCTGCTACTTCTGTGAATCTGATTCTAGTGTTTTCACCCCATCCTGTTAAATTGAGAAGAATATTTCTATTGATTTGGAAAACACAAGGATTAAGTTCTAGCATGTGCTTTGCCCTGTTGTGCCGGAGAGAGCCTTATAAGCAATTTATAGCATGTACAGCTTCAGCTTACTGAGAACAGTTCCAATATCTAACTGTCTGTTTACATCAAGGTTGACATCCTGAGGCAGGTAGTTATTTTAGATTGTTATAAGTGATGTGATCTTTCTGGGAAATATTTTTTGTTTGTTTTTTTGTTTCTGTTGAGTCTGAATTAGTAAAAAAAACAATCAATTCAAAAGCATCTCTCTGTCTTACCTAGGCTGGGTTCAGCTGACAAAGATGCCTCCTTTTGCCACAGAAGTAGAAAAGAGACAACAGGTCATCTAGCTGACCCTCTTGGGCACTCTCTGTACTTCGAGAGCTAGTGCTTAGATTATTTGATGTTCCATCCACTGAAACAGTGTGATGTTCAAAGAGATGCTGTCAAGCTGAAAGGATTAAAAGCAGTCCCTGCCATTGTGTGTTTATTTATTATACTGAGACTGCTCGCTATGTTATCTTTCAACCCCAAGTTTCTACAGGCCTGGCAATTAAATGGGCAAGACATTGATTTTGTTCATTACGACTATGTTTGTAAGGCTGTGGTAAATGACTTTACCTCGGTTTGGTTGTACTTAGCAATATGTATTTAATCTAAGCAAAAATTAAACTAAGATAATTCCTTTAGGTAAAGGTAAAGCCAGGCTTTGGTGCCCAAAGGCACCAAATCGTATTGCTCTGTTTGCAAACATCTTGAAAAAAAAGAGATCTGAAATTGTGAACCACCAGCTGTCATTCTCTACCTTGGCCACAGGTTGTCCATTATTGATGCAGAGGACTCGGAAGGTGCTCTTCCATGCTTGTTCCTTATGGGGTCTAGACTCCCAAGTCCCATGGCAATAGGAACTGGGGCAACAGATAGCCCAGGCCATATAGATGAGGTTTGGCAGACAGCAGAAGCATGAGTGAAGCTGAGACCAAAAAGGACTAACCATGCAGGAGCCACATCTGGCGCTTGCCATAGAGCTTGTTCTCTGTGCCTCTGAAGGCTGCCTCCTCCCGGGAGGCCTCCTTTGCATGTAGCCTGCAGAAATAGAGCAGATCATGGGACTCCTCTGTTGTCAAACTGATGTCAGTCTAAATGAGAAAGCAATGTGTATCTAGATGGCATAACACCTGTAAGGATGTGCTGAGGCTGAAGTTGTGAAGACCTCATATTGTGGAGTATGCCTGTGGTCTCATATGTTTAGGTATATTTATGCCTACGGCTATTAAACACACAGTCTATATATCCAATGTGTCATGAAAAGATGTTACCCTTTATTGAAGGCTGTGCACAAAAAAGCAGCTAATTAACATGGAAGCATATAGAATATGGTGAAAAAGATTGTTTCTTTTCTTTGCTGTAAACTCAGTTTGGAAAAAAGAGACTGATCTCAGTTTTGAAATCTCTTTAGTTCTTTGCTTCTTCTATACATTACACGAGGAGAAGAAAATGGGAAAATGATCAGAAAAGTTGCCTGCATATATTTTAATAATAACTTTAACATAAAAAAAAAGAAAAAATCATAATTTTGTTCTAGCATTTCATCTCCATTCAGACAATACAGAGGTTACTGCAGAGCTCATGCCTTTGATTTCTTTACTTTGGCTTGTGTACCAACCAATTCTTGTTAAATATTTATGGACAAGATTAAAGACTTTATAAAACTTAGCAGCTGGCAGCTGTCCTCGCCTAAAAGATAATACAGAGTTTTCATTTTAATTGGGTAACTATGTGACCAAAATATGCAAACCCCAAGGGAAATACAAAAATTGAAATATGTAAAGTATTTTTTTAAAGAAAATATTCTTTTGCATACCATGCTCTCTTTTTCCTTTAGTAGCTTTTATCTGAAGGTGAAATTGTCATTTCTTTTTCATTTCCCTCTTCTAAACTTTTATTTAAAGATTTTTTTTCTTTTCTTTTGCCAGAGTTAAACTTTTCATATGGGGTTTCTTCATGAATTAACATGCCTTCATTCTTCCTTCCTCCTCTCCCTACATTATTTCAGATTTTTGTGTTCTTAATTACTGCTATTTCTATGTGAGTGGGAATCTTCTCATTCTACTCTTTAAGTACTAGACTATGAACACAGCCTCGTAAGTTAAGGTCTTCCTTATTAGCTGCCTATACATGCATTCTTCTCCTACTGTATATCAATACTTTATATACGTGTTACCATCCAGCTGAAAGAGAGAACAGCTGAAGCTGAGCAAAAGCTTGGGATCATAGTTCAAATATTATGCTCAGTGTAGCTCAGCTTTGCAGCTGAGTTGCAGTGGCTTTAAAATTACTGCTAACCTCTTCATCCAGGACATTATGACCTAAGCTAAAGCAGGCATCTACTGTCAAAAAGCTTGACATCAAAAAGCCTGGGGGAAGCTAGACATTTCCTAGCACAGCTTAGCAAGTTGAGAGAAGAAATCACAGGACACAATGTTGTTTTTATTTATTTTATTTATTTATTTATTTATTTCCCAAGAATGGTGGCGAAGGGCTATAGAAGATGACAGAGGTCAACGGGGAAACATCTCCTTCTGTGTATCACCGCCTTGTTCCTAGAATAGCACTACAAAAGCTGAGTGGAGGTCCTTCAAAATCCATTTGGAGAAGGTGCCTTTTGTTTAGCCAGTAGCTGGTTGGGTAGAAAGCTGAGCACCTCCAGTGACACCTCCACTCTTAGTAGAGGCATGGTCTCCTAGCCTGTAAGTTACTGGCAGAGTTGGGATTGGATTAGGGAATCACCATCAACAGCAGAGGTAAGTTTACATTGAGTGGCAAAATTAAAGATTCAGAGAACCAGAAAGAAAAAGCGATGCTGATCTCTAGCTCAGTGTTGGTGCTTTTGAGGAAAGACAGGAAGCTAGATTCTACTGGTTGTTCCTATGTAAAAAGTTTAGGAGTCTGTAAACTGGCAGTGACTGATAATTCTGAGGATTGTAATTTGGATTTACATTGCTCAAATGGAAATTAGGCAGAACTTTGGAATCAAAGTCTTTCTTCAGATATGTTTTAAAATGACTTGCCAAAGGTCACAGGTGAAGTACCTTATCAGAGAAGAAAACCCCAAACTGGCTTAATAAATTATTATTTTTTTTTAGCTCCAGTGTTACTGATCCTTATATTAACCTCCATTTAATTTCTCTTATCCCTGTTGGCACTTCAGAGCATTAACATTTTAGATTTGACACATAAATGCATTGTTAAGATGACCTGCAAAAAGCAGAGGCTATGGAGTTATGCAGGAAAAACTGGATCTATGTGTATTTTTGTGTGCTTGTCACCTTCCAGTGATAAGAAAAGGGTAAGCTGGTTTTCTTTTTTTGTTAAAGGATGTAATTATTTCCTAGGCCTACTTCATAAAACTATGTGGTTGTCTAGCCTTTGTTAAGAATTGAGTACTTATTGGAATATTACAATGAAGAAACATCTAATGAAAATGACCTTTTAAATGTTTTTCATCTCATTGTAGCAGATAAAATCAACAGGTGATAACATACTAATTATAATACATTTATTATATAATTTATTATAATGAATGTCTCCTATAGTCTGATTTGCTTTAAATAGGCCCTTACTAGAAGACACAAAAGAAATCAACTGATATTTTTGAAGTTATATAAAATTTTTAAAAATACTCTTACCCAGTCTTTTATTATTAATGTATCTTGTTTCTATTCTTAAGTTTTGGACTATATTTTGTAATGCCAAAATTCTTAGTTAGAAATAAGAGTCTTCGGTAGCTGTACAAACAGCTAGGTCAGTGTTAATATATAGCAGAAAACACTGGTCACAGTGCACCAGATATTTCTTACATGCCATACACGTTTCAAAGATGAGTACTGACATAAAAGTTTATTGACATGCTGGGATTTTCTCTTTTCTTTCAATAGCAGAAATTTAAAATATTCAGAGAAGTACTTAACGTTCATTTTCTGTCATTGCAGGTAATGATACAGGCCAATAATTTCCACTTCCACACATTTGTTTAACTTCCACTCTGGTGGAAAATACTTGGAGATCCAGGCATAGAAACCTTGGGTTTAGCTCCTTCTGCAAGGATTTCACACCAGCCATTTTGAGTAGGGACAACTGGCATGTACATAAAGTGAACGTTGTCCAAAAAGACTAGATGCATGAATTAGCTGCACTAATTCTTTTGCACTTTATATAGTTTCTGCGACAGAAACTCTAATATCTCAAATTACTTTAAAAACATTTCATCTTACTGTTTCCTTACTTTGTGACTCAAATACTACTTACCTTTTGTTTTTATTCTTTTTTTTCTGATGCAATTTCTGGGATTAAACAAACACATTGTGAGAAAAAGAAGAGATATTGTACCCACACCATCTTAATCTCATAATCATGCTAGTGCTATGAGTAATGTCATCCAGCATGAGTCAGTACTATCTGTCTGGTACCATATTTACTCCTCTAATCTGCTTTCTGTGACAGACCCATAGATAAGATAAGGGAATTCTTCCTGTAGAAGTGGGTTTTCCATTAGCTCTTCTGGTTGGTGTTTGGGATGTATGATCATTTACAGTTTGAGTCCCATCTTTTTTCATGTGATTGAAAGTATTTATTGTGTACAGCAGCTGAAACCTCTTAGAGGCTGGACATCTAATCTAGATGTGACAAAGTGATGAGAAAAGTCTGTTTATTAGAAATGAATCCAAATACCATCTTGCAGTAGTTATGACAACCCATTTTGTTTTTGTTCTGACTTTCAGAGCTTACTTCATGAGCTATGTATCTTGTGTGAGATTGCAGGAGTCCAAGGCATTTAATAAGGCAAAACTCCTTCCTGTCTCATTTTGGGAGAATCATTCACTGGACTGCATGGGTTTAGAGGAGTGGGCTTAAAGATATCTGAGGTATTAGTTGTGAAGATAAAAACTGGCTCATGCTTTTAACTCTTTTTTGTTTTCCTCTTTGTGTCAAGTAATGCTTTTAGAAGAGTTTTAAGCAAAAGAAGAGGGAAAATGCTGAAAAATATTATTAAAACTGAAGAGATTAAAGTAGTAATTTTTTGTAGTTCTCCAGCAAGCAGAATCTCTATATTAGACTCGTGTATTGCACGGTGGGCTGTAAGATATTAATGAGCTGAAAATAACACTGTAGTTAAGAACTCTGTAGAGGAATATATATATATGTATTTGCTAGAGTATGCTTGAGAAAGGTGTGCTTTTAAAAGTTTCTGATGAACACAGCTGGTAATTCACAGAAGCTAAGCAGTCTAAAGGGATTCACATTTGTGGGTGGTTTAGGGAGGAAAAGCTGTTAAGTGATGCTGATTACCTGCAGTTCCTCTTGACTCAGCTTCTCTGAAAATAGGTTCTTCATATCTCTGGTTCAGAAGGGCATCAGTTTTATCCTGAGGAATGTCTTAGTTCCCATCCTGTACTCATTACTAACTCAGCAGCTTGTAGGACTCAGTGCCAGTGCTGGCCTGTCAAAATCCAATAATAGGTAGCGCTCACCTTCTACACTGCCATTGCCTTTAAGCTGGCATCTGTATCTGCACATCTAGGTCTTGGTTGAACCCCACCTTTAGCAAATTGGACCATTAGTCTCAGAGATCTTTCAGAACTGAAAGAATTCACTGATAAATAGCTTTTTCACAAGTTCTTGGGCCAGGCTGAGTACAAACAGCTTTTCAGAGACCAGTTGTCTACACATGAATTGCCATCTCTGAGGATACCTCTTCACAGTTAAGCTGTACTTGAAAGTACACGAGGAAACCAGATTGAGGACTGTTGCAAACAACTCTGAGTTTAAGTTGAATGGTAGAATGAACTTGAGAAGAAAAATGACAACATTGACTGGGGATGGGTTAAATGCAACAGCAAATGGTAACCCCTCATCACAGGGAATTGAAAGATGTCCTTTGATGTGGCCAAAGGATGAAGTAATGAAGTATAAGGCACAGGAAGAGAAAGAAACTCTGAAAAAAGAGAGTTGCAGGGATGAGGCTGTCAGAGATGGCAGAAACATAACAAAGCGTCATAGTGTAAGGAGAGAAACTGTAAGGAAAAGCAGTACTGAGAGACAAAATGCATCAATGAGATTGCAAAACACCCACATCCTGGGGAACCCTCTTTTATCTTCCATAAAATTCTCTGCTTGCAGGAAAGCTCCTCAGTGTTTACAGGAGTGGCATAGAAGTTTGATGACCCATGGTAAGAATGAAATTGATAATAAAGTGGTCAGAAGGGAAGATCAGAAGGAGCTTACCAGATTATTCTTTAATCATCAAAATCTTTACAAATGTACTTTATTTTGCCATAACTTTCAGCTTTTTTTTTTTTTTTTTTTCTATTTATATTTGGGATTTAAGTATTAGGCAAGCTTAGCATATTTATCTTTTCCTGGTCACTCTTCCAGATGAAAAAGCAGGACTTTAACTCCCTTCCAAGACTTTGCCACTGAACCTCCTTTACTATTAAGCAAACTTGGAAAATGCCCACAGAAAGTAATTACTTTTCTATTGTCACTCTTCTTCCTTCCCCTACCCTGACATTTCAATAGGTTTTTGTCACTGAATATTCAGATTGAAAATGAAAAAAAGCAATTAGAATAAATATAGAATGTATAGAATGTTTACTTTGGTCACTGCAACTTTACTTAACTGCAGGCTTTGGCCCAAGTGTTAGAAGCCCATTATCTGCTTTCTGACAGTTTCCAAAGTTCCTTTATGCACAATAGAATAGCATGGGGAAATTTCTGAAATAAGCAAGGAGCTATGACTAAAGACCCTCCTAAATCATTAGCAGTGCCTTGAAAAGCAAGCTCAAGATGAAGTGTTCAGTTGCTCACAGTTGGAATAACAACACTTAAAGTGTATAGTAGGAATTTAATCAGCACTTATTTTTTGGCAGAATACATGTCTGTAGGACAGCTCTGTTTTTGTTGCTCATTGCTTCCTAAGCAATGTTTTATGATTTTTTTTTTTTTTTTTTTCAGTTTGAAAGGAAGATGCAGTGTTAGTATCAAAGTAAAAATAAACGTGGCAAGACAGAATGCTGTATCCATTTTAGGCTTTGATCTTCTGGACACGAGTTTTACCTCAGGAAGTTTTTATTTTGAAAGATTAAATCAGTCAAAGAAGTAAACAGGCAGCCTATTCATGCCATGGGTGGTGAAAGGCAGAAACAGAAAACCTTTTGATGGACAAGAATTAGGAGTTGCACGTGCCTTTAGCATCCCCAAAAGATCTGTGAGGAAGAATGTGGCATTTAAGGGACAATTTTATTTTCTATTATCTCTCATTTAATGGTGGGGAATGTGCTGGGAGTCACATTCCCAGTTCATGAATATTACCATCTGTATTTCTCAGTTGTGCAATCCAGCGGGATAGCAGAGATTGAAAGTGTATTTCACCTTCTTCCTCACTGTCTTTCTCTGTTAGGATTTAAGCAGAGGGCAGTGGGATTTGCTTTCCCCTCCTCATGTCTCCTGGGAAAGGCAGGATCTAAGGAAGGCCGCAGCATAACATGGCTGTGGGGGCCTTATCCCCCATTTTACAGTTGCATCCACCTAGGATTAGACCATTATCTGGTATAAACTGAGTAAGGCTCCAGCAAACCAGATGCAAGTTAGCTTCTTGAATTTAAACACACTGAATTGGCTAGCAAGCAAGAAAGATAGCTTTTGAATAGCTTTTTTAAGCAGTATCTTTGCCAGATGCTGGTCTCCTAGCATGATTCATCCCTCTTTTTTCTAGTTGTTTGTGGTAGACTGAAATTGTTGGCTAGGTATTGAGCAATTGATTGAGAGCTTTGAAGTTCACAAGGTGATATTCATATTTCTCCAGCATCCTTTCATCCTTTCCAGGGAAATTTTTTTGTTTGTTTATTTGTTTATTTTTCCCTCGGTAGTTTCTTAATGATGCTTTGCTTCCTCCTTGCTCTCTCCAGACTCAGAGTCAATGGAAAGACCAATGGTCTTGTGTGGGTGGGTTTTCTGAGAAACAAGAACAAAATTTATTGCCAGGTGGGGGAAACAGTACAGGAGAAAGCCAAGGCAAAGCATGAAATGATTTGTTGTTCTCTAAAATAATCCTAATCTCTGAATTGGAAAGATGAAGATAAATTCTGAAAGGATTTAGTATTCTTGAAAATTTATAAAAGAGCTCAGCTGAATTCATATTTTTTTGTCAGGTTGTCTATTCACCCTGAACATATGCTTTTTCTTGCACACAGATCTGACCATCTTCCTAACTAATGATCACTAACTAGGTGGTCTTGTACGGCCTTGCTGAAGATCTTGCTGCTAGACAAAATTGCTCTTGGCACCTGCACTAGCTATTAGTTTGGGTAGGTCTGTGCGTGACATGTTCTAAGATGTTGAGGCACTTTATATTTTACAAACATCTAATGGGATGTTAATACCAGTCTGGACAAAGCACTGTTTGTGGGATCTGATGGGATTAGCAGACCATCTCCCTCTGTATAAAGCTGGCAGCGCTGTGGCTTGCATACCATGCCATCACAGTTCCTCTCCCATCCCATCTGGATTGTCTGCCTGCAGGGCTTGGTCCCAGCCTGAAAGAGTTAGCAAGGTTGTTGAACTACTGTCAGTTATCACGTCCCCAGGTAGTTAGGGAACAGGCAGGGATGTGGTTATATAGATTTTGTTTGCTGGCTAGAGAGCTGGCAGCTTGGCAGGAGAGGAATTCAGCATTGGGATCAGATAGCTGTAAACTGCCTGTCAGGAGGGCAAAGTAGAAAAGGATTACGACTCTGATGAGGTGTGGATTATAACACTACCTGTTATTTGGGGTTGTGCTAAGTGACAAGATGCAGCTGCATGAAGGCAAATGAGTAAATGTATTGCTGAAATTGTGTGTTAGATTATGTATCCTCACACAGTCTCTTTAAAATCATTGGCATAGGGGTGTCAGAAGACTTTGATTTAGCCCAGCAGCAAGGCAAGGTTGCAGCTGAATGATGTCTTTCCTTCCTGAGTATTTTTCTGTTCTTTTGCAGCTAATAAACCAGCAAAGTTAAGCAGGCTGGAGCTAATGAGAGGCCACTGGAAAGCAGTATGTGAATAATGTAAATGTCTTACTATGATAAGATGCTGTATTTTCATTAGGTTGGAACAGCATTGACAGGGCAGCTGAAGAGCCCTTTGGCAATATGAAGGCTAATTACTTGCCATGAAGAAACGAAAACTTGTCAGGCGGGAGCTCTGTCATTGCTCAGTTCAATAAATCAAGGCAATAAATCATATCCAACAGAGTTCCTCTGCCATTTTAGGGTATCTGTAATGTGTGAGGGAGTGGAGAAGCCAAACACTGCAAACAGTGTCATCTTAAAGAAGGGCTGATTTCGTGTAGCTTATGAAAAATTATTTCCATGCTTTTTTAAAAATAATGCAAATGCACTGAGTAAGGTGGAGAATGGTAAAGATGGTGCATCTGTAAATGAGTATAGTGGGAAAATGAACAGGAAAGGGAACACGTTTATTGTTTATTTAGGTGCTTGGGATAAGAACTTAAAATATCCTGTTTTGGATTCCTCTCTGCACAGCATCCAGATTAACTGATCAAGGGTGTTTTCAGTGGTATAAATAGCTCCTCGGGGAGCCCAGTTCTCAAGGGGCAGTGGTGTCTCCTGATTGCTTTCTGGATTAGGGGACCATAGAATATTACACTCCACTGGGCATTGTTCCAGCTCTTCTGCCAACCTTCCTGACCTTGGGTAACATTGCATCTCTCTGTGCTGCAGCCTTCTGTAAGAGGAAGGAAATAACACTCAGCTTATTTATAAAATTATTTGAAAATAATGTATTAAGACACTTAGTAAAAATTAGTAGTTAACCACCTTTTTTGTTGATTTTGGTGTAAGAGGACTTGTTAATTCAAAATACCTTAAATAGCTTCAATATTGCCAATAGAACTGGGTTTTATTCTGACTGGAGGAGGCTACTGCTACTCCTTTTTGTTTGTTTATTTTCCTTCCAATTGGTTCGCAATTGTAAATATTCTCTGAAGAGACCTGAAGAAGCTGTTTCTGAACCATCTGAGGTGGTCAGCTTCCGCTGAGTCTGTTTGCCTATTTGTTTCTAATTAAAACCAGCAACCTATGAGCTCAAAGATAAATGTTAATCTTGTTTGTTCTTGGCTTTTACTTTTATATTTGTTCTGAACAAATACCGTGTCGTATTGTTTTTCCCTGTCAGTGATCATAGCAATTCAATTTCCTCCCAAATTATGTGTGTAATTAGTATGTCGTAGTTTTTATTTTATTTATTTATTTATTTTACTTGTGTGGTAGCATTTATTTATTTTTTAATAAAAATTGCTAGGGCAGGATCTTGAATTAAAAGTATGTAGAGGCTGTAGATGTCTAAAAATAGCTTAGATTAAAGAATAATTACTTTCTTCTTTTCCCTTGATTTTTAAGGTTGAAAGAAGATTACTTCTTATTGCCACTGAGGTGAGTGTTGAGATTCTCATTGATTTAAGTATAATTTGTCAGGTACCAAAAAAGAATCACTTCTTATTGTGTCTCCTACAGTTAGTGGGAATACCCACAGCAGTACATTCCACTGTGTGCCCGTCGTCTTTCTTGGGGAGAGGGTGTGGAGAGAAGGAATATTTTTCCTGTCTTACTCCTGATACTTCTGCATTTGCCAGATGCCTTCAGAGTGATGCTTGGGAACAGGAGGTGGAAGAGGATGGATGGGGGGGAAAGGTGTTTTTTGTTTCTCACTTCTCTAGCTCGTTAGTAATAAGCAATAAATCTAACTATTTCCCTATGCTGAGTCTATTTTGCCCGTCACAATAATTACTGTGCAATCTCCCTGTCCTTATCTCAACCCTTGAGCCCTTTGCATCATATTTTTTTCCCCCTTCCTCTTTGAGGAGGGAGAGTGAGAGAGCTGTTGTGGTGGAGCTTGGCTGCCTACCCGAGTAAAACCACCACAGGAGATAATTTTCTTTCTGTTTTTTTTCTTGTTTCTCCCCTCATAATCATGAGATCCTTGTCAGTCTATGTTAAGGAAAATTCCTTTCTGCACCCAAATCTGTATGATCATGATCCTGATAAAAAGACATGTTGACCAACCCATGGAAGAATGAGAGTTCTTCATACCGTCTCTGATCCATGTGTGCTAGTGTGCTGAATCTGCCTAAGTCCACCCTCAGAGGAGAGCAAATTGACAAAATAAGCTGAGAATTTGTGATAGGAAGGTGAGAGGCAGGAAGAAGCCAATCCCTTTGATTTCAGAAAGGATGAAGTATTGTAATTAATGCATAGTTAAGATGAAGTTGTGCTTTGTGTTGTATTTTTTCATGATGAAAACCAAACAGAAATGAGGTTGTTTGGCCAATGCTAGCTCAATATTAAAGCTGGAAAATGCATCTGCTTGGTTGACTCAGTGTTCAGAGTAACAGGTATTGCTCTTGAGAAGAAAGAACAAAGCTGTTTTTGTAATTAATATTTAGAATTGCAACAAAAAGTACAAGGTCTAATTAAGTCCTACTGTAAGACCATGAAGAAAACCAGATACAATCGTAGAGATATATTTGGTCCATCATGATACACCAGTAAATATAAAAGAGAAAAGTAATAATCCTGCTGTAATTCTCTCATCTTCACTGGGTAGCTCATTAAAATCTCATTAATAGAAGAGTTCAACTTTTGTCAAGTTCCCTGAGGCAATTTAATTTTATCAAGATAACACTTTTTTTTTTTTTTTTTTTTTTTTTTCTGGCAACTGAAAGGGGAATTACCCTCAGGTAATGCACTGAGGTGAAAATACCCTAAGATCTTTTCACAGTGAAAAGACTGTCTTAGTGACCATGTTTCATTCTCCTCTGTGTGTGTGTTTTAATTAGATTGCAAGCAAGGACTTTTAAAAACATTAGCATATAACATATTACAAAGGATCTATCAGCCGTACTATTATAAACTTCCATTTTTAGGCTGGGTTGTATAAAATCTCATTTTAGGATGATAGTCAGCAGTAAAAGAAGTTGGAAACCATGCTGCACAGGAACTGTGGCATATTTATCTCATATTTCAAAATCACTTCTCAGAAACTGAAATCTTGCATTTATGCCACCAGTAAAGTATGAATGTAAGCCTTTTGTAACTAAAAATGATAGTCCCTGGCCTAGGAAGTAAAACCTTGAGGGCTGAGCTACGGAAAGAGGACTTACAGGATGAAATTTTCAGAGGTATTTAAGCTCTTGACTTCTTAATTGAAAACAGTGGGAGGCATCCACTTAAATGCCCTTAGACGTCTGAGTCTCAGGTAAAGCTGTTTTTAAAATATGTAACCTGGTGCCTGCAGGAGATGTGAGAATGCTGAATTAAGCCTGTGAAGGGGGAAGCATAAAGAATAATCGTGCTGTTCAGAGAGCTTCTTAACTCTAGATCAACAACGACAAGTGGGATGTCTCATCTTGGACTCAGACTTAAAAAAGGATCTGGGGGAAGGTTTCATGAGAGTGCTAAGCTGACTTGGTGTCCAGAGATGTCCCACTCCTTTCTTAGTCCAAAATGTATCCTCCTCTGCTTCCCTTCTGCCATCTGTGCTGATCTTCTAGTTCCATTAGTGAAAACATTTTGCTTACTAAGCCCACAGAAATCCAATTTGGCAAAAAAAATAGACAACTTTCTCTCCTGCATAACATTCATATTCAGTCAGATGCACCGACTTTCTGAGGGATAAGTCAAATGTTAGAGCCAGAGTATGTAAAGCTCGTAGCCAAAATATGGGAGAAGATGAGGCTGGATTTCAGCCTTTTGAGGCAAGAAGCCTTATTTCAGGTTAATTCACAGCAGCCAGCACAGCTGTAGCACTGCACTGTGTTTAACACCCCCACTACCTTAGACCATCTCTTAGTACATGACCTCACTTTCCAGGAAGAAGAAAAAGTATGAGTCCTCCGACCTCATGCACAGGTTGCATACATCAGGAAAGCTGGCTTAGCAAATTGCCCTTTGCGCACAAAGAAAAGTTTTAAGTTTATATCTCTGTTTTCCAGGAGAGCACTATAACTACTGGATTCTGGAGGTACCCTTCCTCTCACCCTTCCTCTCCTACTGAAGCCACGTCAGTGTACAGTGGAGAATTTGGCAGTGCTGGCGTGGCGAGGAAGAATCATCCTGGGTAAGTCAGTAAGAGCCCTCCAGCCTTGATGTGGGTGGGGAGAAGCAAAGGGCTTTCTGAATCTAAGCCAATGCCATGAGCCAGCCTTTAGAAATCTCACCCTGAACTGCTTTTGCTCACTCAGGCTTTCACTGCTCAGCTGGGACCGCAAATGCTGTTTGAGATGAGAGGTCTTGAAATGTGGGCAAAGCTGTTCACTAGGAAACTTTGGAACCTCCCATTTGTTTCAGATGGCCCACCAAACAGCTATAAAATAGTAATAAAGTAAAACCTGGATCGACTATCTAAAGAAAAAAGATCTATTATCTCTGAGACATTATTAATCCCATCTCATTCAGTCTAAATATATTTCAAGCTGATTAATATTCTGAGCTGTAGTTCTAGGGACATTCTGTACTCCTCTCAAGCTTTCCATTTATGAGCATGCTAAATTTGCATCTGCAGTATGCAGCTTAATGGCAGGTGATTTTCTAGTGCTAACAACAATTTTGTACCTAGTTTGCATGCACAGTGCTATATTAAGCCTGGCCAATCAATACTGACTATTAAGAAACAGGAAAAAAGAAAATCACAGTTAACTTTTTAAACCACTTTTAGAAATGCTTCCTGAGGTCTTAAATTTATGTAAAAAGCACTATCCTACTTAGGTTATGTGTTAGCTGATTTTTTTTAATGTCATGCTTTTGGAGATCTCTGATGTACAGGTATCCATCCATACACACGCTATTCTATCTAGCATGTGTCCTGGGAAGCTAACAAGATTGACAGTGTCTCTGTTTTTCTGATCACTCTCAGTGGATGTAAATGAGTGAAGGGAATGAGTGATGAGCTATGTTTTTTTTTTTTTTCCCCATCAGAGGTTTTATTGTACATTTGTACAAGGAAGGTTTTAGAAGTTAATAACTTTTGAATCTTTGGAGTCAATAGTTTTGATCAGGTAGTTAGAATCATAGAATCATAAAATATCCCGAGTTGAAAGGGACCCATAATGATCATCGAGTCCAACTCCTGGTTGAGGAAGTGTTGGCAGAAGTAAAGCAGACCGAGCTTTGGAAAACGTGTTGAGGGAAAGTTAGGATATGGCCTTTCATTCTTTAAGGCAAGGTAGATTGGGGTGGAAGTAGTTGTTCTATGGACATAGAATTTCCTGCTCAGGACTCAAAGGTTTGGCTAAAACACATTTTATGATTTCCACCTTAATTTTGAGTTAACCCCATTAAAATTCTGGGTGGAAGTTCTTCCCAAAGCAGTAATGCAACTGAGAAATCTAGTCTTGTGACTAGACAATTGTAGATATGAGTTGGTAGGTCTGATGTTTTTATTTATTTATTTTTTTAATATCACTATCTTGAATAGAAAGTTTGCAGTTTTTAAGATCGTGGTTTTGTGACAGAGAAACTAGATATATTAAATCCCAAGTACTGCCTTGACCCTAAAATCTTTAATAGATAATGGGATTCTTAAGTCTTCTGGTTCCTTGGGTGAACCATTATAAACGATTGCAAGCTGGGTATACTCCAAAGTTGAAAAGCCTGACCCAGGTTGTGAGAAGAAAAACTAAGAAATTTGCAAGAACTGTACCTTCACCATAAAACATGCATTTTTTAAAAAAAACTAATCGTCATTTTCTAACAGAAATCCGCTTCATTATAAGGTTTTGATGGCTTGTAGTCATAACACTGTGAGAGGTGACAGCCAGTAGTGTGGGAAATTATTTCTTGTACAAAGAAAGAAATAGCAGATAAACTGAGCAGAAACCACTCTAGCTGCATGAATGAATGCCCAGAATCACTGAAAATAAGGCCATTTGGTTTTAGGTTCTGCAATATCCTTCTAGCTGCAGTACTAGAAAAATGACCAGTAATTTCCAAACCACTGTGATTTTTATTCTAGCATGGTCAATTATGTTTGTTTTTTTTTTTTTTTTTTTTTTTTTTTTTTTGGTCAACCATATTATTTATTTCTTCTTCTTTAATATTCAGGTTAATTTATTTCTGTCTCATGTCCAAATCCCTCATTATTTTATTGCCTGGCTTAGTTCCAGAACACCAGACTCAGGAAACTCTGTGCTGCAGGACGATACAATGTAACTATCACATTCCTGTGCCTGCTGAAATAGCAGATCGGTGACAAAACTGTAGTGTAGTTATTTGGTCTTTTGTTCATGTTTGGAATACATTACAAATAATTTCAGTATAAATAACTATTAAAAATATATTGTGATCTAACATCCCTTACTCCAAATAAAGATAAATATCTTTAAGGTTCTCTCATTTGGCAGTGGAAAAGTTCTTTCAGCTCAGGTACAATCAGGTGTCCTAAAAGCTCCTTGGCAAAGTATGTGGCACACTGTACAGGGGCAGTTGAACTGCAAATGGTTGTTAGAGAGGGCTGGAGCTCTGCTGAAATTCTAGGCAATGCTATAAAGCAAAGCAGTAAGGGGAAGTTACTGTACCTTAGAAAGCCTTGGGTCCTTATCCTAATTATGCTGTGTTCCCTTCAGAACTGAGTACCAAGGTGTTTAATGACCCCTTAATCCTCCTGTACTGAGCAGTCTGGGCTGTGCTGCCACACAGACTCTTACTCAAGATAAGTATCACAAGAGCTAAAGGGAATTACAGAAAGGGAAGATAATGCGTTAGAGAGACCAGAAATTAGAGTTGTTCCATTTCAGATTGTCTTTCAAATAAATGTGAAACCTTGGGTTTGTTACTTTGTGGTAATGGAAGCAATACTGTACAGATCCCTTCTTGGGATTCCACCAACAGCAACCGGTGAAGCACAGAGATAAGTAATTTTGCTAATTAAAAGTGGAGAAAGGCAGTCACCAACTCTGGACCTCAGAGACCAAAGTTTAACGCACCTGGCAGAAGGGTGACATTTGAAGTATTCTTCAAGATATGCTAAACAAAGATAACATTTAAAGTTGCAGTCTTGGAAGACCAACATGCAATAACTAGTGGTTAAATGAAAAGACAGGAATTTTAGAAATTAGTCGGCGAAGGGAGAGGATGGAAAATATAACACAGAAGCAGATTGAAAGAATTTATTTCCTGATACACATGCGAACTAACAAATATACAGGCATTAGAGTTAGTAATACTGAAGATGTCTGACTTCACTAATGTTTTTCTTTTCATAATTGGCAGATCAAGGGGTATACTGATAGCCAGTAATGATATAACATTGTCTTGTTCTTGAAAGAAATTGAGAATGGCACTGTTAATGATGTCTGAACTGTTACAGCATCTCTGTAAATTGTAAGAATGGTTCAGTGGAATTGGAAAAAGATGTAACTGGAATGAAGTAGATATTATAGTAGTTCTATATGTTAAGATATCAAAGGTATCTGATATTTGCCTTTTTTAGTGATTGCCAAGTGCTAAAACCTTGAAGTTGGAAGGAAAATAGCCCCCTGGAGAGGGCCATAAAAAGTACGCACAACTGAATCTTGGTGTGCCCTGTGTTGGCCCTGTAAACAAAGGGTAATTTCACTGAGTTTGCACAAAGACTGTATAAGCCAATAAAAAATAATCAGTGCTAAAGAGAGCAGTACTGTGCTTATTGATGTAGAAGAATTAGAAAATATTGGTTTATGGACACTGCAATCAGTAAATTTAATAAGTCTCTCCTGTAGTTAGTCAAAGTAATTAACACAAGGGCATATAGGGCAGCTTGAGCCAGCAGACTCTGGCACTGGTATAGCTGACTGTAAGAGAGCCATTAGCTAATGATTAAGTAGTTTATCATCAGAAGTCAGCATCTGTAGTCATAAGTACTTATTTATAATGATTTCTGACTGGTACTAAGGTTGCATTGGGGCATAACAGTCAACTTCTTGAAGGGAAAAGGAATGTACTCTATTTTACCTAGGAGATTTTTCTGCTTTGCTTGTTTCAAGACAGCATGTAGTTTTTCTGTTCCTGAAATGAAGAAATGGACACTGAAGAGAAGCATATCCATGAATTGTTGGCTGTAAGAGTCTCCTGGGGATGGATCAGTGTGATGTAGCTGGAAAAGAGGATGGAGAGCAAAATCTTTCTGCAACGATACAAGATGGAATCAGTAAAGGTGGAATCCCTCCAGCAAAGAGGTCCATGGACCTGGGACTAGAAAGGTATCAGGAAAAAAGTAGTGTGTTGCTAGCAAAAAGGAAAGAATGACCTCTGTTTGTTGATCAGAGTAGGAGGTCAGGCAACTTCACAGGCAGCATTTATCTCTAGGTTTTTAGGTGTGGAGCTGTTGTCAAGAGGACAGAACACAAGGCAGGAATGTGGTTGGCACATAGGTGTCTGCAAAAAGCTACAGCATTTTCTGAGAAGAAATTATTTTGGAGAAACTTTTTTGTGTTTTTAAAAAATATTTTGCTATTATTTAGAAGTACAGTTGTTGTTATTTGACTAGGATATATGGTGTCTCCAGCGATGACGTGGGACATCAGAACCCTTTAAAATAGGTTAGAGAAGCCTGAATGCAGTCTCATTGAGTGTAGGGAAACTGTCCTGTACCTCAGGAGCTGCAGTGAACTGTAATTCATTAAGGAAGATCATACAATATTTTGCCAGATGAGCCTGTTAAGGAAAGAACATAAGCAGGGTATATCATCAGAAGCCTCCTTTGTTAAATTTCAGTCTCTAAATCTTTTTTTTTTTTTTTTTTTTTTTTTTTTTTCACACACAAAAAAACTTACCTGAAAAAAAGTTCACAGGTCCAATTCACTTGCTGCTGAAAAGTGGGAATTTTGAGGGCAAAATGAAACATTGTAAACTATGTTTCTCATTGTAAACTATGAGTAATGCTTCCTACATCTTACCACTTAGAGCCATGAGATTTCTAGCTGAAAAATCTGGTGAAAAAGAAAATTTAGACTGTGAAAATGTAGTTTGTTTTCTAGTTTCCTGTCATTTAATGAACACACAAAAAAGCATGTTGTATTAATGCTTTTTTTTTTTTTAAGGACATTGCCTTCTGTTTCTAGATACAAAACCTTAATCTAAGATTCTCTTAATTCTGCCAAGTTTGGAACATTTGATCTGAAGTTTCTTCCTGTATGTATCCACCCAGGGGACAACTTTAAGAAGCTCATGCAGCTCCAGTCCTGGCAGTCCCCAGACTTCAAAGAATTGCATCTACAACTTTGAGGTTCCTCTCACATAGTTATTTCTGAATGCAGAAGTACAATAGAGTGCTTGATGCTGTAGCAGGTGTGGAAAGTCTTCTTTTAGACCATATGTTAACATCTGAGAAGTGTTTGGGCCATCAAGATGTGTCAAGGATCATCAAGGATGAGCATTATCTGGAAACTTCTGGCGTAACAGTTGGGGAAAAACAACACCACCACCAACAAAAACAAAACAAGCCAAAAACAAACAAAAAACATATTGATTCTGGTTGTAATTTGGCAGTTACAAAAATGTACAATTTTGCAGTGAACAACTTTTTTTTTTTTTTTTAAGTGCAATATTCTGTTTTGCACAGAGGGCTAATCTAATAAAGTGTAGATTAACTTTCAACTTTCATGACATACAATCTCTCCAGACATATACAGGGAGTACTGTCTTGTACCACTTGCCTTTCATGTCTTCTGGAGGTATCCACCTGTAACTTTAAAGTTCTAAGTCAGGATCTATAAATTCCACTGCAAAAACAACCACTGCATAGTCTGACCTGAAATTTCAATTTCTAATACAAATACATACATATTGCATATATTTTATAACTGCTCTATTTCACTATAAAATACTGTGTTAGATGTGTGTGTATGTGTAAGACAAGCAAATGGAGTTTACCTTGAGCATTTCTTTCTATGTCCAACTTCCTTACTCTCCTCAGTTGTGATCCCTTGGACATGTATAACTCCTTGTTCAGTGTTGGTATAAACAGACCTTTCAGCCTTCCTCTCTTCATTTCTTCACGGAGTCTCAAGCAATAGAAAAGCAAGAAGCTGGGGAATATGCCATCTGGCACACTCACTGAGTGCAATGAGAGACAGTGCCTTGGTGCAAAAAGTTGTGCCTGTCTGTTTAATGCTATGACTTCAAACACTGTTTGGTGAAAATCTGCAGATCAGGGCAGCTATTATTCAGATTTTGCCAAGCTTGGTTTACTCTTGCTTCTACGTTATTTATTTTTTTACACAAGGAAGAAGAGAGAGAATCCTGAGAGCAGAGCTCAACTACAGAAACAGACCTGAGAATTTGTTCCATTTCTAGTGCCAATCTAGTGCTAAAACTGTGATGCATTTCTGCTGAAATGTAGTGCTATCTAACATTTCACTGCCAAGCCAAACCTGATTACCAAAATGCAGCAACTCAGTCCTACCTCATAGACAAAAGATGGGAATATTTGCATGCATCAAACTAGAAATTGCCAGAATGAAACCGAATGAAAAATGGGAAGGAGGGGTGGTGGTAGGTAGACCAAGCTGAACCTATAGAAAAAAGGGTTGGGGGAAAACTGAAAATAGGAATAGAAGGTGAGTTAGACAGTTACTTTTATTAAAAGTAAACTTTGTAAGAGACCACATGGGGGCAGGGCTAAATCAAAGATCAATATCTCTGTGAACATTTCTGGTATTTATATTGAAATGCTCATTTCATGTGAATAGACCTCACTTATATCGGCTCTACTCGTGCAAATACTGTGTAAGTAAATTCTGAGGGAAACACAGAAAGAACACCGATGAAGGCTAAAATAAGTATCTGTGAGCTTCTTTTGACTGGAGAACCTCTCTGAAAATCCTCCAGATTTTTTCAGTGCAGCACCTGCTGTAGTCATCCATCTCTGTCTGGTGTAGCAGACAGGTAGTATGTCTTTGCCTGGTTTTGGCTGCCCATAAAAATGGCTACCTGACATCATCAAATTGCCTTTCCATAGCCCAGCAGAAGTTGATGACATACATGTCACCAAAAAGTCTGCTTTGATACAGTGTGAGAGCAGTAAGAAATTTATATAAATTGGTAGTGCATACATTAGGGATTGTAGATTTGTGAAGTCCCAGAAATTGAGTCCTCAGGTTTGAAACAAGAGATTCACTCCTGAGAGTTTGACTGTCTGTGATATTTGAAGAAAAGTTGCCATCATTCAGGCTTGTAGGAAATAAGGATTAAATCCGCAGGTTTATTGTTGGAGGCACGTTGTATGTTATCCCTTAATGAACTAACAAAGAATACCTAACAAGAAACAGATGATTCCGTGGGCTTTCTGTAACACAACAGACAGATGAGATCCAGCCCCCTGAGGCTGTTTGGATTTGGAATTTAAAATTTTGGCCAAGCATAGATACTCAATGCATGACCATTTTCTTTTAATTGCAGTGTTTGTACGGGATTTTGTGTGCTTAATGTACAACAACCTGTAATAACTAGGAATCAATTTATTTTATGTCTGCAGCGATACTAAAAAGTCCTCACTAAGAAATCTAGTACATGGTTTCAATCACCAGCAGGAGGCAAGGGGTAGAGGCCAATTCCTTAACCAGTAACTCCTCTGTCAGTGTTGCAGGTGATTATACAGCTTGTAGATACAGCACGTGCACAATGGAGAGTGCTGCTGTCTTAATCAGCTTCATGAATTGTATTCCTTAATTGAAAATGCTAATCACATACCTGTTAAATTGTTAATAACCAGGAACCTGTATGCCATTAATCTGAAATTGCTATAATCACAGGTTGCACAAGTGTAGAATTTCACTAGCGAGGCCGAACAAATTATTTAATTTTGCAATGACAAGTGTATCATAATTGAGTATTGTACAAATAAGAATTAAGTGCAAAAGTATTTTTTTTTTCTTTCAATCATTTATTTCAATCATTTCAAAAATGCAAAATACTTGAGGTAAGACTGTCTGTTGAACCCAGTCAGCCACTTTTGTATTACCAAATGCATCTGGGTTATAGAAATTGGCACCTATTTCTTTCCTATGTGAAGATTCAGTGTTCTTTTTAGGTACAAAAATTCTGACCATAGATTAAGACCAAATCCAGGTCTCTGTGGGTGTTTAATGCTTGCACTTTCCTCAGAAAAACAGAACAAAATACACATGTGTAAATGGGTGTTTAATACTGCACTTCCTTCAGACGTGCTAGTTTTGGCTTTTCTGTATGGGAGAGTTAGTGTAGTTAGCTACACAAAGTGTTGTTCTATGTGCTGCGTTCCCTGGGAGTGCAAGCAGGATGTTGGAGGTAGTTTTCTTGAATTCTGAAACCTTTGTAGAATCAATAAACCTGGTTGACGTATGCAACAGTTCCTGTTTCGGAGGGGGTAAGCACAGCTTGGACTTGCCATGCACTGATTCATCCATGAAGCAGTAGTGAAGCGTCACATTTTTTTACTAGCTGATTTTACAGTGCTTCAACATTAACTTTCAGAATGACCACCACTGATTCACACCACAGTGTCCCACCTCCTCCTTCTACTTATGACCAATTTGTCCATACTGAATTTGTGCTCTGCTTTGACAACCAAGTAGGAGATATTACAAGAATTTAATGTGAGAGTGTGGAGAGGTCTCAGCAGTTTGAGAGCTCTTCTTTAGGTTGGTTTAAAACATTTTCTCTTCCTTTACCAAGGAAGAGACCATTGCAGCATTGAGGTAGCAATGCTCAGTAGGCCCTGGAGACCAAAGAGGACACATTATATCCATTTTATTGAAGAAGAACCGAGGCATACAAAGTACCAAAATCAAACACATCTGCAACAGATTTTTAATTCTCGTGGATTTTTTTTTCCCTCAAAAAGATTATACTGTGTTCTGTAAGCTAGTTGAATATATACATGGATGTCCTTTAATACTGTGTTGCACTGTAATTCCTACTTCAAATTTCCTCAGAAAAACAGAACAAAATACACATGTGTAAATTCACTCTTGTTCATTGTTCGATCTGAAGCTGCAGTAAACTTTCCATGCTGCATGTGAGAAATTAAGTATACTGGCAGATTTGAACATCTAATTCCCCCTGCTGGGTGCTGACAATGTATTCCAAAATAATGTTTTTCACTAATTATATCCTGCTCTGACCATGGAAGCCTTCCGCTATCCCATGGCAGAATTGTAAGATTCCTATGGCTTTTTCATTTAATTGAACATGAATACGTGGGACTGTTACTATTCATCTTCTGGGATCCAGTGAGACTTCTACAAATTGCAGAATTTTAGACTACAGGTACTGCTACATACGATGCTTGCTTATCCTTTGTTTTCATTTGGAAAAAAAAAAAAAAAAAAAAAAAAGGCAACAAAAAAACCATCAACAAAACCAAAAGATTCTTAAAATGAAATTCAAGAGACTCTTCAGTAGCCAGCCTTCTCCAGAGAGGTGTCATGCTGTCAGTTGCAAATTAGATGAAAAGGAGATGCCTTGCTATTGCTCAAACTTAAAATTCAGGAACAAGGAAAGAAAAAGGATAAACAAATCACAAAACAAAAATGAGTTACTTCCTGGGAATTACACTTTTTTTTTTTTCTTTTCTTTTCAGCTTTGTAATACAGATAGTTGAAAAATTCTTTTGCATTCATCCAAGAGTGATTGTTTTACTGGGGATAGTACATTATTAAGTGAGAAAACAAAACAAAGCAAACAAAACAAAACAAAACAACAAGAAACTGCTTTCATCTTTACTATATTATTGCTACTACTGAATTAGCCTTGAGAAAGATAGTATAAACTCTAATCTTGTAGTCCTCTTTAGACAAGAAAGGAGAAATCAAACGGTCTGCTTAAAACTATGGTACATAACTTTGTTTTATATTTTTCAATGCAAGCTATGTTAAGAGAAGAGACTGGAACACATGGAGGGGTGGCAAGGTGCTCAAGCTGTTCCTCCCAGTTTGTACCCATATGAAATGGAGCCTGAAACTTGCACTGCTCTGCATCTCCTTGTGCAAGTGCCAATTTTTGAATATACAAGAAAAAAAAAGTTACATAGAGGTTACCTTAAATTGTAAACTTGTGGAGCTGAAGATGATGTTCATTTCTTGTCTGTACTGAACCAAAAAGATGTCTGCTAGAGAAGTCACTCAGTGCTTCAGCAGCAAAGAGGCAAGGGTGAATTCCACTGACAACAATCCGAGTAAGACGGATGAGGGGGGCTCCATCAAAAGACAAGATGAGCAAGAAAGGATCACTTAGGGAGAGAGCAGGATATTTTGTCAGCAGAGACTAGATGATACTTGTTTGCAGTGTTTTTTTGAATATTTGAAATTTTGTTAGGTAAGAAGGAGCAAGTTTTCTTTTTATTTCACAGACATAGCTTTAACCTGACTATCTATTTATATTCACAGATGTGGGAGTTGCATTCAGTGCTGCTTTATGGCCATGACTGGGGTTTTCTGGAAGACTTTCAGACTTCTGCTCATTTCATATTTGTCCCTGAAAATTGAAGAGATGAACTACTTTGAGCATGCGATCTATGTGAGTTTGTTGTCAGCTGAAACAAATTCTGGCATTTACAAAGAATAACTTAAATGAAAGAATATTTTAAAAATCTTGAATAAATTCCTCCTGCATAGGAGGGGTATTTTTAGAAGCACTAAGAATAGATTATTCTGACAAGAATGCTAAGGTTTTAATATACTAGTTTGTATGCTTGAAGCATTCAGTAATCAAATGCCCAAGTACCGTTTGTACTGACATTTACAAATCACAAACAGATTTATATATTATGCTTCCAGAACTTTATCACAGCAAAATCATACTCTGGTGTTTAAAACTGATTACAGAAGAAGAATTAAAGATTTACAGTTATGGGAATGCAAGCAGCTGTCTAGTGTTTATTATATGGGATAGAAAGTAAGAGGAACACATTTTAAAGAGTTTAGAATAGCCTTCTGAGTAAGGGACGAGATGGTTACTCAGAAGATTTATACTGGGCTTACCTCTCGGTTTCCTACCTGCCAAGGAACAATTATTTCTTTCTACTATCTTACAGAATTCTTACCCATTTAGATGGTGAATTACACTGCATAGGATTTAGAGATGCTTTAGATTTTTTTCTTTTCAGTTTTTGGATTTCTTGAAAAGCAATTCCTGCTTCCCCTCAATACCTGTCTCACTTGTTAAAAGGGAAAAATTCTAGAAAATCCTGCCCTAAATTCCTAAAAAAGCATTCTTAGGTCAGAAGGTTTCTAAGGTTGCCTCCTGAAGCAGTCATGATGTTCTGAGCTAAAGCATTTAGTTGTGATAAGTGGGAAAATGGTACAGCAGAAAAATCATTCTGGATTTCCTATAGCATAAGCAAATGTTCTCAAGGAATCTGGGATTTCTCCTTTTCACAGTATTTCTGTGATGGATACGAATATTCAAGTGTGTGGTTCATGCCAATGCACTCAAGAACCACTGTCAGAGATTTTGAAGAATGTGCTGACTCTCCTTTTCAATTAATTAAAATGCTATTTAGTTAAGAATTCAATCTACTTTGAAATAATAAACATAATGTAAACTAATATAAACTAATATGAAGCTAATGATAATGGATAAGATGTTTTTAAGTGGCTTAGTGTTGAGCAGTTTGTGGAATATGAATGTGCAGCCTGAGGAGACCAGTCAGTGTTGTCTTGGCCTCCTGGCTTGACCTCAGACTTGCTTGGTGATTGTGGGACTAAGACTGACTCTCACCCTGCCTCTGGGCCTGATTCTGACCTACACTGTCTGCTCAGCATCCTGCCCTCTGGTCGGTGAGGTCCCTGAGCCCTCCTGCCCTGCTGTCACCTTGGCTTCTGCTCACCTTCCCTCATTGCAGCAGCCAGCCATTGATGCTCCCTGGCACAAACACTAGGTGTAATAAAAAAAGTTTCAATTTTAACTTGTAAAGCATTAGTTGTAATGTATAAATTTACTTCTTACATGACAGTATGATTTTGGAGACTTCAACGGAGGTGATGAAGTGAACATGTTAGTGAACAGTTTCACATTATAGAGTAAGAGCATTCATCTGAATATTTTCGTTTTGACTCTATTCATCTCATTCTTCCTCAAAACATTTTCAGTATCTTGTAAATGCTTCAATTCAGATTGTTATATAAAATTAACATTGTTGTGTTTATGGACACAATTAGGAAATGCACAGCATTTAAAATAATGCTAACATTTTCCTAGCAATGAAAGTATTTTATATGAGCAGTGCTTTTGTCATTTTCTCATTTAATTCAGTAGATTTTTCTACTAGTCCTTCCCCACAGTAATACAAATTTTTATTTATTTATTTTATTTTATTTTATTTTTATAAAAATATGTTGGTGTATTCTGAAAGATTCTACTCTCCTGAGAGTTGCAAAGCATTTATTTAAAATGAAAATAAAAAAGTGATTTGTACTCCTGACAGATTTTCCATCTTATACACCAATCAGCAGTCATCAAAATAGAAATGACAATAGTAATCATTGTAATAATATAAACACACACAAAAAAATCATAAAAAAGATATAAAATATTATAATACAATTCTTTTCTAAAAAAATGCTTAAGATTTCCATGCAAGACTAAATACACAATACACTTGCTATTATTTAAACCAATAGAGAACAGATTTACAGGGTAGACAGAAAATTAAACGCATTTACTCAGTCAATGAGTGAGCTTTACATGAAGTGCTACTGCACCTGAAATTTTCTTCTCTTAGAATTCTCCAACAAGAGACAGAGAAAAATAAGAAATATGCAGTTTTGAGATAAAGCATCATATAGATTCATTTTTTTTTCAGTCTTCAACCTTCCTTTTGAAACATTACATGTTTGTGGATTGCAAACTGATCCTGCTGCTTATTGTCAGAGCACAGCCCACTGACATGGTGGACTACATTTTAAAATGGCACTTGAATAATTCTCTGCATCCTCTGCACTTTCCATCAGTAGCTAGAAAATCACTCCTGTAACAGAGCTGTGGGAAAGTCTGTCATAATACTATGATTCTTCCCATACAGAACAGACTATTTTGTTTCTATAATTTGTTATAAATTGTGAAAAGCTTCCACATTTTCTACCTCATCCACATTTTTTATTTTGGGATTAGAAATATGCTCAACTACTATCCAATTAGAAATCAACTTCAGATCTGATATATCCTTTTGACACTACAATGTAGCCAACATTTCCAGATCTGAATAGTTAAGATTGCTTTCCCATTATTCAACTAAATCTGCAATTTTACCATCGTGTTTACTTACTTTTCTCTCCAAAATGAAATTAAAGGAGAGACTGTAAATGTGCTGTGGCTTATGTTTTCAAAGGTATCTTGTAAAATAATGTTGACTTCCTTTTTGGAGGCATAGATAATAATATTTAGTCCAACTAAGCTTAAGGGTTAGCAGGAAATGTTCTGTTTCAACTGATATATTTGATTTGCAGCAATATAGTATCTGGTCATGATAGTTATTCTCACACTGACTGAGCTAAATTATTGTACCCAAGTAGATCTGGAGTCCTTGCCTTCTGTAGATGTTTCTGAAGAAAGGTGTTTTTTTTTTCAAGGCTGATGTCCCAGGTCCCAGCTCTCCAGCCCATTTGCCTTTGCAAATCACTGATCAGTTCTGCTGTTCTCTGAAGAGGATCTCTCCAGACTTTTCACACCATATTTCTTCATTGCTTTCATAAAGGGACCACTCACCTCATTTAAAAAATAACTGAGGGTTCCTCAAAATTTTTCTTGTTTATAAGCAAGTAAAAAATAGGCTAAAAGGGCACATAAAAATATTTTGTTTTCCAAAAGTTCTTTGTTTGCCTTTTGAAAAGATGTACCCAGTCTCCTGTTATCTTGCAGACCATAGCTTGAGGAGCACTTCCATAGCATACCTCAGCACTTCAGCACAGTGGCTTGGATACCTGCTTTGAGGTGGGCATGTAGGCTGCTCTCCACCATTGCTTCTTTGAGGGCAGCACCTTCTTTTAATAGAAATATAAAAAAAGCTTTCCAAAATAATTTCCCAGTCATTTCTAGGTAGTCAAAGAGATAAAATACAGACACTGAGTTTCATATACTGTCAGTAAAAGCCATTCCTCCCTAGTGCAAAGGCCAAGCAGAAGACAGCAGTGAACACATGGCGGTGTCAGGAGCTGACTTTTGCCAGTAGATTGCCAAGTGAACCATTACTTTCTGAACAGACAGATTCAAACAGTGGGAGAAAATATGCAGCACACAAGTGAAGACTAGACGTTGAAGGACAGAGGGCATATAATGTCTCCTATAATTTTGTTAGTTGCAGCAGCCCTTAACTGCATTTTTTTTAAGTGTCAGAGGTAATTCCAGTGTTGGGATTGTCACATCTGTTGGTATGGGGGAAACAATAAGCCACTGAAATAGAGTCTTCAGTTGAAATTTCCTCTTTATTCATATACAGAAACAGCTCTCAAGCTTGTTTCACTTCTCTGAATGTGTTGTTTGTGACAGACAGCCAGAAAGTGGCTGGAAGGTGAGAACTGACATTTTGTTGCTAAGAGAGGTTATTTAAACTTTAACAGAAAATATTGGCATTGTTAAACTGTAATTCAAGCCAAAGCAATGCTGAAACTTAGAATATCAATAAAAGTTGATTTATTTAGGAATATCAGAACAAATGACAAATGTACCTGTTAATCCAATGACATCAGTCCTATCAGTGAAAATTTGTTATTTAATTTTGATACCTTGACATGAAAAAAAAAAAGTATGAACTTCATTCAGCATGCTAGACATTGCTGCCAGCTACAGTGGTTGGAGTAAAATATCATGAATATAAATTTCATTGTCAGAGTCTGTCAGACTTGCACATAACCAGGAAAGTTGAGCATTAAGAGACTGGCAATACAGTCCTTTGCCCATGGGGTAAGAAAAAATGACATTACTACCTACCCAGTGGCAGAGCAATGGAAGAACTAGTGTCTTTCTGGGGAGCAGCTGTGGTCATGATTTTCTATGGGATAGTTTCACTTCTAGTGGAATCAGTTTAGTTTAATTATCTTGCTAATCAACTCTTCAGTCCATCTTTTTCACTCTTGGTGTCACGTCTGTCAAGGATGCTTCCTTCTTTTTTACATATTTTACACGTTTTACATATGGTTAGGCACTCTACCTCTGTCCACTTCAAATTGAGGACTGGGTGTAAGTTGCAATAATGTGGAGGATGAGGTGCAGCTTCTTTTGTTTCAGAAACCTTGGTAGGAGCCTGAAATTGCTGCTCAAAATCTCTGTGTGAATCATAGCATCTCTGAAGCTCTCCCAGACTTCTCTGTCTGATTAAAAATGCTAGCACATTTCTAGTTGTTTTAATCCCATGTTGTTTAAACAGCACAGTGTCAAAAGCTGCAGAGAAAGAGGAGACAGACAGGGCTGGCTCACAAATGTGTGTGTGAGAAGGAGCTCATCACTGTCTGGAAATAGAGGTGTCTGGAGTATAAGAAGTAATAAATAACAATATGGGGAAAGGTGGCTTACAGTGAAAGAAAACCAAGAAGATAAGGCTGAATAAAAGAGATGCAAGGGTGAAAATCAGAAAGCAATTCTTTAAGGGAAAGTCTGTTAGTCTGGTACAATGCCCAATGGGAATTAGTTCCCTAGTGAGACTCAGTCTGTAGGTACAGTGCTTCACACAGAATCATGAACTGTGACAACGATGCTCATTTTGTGCCTACTTCCCTTTGTTTATAGCATTCCTTGGTGACATTGGGCATGCCAGCTCATGTATTGCTACAGACAAATGTCTCAGCCCAAATCCTGATTCAACAGTCACTGACATTATTTAGAAGCAAGCAAAATGTTAGTTCAAGTTTCTAATGTTAAAAAAAGAGCTTGAGTGCTGTTGGTGCTCAGAGGCCAACCCAAGCATTAGCCTATGTAACCTGGATGGCCCAACTTGGAGCACACAAGAATTAGTCAAACCACTGCAGCATGAATTTGTTCATCAACTACTAAATTAATTACTAAATCCATTAAAAATGAATGCACTGTGAACTATAATCTAGCAATGCCAATGTGGATTGTACTCAGATAACTGCTTTTCAGCTCTCATCTTCCACTTTCATCCTTCGCTAAACTGGAGGGGGATACACGCAACTCCTGGGGAAATGCAAGCTGTCCAGCTGAGGACTGCAAGTGCCTGAACAACAGTTGGTTTTGTTTCCCTGTATTGCCATCAATATAAATTACTGAATTGTTAATGGAGATGGCCCTGAAGGATGGTTCTTCTGATCAGGCAGCAGATGTTCTAGCATTCCCTGGTACTTAAATGTGCTTGTTAGCCTGTGCGTGACAGCCTTTGATGTTTGCAGCTGTATAAGCAGGGAAGGCAAACAACATAAAAGATCACTTTAATTCCACGGTTGTGCAATCAGCTTGAGTGCCTATTGCATGAGCTCTGCAAGACCCAGAGTTTGATGTTGTCTCCTTTTGCTGGCAGAAGCCAGACTCCATGTGGGCCTGGCTTGCGCTGTGAAGCCATTGCTGGCTGTGACCAGTGCAGTTCTGATAACTGCTCTTTGCAGGGAGTGGGCTATCTGCAGTTCCTTCTATGTGTGCAGAACAGCTGCTAACTACCTGAGAGGGAAGAGGGCTGTGAATTAGCTTACTAGACAGAAAATGGGGTCTCAGGAACCCCAGCTGCCCTCCTGGGCGAGGCCAGCACTGGTGTACCTGTAGTGTAATAGTGCTCAGGCTTGAACATGAGCACTGTTTTTCTGTGAAGATACGAGCTTTCCCTTTGTAACTTTCCCCCATTTTATACTGTGAACATAATTTCTTTGTGTGCTATTTGTACTATGTTCAGCACACCAGCTTTCTCCAACCCCCCAGTTCAATACAGACGTTAATGAGAGGTTGTGAATATGTTCTATGTTCTGGCCACTGGGTATCTGCTTTGGTGGACAATACTCCATTCAAAGTGGAGAATATCTCCAAATCATAGTTAGCATCATATTTTTGAGGTTTTTAGATGATACGTTATTCTGAGAAGAAAAAGGAACAGATGAAATAATGTCTCAGTCTAGGAGACTAAGAAGGAAATAGTAGTGTTCACCAGATCTATTTGATACGCTCACCAGAAAGACTCCAGTAAATGATGTTTATTAGGCATTGCTTCCCATTTTATCACCTTTTGGCTGAGAAGCTCCATCTGTGAAGTACAACTGTTATCATGCTTGTGTAATAGTCTGGCATATCTCTTCTCCTGGTGTCAGATGTAACCTCGTACTACATAACAGATCTGGACCAAGGAGATGAAAGAAAGCTGTGTTCATTTTCAAACCTGCAAACTCAGTCTCCAAAATGTCAGCTTTATTTTAGGCCTACAATGTTGTTGATTAGCTATAATGCTGATAAAGAAATTTGCATACATGCCCAGGACATGCAGTTGCCATGGACAGCAGGAGAGGGGAATTCCATGACCAAAGCCAAACCATGTGCACCCCACTTATTTTCTTTCTGGCAGTGTAGGAGGGGCAGTATTCATAAGGACACAAGTAGGTCCCACAAAAATAGCAAAAGATCTCAAAGGAATTTATGAAAGTAACTTTTATAGTAAACATTTTTTTTCTTTAGCTCCAACTACACAACAAATGAAAGCATGAAATCAAACATGACACCCTACCTGCAGGACTTGACTCTGCCAGATGGAGCTGCGCTTAAATAGCACCCTGTTGCCAGTTCCAATAAAGCAAAATACACAAAAGCTAAAAGCTAAAATCTAATGGGAGAACTAAAAATGTTCAGTTCTTGGAAGTCGACCAGAAAAAGGTGAGAGCAGAGAGCATGCCAGAGAAAACTCCTACACTGAGATCAAAAGAAAAAAGCTTGTCACCAAAGCAGGAACCCAAAAGAGAAAGATTTCAGAAGTGCTGAAACTTGATATTATGAAATGAAGCACAAGTATTTCAAGACAAGTGGGGTCAAGGTGTACATGTATTTAGTTCCTGCTCCTTAATCAGAATTTCCAAGATTCTTATTAGCTCTGAACAGAAGCTTTACTGAAGATAATATATATATATATATTTGTGAACTTTGAGATTGGCTTCTGGAGTTGATCAACACACTTCCATTGTAGCCACTGTATGAATTCCCACTTACATTAAGCATAGGTATCAAGGTCTGCAGTGAGGACAACAAGCCTGTGTGTAGCTTCAAGACACCTGTGTTAGCTGTGAATTTTGAATCATTAAGAACTTCTGAAAGTTTAGACATAAGCATTTTTTGGGAGCTTGAGCTGCTCAGACTTCACAGTTTTTTCTGTCTTTGTTACAGCATTTAATGTTCTGCTTAAGGTCTCAGTTTCCAGTTCTTGGCAATTATATGGGAATTGCAGCTTCTGCTAAGCTCTTGAGATTGCGGAGAAGAAACTTGCAAATAGGCATAGACTGAACTATGAAGATGAAAATAAGAATCAGAAGGCAAAGAGTAAAAAATTGTATTTTTTAATTGAAATCTCATGGTTGTGAAGCTTCCAGCTTAGAGTAGCTGAACCCTTTGGGCTGACACTACTGGCACACTGCTCAGGAGAGCTGAGTAAGCAATACTTGTTCAACAAGAATAGCCACAGCAGTGTTTCAGGCATATTACAAGCTCCAAAACACACACCATCTACAGATTATTAATTACATTTTTCCCCCTAAGTGCATGAAATTTAGTGATATTAATTCCGAGCACACAGAGGAAAACAGAGGGATTTCTGCCCTTCACCTGTTCTAAAAGTTGATTTTAAACTCCTGTTTTAAGTTCATCAGTAACTATCCTGTGTAGCAGGCACAGAAAGACTTTCTTGCATGGCAATACTACCAAGTGCACAACCATGAGTCAGAAAAACAATGAAGTTGCTGGCTCATTGTGGTTCACACCATTCAGCAGCTCTGAGATGTTCAATTAACCAGTGCAAAATGCAGCCTCATGGGCTCACCATGCCCAACTTATTGAATACATACGTAGCTTGCTCTCACTCATGGGAAATGTCTGTGGCATCTTGTAATGAGTGACTGGTGCTTATACAATGTTATTTTACATTTTATAAAGGATTTAGGCAGTCATTATTTATTTTATTTTTTTCTACATGAAAAACTTAAGACCAGGGCTGTGTCTACCATTTTATCCAGTGTCTTCCACTATTCATCATAAAACACATAAGTACTGATAAAACACAGAAGTTCTGATCATTTAGTATTTATAGGCTGAGAGGGTTTCTTTTAGAACTGACTAAGATCAACAAAATTGTTCAAAAATAGTACAGAATTTTGTGGAATCTGAGGTATTTACTGAGTTCAACTAAAAGTATTAAGTAACGTAGCTTATTCAATTTGTATATGACTAGGACAGTTTCTGGGGAGATGCATAATCTGTCAGATAGCATGTATGTGATGCTGTAGGAACACACAGCACTCCTAGATGAATGTTTAACTTATTACATGTATAATATAGTATGGGCATGTAATAAGACTCTCAGGACCACTCCTAGAGACATCTGGGACCTGTTTAGGTTAATTGCTGAGTGCTTTGGAAGAACTGCTGTCA
Source organism: Heteronetta atricapilla (assembly GCA_011075105.1). Taxonomy (NCBI): domain Eukaryota; kingdom Metazoa; phylum Chordata; class Aves; order Anseriformes; family Anatidae; genus Heteronetta; species Heteronetta atricapilla. The sequence continues at coordinate 30,419,540 of CM021737.1, forward strand.
CCTGCACCTTGTGGAGGGTGGGCTGGAGCAGGTGGCCACCTCTTGAAGAAGGAGGGGTTTAGAGGAGTAGTGGTTTTGTTGGGGGAAGGAAGGAGCTGGCCCAAACTGTTTTTTAAGATTTGTGTTCCTCCAACATAACTTTTGATAATGGGAGAGAAAATTTTCTGGACTGCTTGCTAGAAGGTGAAGGATGCAACCTTGGCTGGACATTGCAAGCTTATGCTGAGGTACCTTGTCCCTTTGTAAAATTTCCTTCTTGGCAGTCATTTGTGTTTTTGAACTTTAAAAGGGGATTAAAACAGGTTGTATATTTGTTAGTGATTTAATTGTAAGAGCATGCAGAGACTATCTAAGGAGAGCCAAAAGCTGTCATGTAGGGACAAATGAGAGACAAAGCTTAGCATACTGGAACTAAGTGCTTTATCAAGACTGCCAGAACAGCCTGTAATTATATACTAAGCAAATAACGTGTGAACAAAAGTATTGAGCCTCAGTAATGGGGAGCTCCTAGGCAGTGTGATGGGGGTCCAGATTCTATTAAGACAAGAAGAACAGAAAAATCCCATGGTCTTTGGACTTGACCTAAACAAATGGAATTTGGGAATATCTTTGTGAATTTCTGAGCTCTTTGTTTCTAATTTAGAGATAGCTGCAGCATGTGCTATGCTCTGCCTTTTTCCATGTGTCTCCTTATCTGGGCTCTGTTGTGCAGACAGGATGTCCAACTTATAGTTTCTGCATCAAAGGATCAAAAGAGAGCAAGGAAATGGGTGGAATAAGTGAGTTGGATTTGTGGTAGGGGAAACTAACACTTAAACTCTTCTCTTGATTTGTGTGCGTCAGTAGCTTACTGACGTATTAAGTCCCATGTGAATAATGGCTTCTTTGTGCAAATAGCTCTTGCTTCTTGCATTGTTGCATTTTATCTTGCATTCTTGCATTTAATCTGCATTTCTCTATTGGGGTAATATTAGGAAAAGTAGTTGAGGAACTGATATTTCCCCTGTTCTATTGCTACTTTTTTTAGCACAGTTTAGTAAGTAAAAATAGCCACTTCCATCTAAAGGTAGCATGCTAAAAAGATGAGGGGGAACAATGCAATTTCATTGTAACTACTTTACAGAAGCTGAAGAAGATGCAATATATAATCTTGCCACCACATTTTGTCAAAAATTGACTTGGAACTATCATCTTGAAGGCTTTTCTTGTATCTGTTCATACATTACATCTGCTTGTTATTAAACTTGACTTTTCTTTCAGAAATATTATATAGAGGCAAGAGGAAAGAAACTGAAATGAATCAAAAAATCGCTCAATAGCAAAACTAATAAAAAGCTCTTCTTGGACCAAATAAGAGAGATTACACCTTTTAAATCACCTACTGCTTTCTGTCCTCCCACATGATTTCTTTTTTCTTTTGATAGAAACTATAAATAATTGAGGCCAGAATTCTGTATTTTTAAACAGTTATTTTATCTTTGCTTTACCTTAGATAAAGGCTTCTGTTGAATTTTACTAGACTTTCCAAGACTTTACTGCAGTAGAAATTACTAATGATGAAAGCTTTCCCCTGCCCCTAAAATTACATCTAACCTTTCCTTGCCAAAAAGAAAGGCTTGCTGTTGCCAAAAATGTGCTCTTCACCTTGCAGCAAACTAAAACAACCTCTGACTTTCAGAAAATTCACTGTGCTTTCTCATATTAAAGTTCTCTCCAAGGTGGTTTCGCTTGAACCATTATCCAACCTTGAATAGATAAGAAGTAACATGGGATTTAATATCTGGAATATCATTGGTAAGGAGTGAGGGAACAACTATGCCCCATAATGTCTGAGAGAATAGGCTCTAGCTAATGCAATGGCAAAGGATTTAGGGCTGGGCTCTCTGTGCAGCTGCTGTATTCATCATGGGCACCTGTGTGCCGAGGGCCTTGTAAGACTGTTTTGGGACTCTGCTCACAGATATTCTCTTGTAACAAGTGCTTTGTTTCATATCTTTGGAGAGATGTAAACAAAAAGGAAAAAGGTTGTGGAGTGCTGTCATGGAGGAGGTAGGCTGGTATTTATAACCCTGCAGACCTGAGCTGCTGTGCCTGTGCAGCTGGTGGTGTAACATTTAACATTAGCTGTTGGTGAATAAATGCTGTAAACTAAATTGATTTGTGTGTGCAAATGTGTTTAAATCAAATCTGTGTTATTACTGTAAGCTGTCAGCACCAGGAGCTAATTTGTGCTAAATATTAAGGTGCCAATGAAGATCTAACAACTCAGATTTGGACTTCTATGAATCTCCCTTGCAATTTCCCCAGTGACTTGACTAAGTACCAATTACAGCAATTCAGCAGAACACTTGTTAGATGTGATAAACTGTATGGCTTACACCTGTCCTCCAGAACGCTACTTACAGACCTTGGTTTACTCACCTCATTTTGAGGTGTGTGAGCTCTGGAAACAGCTCTTACTTCTAGAGCTAAGGTCTTCTCTGGCTGTGGGGTTTTGGAGAAAAGGGCACAAGCAGGGAGGGCCATAACCTGTAAGCAATCAACCTGAAGTACTGCAGGGAATGTATGCAGCTGGACATCCCAGGGCTTGTTATTTAGATCCTTGTATGTGTGTTTAAGAGTTGCAGAGAGCTATAGGGTACAAAATGAATAAAATGAATAAAATATTTTAGGTAGGTTTTATTACTTGCTGCAATTGCTTACAAGAGTGACGAGCCTGGCACCAATCAGAGCCTATTGCATACAGCTTTTCCATTGGCACTACTCCCCTTTTTAAGCAGGGAATACTCCCACTTTCCCCTTTTTTAAAGTGTCAGGAGATTAATTGAGCATAGGAGGACTAGCTGTTATCAGGTGTGGTTTATGGGAGATGCTCAGTTCTTGCAATTGAAGTTGAAGAACAAAGTTTTAATAGTGTGCAGGATACAAAGTATTTACTGCCCTTGGAAGCTTAGATAAAAAGGACAGATCAATTCAATACAAAATACTATCATTAAGGATTATCTTTACTTCTGTAGACAGACTTTTTAAGAACTCTGAACTTAGTCACACTGAGCGAATTAATTTGGGCCGAACAAGGGTCTAATATTCCAGTCTGGGAATGCTGTTACTGTACTTTGGTATCTAGTGAACTTGTATTTCCTTTACAAGATTTTTTTTCTCTAACTTACTCCACTGTCATATTTCATCTCTGTGCACTTGGTTAAAGGCTATGCATATGCTTGTATGGCTGTCCCGTGTAGAGTCTAGGTCCCTTGGGTTTGTTGCTACTAGTAAACAAAAGTAGGTTGCTATATGAGTGTTTCTTTTTCTCTAGGATGTGGAGAAACCCCTTATTAATGCTGCTTTTCCTGAGGGTCTGTCAACACTATAGTTACAAGCCCTGCCCTCAGGCTTTTTACTTCAGCTCAAGCTGTGATTTGCCGTTCTTTGCGGCTTAAATGCAGTGGATTTCTGTTGAAATCTGACTTACTCATTTTTATATTTCAGGGAGCCTGCAGGTAGATCACTACATGTTTAGGTACCCAAATTGAACATCCAGCTGAGGAGAGCAGGCTGTGCTCAGTCAGATGCCACCCCTGGATTTAGAGGCTTAATCCTTCAGACTGTTTTTAAAGATAAATGCATTTTTTAATTCTTATATTTAACATTTGAAACAATATAGTTGAAGTACTTCAGCTTTGCAAGGAGCTTATTTAAAATTTGAAGGCTCCGTCGTTCTCCTCAGTCCTGGCTGAAAACCTAATTGTGAACAACTGCATTTAAAGTCATGCTTTGGAGCTCTTTGGATTTTTTTTTTTTTTTTTTTTTTGTGGTTAATCACAATCTCCCCACAAACTGATACTTGCTTTCCCTGGCATGACATCTTGGGAATGGCACCCTGAGCAGGATTCTGTTCTCCAGGACCTGCTGATTCCTCAGGTGTGCTTTTGGCTTCAGATTGCTATAGTTCATATTTTTTTACCATTCAGTAATGTTTTAAAAAAATAAAGAAATAGATCTTGCAGGGTATTTTTATTAACAAAAAAAAAAGTCTTTAGTCCTTGACAAATTGCAGATACTGCCAGAGATCTGCTAGCGGGGTTCATACTGCATGCTGTAGAAACCTCTTGAGCTTGTACCACTGCTTCCTCTCAGCTTGCTGATATCTACTGGTCAAAGGGTTTCTGTTGCTCAGGGAATGCTTTCTTTCAGCCTTATTTGAATTTAAATTTTCTGCTTTATTAAAAGCTGATTCCAGCACATTGGTTGCTGTGCACCTTTCTCTACTGCTTCAGTCTGTGTTCTCACAGTGAAGTTGAGCAGATGTGACTCCTTCCAGCTGATTTCCCCTTGCTCTGGTTTGTTCACCTAAAAGGCATGTTTGCTCAGACCTACCACCAGTGATTTTTGGCCTGGAAGATATAACGCATCTTACTCAATGTAGCTGATTCACTGTGCACGGAAATATTCAGTGATGTAGGAAACAGCGAACTATTCAACTCATTATAAGCTTTAAATAGACAGATTTCCCAAACTGTTGAGACTTGCATTTGTAAATTGCATCTGTAGAACTCAAAAAGGAAAATCTGGTATGGCTATTTTTTTGTCCTTATGTTCTGGAGGTTAAGTCAATACACTGGACAGTTCCTTTAGACCTAGTAAAGATGAATCTTGAGTTACTGTAGTGGATTATCTGAGCAAAGGAAATTATGTAATTGAGGTATTATGTGACCAAAGTCTAGTGTCTAGAATTAGTTTTTTAATCTGCACTATTAAAACTGGAATTGTTTTGAATAAGTCATTACTGCTTTCTTCACTCAAGAGGATACAGAACACCTTCCTGACAAAATCCATTAGCTGTGGGTTGACCTTTTCTAGACCATGTACTTATAATGGTGCCTATGAGCATTGTCTGGAACCTTGGAGACCACTAAAACTTTCCCTTAGGAAAATGAAAGCTCAGCTTCAACCAATGTATGTTATCCATGAAAATTCCTACTAGAAGAAGAAAATAAATCCTTTATCCGTTAAGGGCAGGATAGATAAGACAGTTTCTGTGGTCTCCTATTTTTTAATTAAATCTATAGTGGTTCTTCAACAGGCATGTTGTGTTTGAGAATCTAAATCTGTACCCTGTCAGTGAAATTAAACAAATCTCCAGGAGTCTAAGGTCATGAACTTGGTAAACTCACTCATGATGAATGCCTTTATCCATCACATCTTGGCTCAGAGAACCAGTGAAACTGTTCATGGTTTGAGCAGTTATTCAATATAAGGAACTAAAACCTATATAAGTGCTGAAATTGATATACAAGAGAGGTTAAACCTTGAGTGAATAGCTGCTTCTATTGCAACTCTTTTAGGCTGAATTCTTCACCCAAGGATTAGGAATATATTTTAAAGCTGAAAAATCAGTTCTGCTTTTCCTATTCTGTGTTGTGCCCAGGCTTGGTGCAGTACAAAGAACCCTTAAGAACTCATTTCTTGGTTATTTTTTTGGAATCAAGTCTGAGTGCTGTATACAAAGGATTATGACACTTTTCTAAAATGTGAGTAGCTGCCCATTACCTGTTATTTGGGTTAAGCCTGAGACAAACTAGATGGGCATCTCCTCTGATTGCCAGGTAACAGATAAGACTTCTCACTTAGCCCTCCTCCGTGCTGAGGGCATGAGCAGGCTTGTAAAATGGGGATCTCCTTCCTAACAAAGGGGTGCTCTTTTCAGGTCACTCTCAGGACATCAGAAAGGTACAGGAAGAGAAGAACAGGATTTTTACGACAAAACTTAGAAATTGTGGCTTGCTTTACAATTTTCTTCTCAGACCTTTGTTTCTCGTAGCCAGATCTTTGTTTCTTGTAGCCAGATAAAGCACTGGCTTTAGTGATGGCGTTTCCAGGCAGGGCTGTGTTTCCATTTCAATGTTTAAAGTAAAATTAACATAAGGGTTGTAAAGACATCCTGTTTTGTATTTCCTTCACCAAATAACGTTACCATTTCCCAGGACTCCTGTAAAGGCTCAGTTACTCTGACCCTGATTACTTATTCTGACTTCCTGGTCCCTCATTAAGACTGCAGATATTTACTATGTATTTTCATATTTTTTTCATTATGTATCTGTAGAGTTATCCTTTGTAATGCATCAAGCCAATGGAAATCTTTATTGTGCATTTTCTTACATAGTACCTTACTGGTTTTCCCCACAAGTTTATAAGCAAACTGAACCAACCAGGGTCAAATCAGTCTCTTTAAGACCTGCAGCTTTCCCAGGTATCCTTTTCCAGGATACCATCATAGCTATACCAGTGTTGACTTTGGATTTGTTTTTGTTTTTCTTCTCATGCCATTTGTGCAACAGTCTTGGTGTTTTTCTCAACACAGATGTACAAACCTCCTATTTGAGCATCACCTGTTGATACATTCAGCTCCATCTGTCCTCTCCTCCCTAAGTAAACCCACAAGCAAAATAATCCATTTGCCATTCCTCTAGAAACCATCTTCTGCTAGTGATAATGGGGACTGATCCTGCAAACTGTTGACACTTCTCTTTTTTTTTTGTGGTGATCATTTATGTGATACCACTGAAGGTTTGTTCCCTGAATGGCACTGGGAACTTCAAGTGATTCAGTTATCACATTGTATGTGTGATGCTCATCAACACGAGATTTGAAACCCTCAGATAGTGGGTAACCTAAAGGTATACTTTCCTTTTTCTTTTTTTTTTTTTAAAAAAAAGTTCAGAGTACATTTATAATAAAAATATCTATTTTGCTGTAGGTGATCTGCTGTTATGAAGGTAGTTGCATTTCCCAATATCAAAATAACACATTAATTGTATACTACATTCTTTCTCCTCCCTGATGGTAAAAGCCCATCAGTGTCATCAGATCCCTGCTGATTTTTCTCATGATCTCAGATCAGTACTGAAATGATTAATCAGAGTGCTACTTCTGGCTTGCTTTCTTAATGCACTGTTTTATGTATTACATGAACATCTGCAAAAACATTTTCTTCCTCTAATGAAGTTACTTAATTTTGTGTTCTTGAAGATGATTTCTATGGCTTTCTGAATGCTTCTGTACCTGATCACTTCTCTGGTGCTAACCCAATCCCAGTGGCTAGAATACAACAATTCCAGCTTGTGTTACCTGAGAAACTAGCCCGTAGTGGAGTCTTACCTTCATGTTTCTGGGGGTGTTTCCAGTTTGTCAGTCTCTATAGAATTCATCTGAGAACTTGCCCTTGAAAATATTGAAAAATTAGAAAACAATGTTCTGTTTAGCATTGTGTGTAGTGAATTGATATTTTAAATGAATGATGATCCATTGTGGAGATTAGTGATGGCACAGGAGCGTTCTGGGGAAATAATGAGCTGTCTAAATGGTCAGGGAGAAATTTACCTTCATCCTGTCATCTCAGATATACAGGAGAGAAAGGGGGAATAATTTACAACAGGGCTGTGTACCTCTTAACACTGTAATATATTACACTTGCGATGCTGTGACACTAATCACCAAAAATTTCTAGGGCTGTCATAAATTAGATTGTACTGCATCTGATTGGACTCTGTGCATTATTCACATCAAAAGGCAATTACATTTTGTGTGGACTTAATCCTACCAGTTTAATGGGGCATGTAAAATATGCCTTGTAATTTGTCCTTTATTAATACTGTATATATGAGTTTTCTGCAAATGGGAGGCCACTAATTATTTTGATTCTTAGATATTGGGGTTGCTGTTCCTGATATAACCTTTGCTTAAATTATCTAGATGTATATGCAGATGTGTATATTTTTAAGGGCTGCATCAAGTTTATAAGGAAAGCTTAAAATCTTTGACTTCATTTCCTGGTAATCAGTATTTTTAACTATGGCTATTTTTAAGAAAAATAAACAAAAAGCAAGTAACTTTTACTGACTTCAGTTTGCCAGTAGTATGAGTTTAACCTAAACTTCTGGTTCTGGTCCAGGCAGAAGCCCCACACATTCTACTAATTCTGTGCAGCAATAGTAGTAGTGATTACTCATGTTATATGTCAGATATAATTGGTGAAGAGGAAATGATCTGAATACATCCTGAAAATGAAGATAGTGCTGCTTTGCTCATTACTGTCTGCAGGACTGACTGATGCATGAAAACCGTTATTTCTTCAGTAGTGTCTTAGATACTTCACTGCAAACATTCACAAGAACCTTATTTTTAGCATGTATTTATATCACCTATATATCATATAGTAAAATCTACATGTATTATCCATCTGTAATAAGTGGGAGACCAGAGTTGTTATTATGTGACACTATATCTTGAGAAACACCTCCAACTGACATATTTCTCATTTCTGTGCAGTTCCACATCCAGAGAATGAAGTGAGTTTTTTTTTTTTTTTTTTAAAAAAAAAATACTGGGCAGGATTTTGATGAAGGAATCTGAGGGTTGAGGGGAAGGGATGAATGATTTGGGGCAGTTTAAGAGTGAATATTGAAAACAGCAGAAGTGAACTGGGAATTTTAGACCTTGTCTTAGTCTATCCACACTAATTTCAACTGAAAAACTGCATGTGCCTAGACCATGAGTGGTGTTTTTGGCTATTAATTTCTACAGACAGGATAGTGACCATAACAGCATCAGATGGCAAGCCTAGCCAAGAGGAATTGCATGGGTAGAAATGAGAAGAGCTTGTGGTTTTTAGCAGTGATAAAAGCATCATCCCTCCACTTAACTACTTCAGTTGTGCTCCCCAGGAGTCAAAGTGAAGAGAATGCAAGAATAATTATATTTATTTAATCTGTGGAGTTGCTAAGGGGGGTGTCAGCTGGGATGTCAACAAAGGATTTTTTTTAAATAAAAATTGGCCAACTGAAAGTCTAGTGGTAACATCATGAGGTATGAGTGGACAACAGGTGAACAAAGGTTATAACTGCAAATTGTCTACTAAGACTCCTGGAATAGATGAAGACATGGTATCTTCTGTTGTTCTGCTGCTTGCTGTATGACCTGTATTTGTGGCTTAGAGCAGCATAAATGTGATCTGTGTACACAATGAGAAAAGACACAAGGATTGCCTTTTTGTCAAAGGCCTCAGCATAATTCTTGCTCTAGTTGCCCCCCTGGGAAGGAAGGGGGATGGGAGGGGGCAAAAAGTTTCAGAAACATGGGAAATAATAATCTTGTAACTAATAAATAGCAAAGGAACTTGGGGCAACTGGATACCTTTGACCCATCTGCTTCTGGTGTCCATGTTATGAGTTAACACAAGGACTTGAGTTACAATGTGTAACCTACCCTCTGAACTGTATTTTTTCTCTAATGCAGCCTTGTTGGGACTCTTTAATGAAGTGGCTAGAGACATTTGGTTATCTTACATTCCTAACTGAGCTGACCAGGCAGTTTCACTGATGCCAGCACAGCTGAGCTGAGCTTCGAGCTCAGTTCAATAAATGCTAAAATCAGGTTGAATTCTACTTTGACAAAATCAATGGCAGAAATTATTTGGCTACCATCTTCACTATGCTTAGGCCACTTCATGCTCCTCTGGCATCGTAAAGGAGGAATGAATTAAGCAGTGACTCATTTTAAAGCCTCTTTATGCTGCCAGGATGGTAGCGTGGGTTTAGGGTAAATGCAATTTTAGACTAATTGGCTTTAGTGTAAATGAGCATCAGGGCTATCAGCTTGTTTGGAGTGAGTCAATAATGAGAGATGTATGTGAGTGAATCCCCCAGCCTGTTTTAACCACTTTGTAGTTGGAGTCGGATCCTCTATGGAGATTAGTGGTCATTTGCAGTGCTTTGTGTGGGCAAGGGAGGGACAGGGATGAGCCTTTCTGAAGAATGTAACCCAGCAGGCACATGGTCGAGTAGTTACAGGGTGAATGTCCTTTTCACTCTGTGCTTTGTTGTAGTGCCTGAGGTGCAAAGTAGGAAGAAATACCATCCCTTTGCAAAGAGTAGAAGGGAAACAAATTATAATAATCCATGTATTTCAGCATTTTCCAGTTTGCACACTAATGGTTTGCTAAAGTGGTTCTGATTGTACTTTGGACTAACGGGAAATGAAGTTCTTTGCAGGCTTGCAGAGTGTGTTGTGGTGTTTTTTTTTTTTTTTTTTCTCTCCACAAAATAACAGCACCAAAGCCCCACGGAAGTTTCTAATTGCGATGCTTTTCCATATGTAGTCTGGACCTCTCTCATGGTAGCTCCCATGTGCAGTTTGTGAGGTATTTCAGAAGTAAGGCACTAAACCAAATCAACCATTTTATAGCTGTATTGCAGAGTTAAATTGCAGTGGATTGCTGCTACATAACAACACATATTTTGTAAAAATAGCCAGAAATCTATTTCCGTTTAGTGGTTACAATTAAGGGCTTTTCATGAGACAGGTGGAAGAAAAGCTCTTCAATTACCTGGAGGGCTGCAGAAATGCCATTGAACGAATCACTTAATCCTTTTAAGTACAGTCATTTTCTGATTTTTTTTTTAAACTTATTTCAGACATTTCCCACCTTGCGTGACACATCCAAGAATAAAAGGGAAAGGTTGGTTATAGCCTCCTTTTTCCTCCCTGTCAACCAATTCCTAAGTAATACTGTTACAGATTTGTGTAGTATGCATGTAGCTGTTTATTAAATATGTGCAATGTAATCTTAGGCTTTGTGATGCATGTTTTTATCGTGAGGTTAAGCTACTGGCTTCTGTGTGCCACCATGTCACTTTTATTATTTAGTAAGATATAGCCTGAATTATGGTGTGTATTTAAATTGTGAGAAAGTAATAAGCAACTAACCTGCAAGAAATCTCGAGGAAGTCTCATTTTCCTTGCTTTTCTTCCATGGCTGTTTTACAGTTCAGTTCTTAAGTCAACAGGCAGCTACAATGCTAGAAGCAAGGAGCTGGAGGAAAGGGATACCTTAACTGTTCAGCACTTCTGTAGGTTTTGCCCTCTTCATGTCTGGCTGTTCAACTGCTGCTGTTGGAAGTTAGAATTGTGCCTGAAGTTGGTATGATCTTGGGAAGTGATACCAGATACAGTTAATGAGTAAGGCTGGTTGAAAATTAGGATCATTTTATTGATATGTTTACTTTTGTTTTGCAGCGTTTTTGAACTTGCTCTAGTATGTCTTGCATGTTTTAAATACTAGTGCTTATTAAAACTATTTTTTAACTCAGATTCAACCCTGACAATGAATATTTCAACATAAGTAGCTCCTCAAGGAGATTCTGCAAATTTTGTTTCATCTGACTTAAAGATGTGTCTTAATGGGAATAAATTATCTGAAGCAGTTGTTCTTTGACAACTATAGACTCTTTCCCCTTGTTTATAGAGCTGCTGCTACAAACCAGAGAAACAAAGAGAAAAGACAAAATAACACATCTTTATTAACAGGAACTTCAGATGGTGTTTTCTGTGCTTTCTAAGCTATGGGGTAGTCAGCAATTCTAGAGCAGATGTTAACAAATAACTTCACTCTAACTACAAAAGCATACTTGATAATTCTTGATAATATAGGATCCATTCCTAGCAAGAGAAGAACAGTGTTTTAGTCATTTGAGTAATATTCAGTAGTGAGAAATTCCCAGATTAGTCTTCAGTTTCTGTGAGTAGGTAGTGTCTACTACAAACTAGAAATTAAACCAGGTGAGAAAAATCTTTTCAAGCTTTCAGAACTTAAAGCTACAGGGAGGTGCTACTTGACTTCCTTCATAAAGGAAGTAATAAATTCATTTTACTCATAGACTGGTGAAATAAAGCACACAAGTGGCCGTGCCTGAAAATTGTGTACATCTAGAAATGAGATTTATATCTAAAGCTGTTTTGCCACTTCTACTGAAGCAATAGTTCCTGCTTCAGCTCTGGATTTTTTAAAACAGTGAGAAGTACATAAAAATAAACATCCTAACATGAATTGCTTTCAGAAATAAAATAGGCTATCTCCCCTTACAAAGTAGTAATCCATTTTTGTTCAACTATAGACTGTTACAGAAATGGCAAAGTTACAAAATGTTGTTCATTGGACTCTTCTGAAACAACAAAATAAAGCTGCCTGTTGAGGTATGGTAAACACTGAGCACTTAACTATTTTTCATATGTTAATATGCAGTTAATGTCTGTTTAGCAAAGCTATCTTAACAGATGTTCTGGGACTTTGACTTACCTGCCTATATTAAGTCAGATGCTTTTGGGTTCAAGAAAAAATCTAAGTTAAACTTGATTTTTTAGTTAAGCTAAATTGGACTTTGAAAATAAAATTTTAAAATGTGTTTATTTTGTGCTTTGTTTCATGTCCTTACATGCCAGCTTTTAGATCTACATGCATGCATTTCTGGAGGGAACGCTATTTTATTTACTGCCTGAAATGAAGATAAATGACAATTTATATTTTGTGAAAATATTGTGAAAGCAGGAAGGGCATGTATGAGTAGTTTATTTTTTATTTTTTAAACAACATCTATCTGGAGTTCTGCTCCTTTGTGTCTTTTGTTGGCCAACGATTGCTGAATGACCCACTAATACTTATATGGGTGTTTGGAGCATGAACAGAATACCGGTTTTCTATAGCTCAAATATCTGATTAATACCAGTATTTTCAAAAGAACAGAGAAAAAGGGTGACTTCACTTGTGAGTCTCAAGGACAACTTTTTCTATATGCAAAAGTAGCTGAGGACTCAAGAGGAAGATGTCCAACACCCTGCACATATCTACTAGGTTGTTTTTGTCACTGGGGCAGTGTCTGCATGTTCCCTTGGTAGTCTTTTAGAAATATAGTCAGTTCAGAAAGCTCAGTCCAGGGTTTAGCTGTCAGACATCCATAACATGTAGAATCTACCAGCCCAGATATCTCCTTTGTTGTCAAAGGAAAGAAAAAATAAACTTATCACCTTTGTGTTCTGCTTGCCACTGAACACAAAGTTTTGTACAGTTGCTCATCTGCTCAAAGGTGCTGCTCTAACTGATAATGAAAGATGTAACTTTTCTCCTCAGTGCCCTACAGTCTTGCAGCGTTACATGGCATAATACTTTTTCATACATCCTCACTGCAGTTCTAGGGAATTTGACTTTTTAGGAGATTTGGTTAGTATTGACTTAACTTCATCTAACTGTGCCATCACCTACTTCTGGCACCTGTCCTGCATGTTATTCTCCAAAGCAAGCTTAGAAGTCATCTGGGTGAATGACAAAGTGCATTATTGTTTTTTGAAAGGTGGCCTCTTTGAGGAATTAAGGATGAGAGGGCTTTTGGGTCTTGGTGTTCTGGAGACCCAGGAGAGCAGTGCTGTGTGGGACAACTATGTTGTATTTCCCTTGTGAGTGCTTTATGTGTATGCAGTGATGGAGGAGGAGGAAAGTCAGAGCACATGATTGTCAGAATATAAACAAGCTGTTTTTCCTTTTCTCTTTATATTTTTAAATCAGGTTTGTATCACACCTATGTGACAGTTATCATTCCTTTTGTGCTTTGAAATAGATCAATAGGTTTGTTGGGTCAAGACAAAGGACTTGACAGCCTAGAAAATAAATTACTTCTATTTTTTCTCATATTCAAGCTTCCTCTGTCACAGAAGTTGTTAGCTGTAGAAGATTTTTTTTGTCTTTGTCATCAAGATGTTTTGGTGTCAAAATATCTAGAAAGGATAAAATGCCTATTTATCTCTATCCTGTTCTGTAGCATCTTTGGATTCAGCTTGTCTTCACTGTAATGTTTGGTATGTTGCGGGGATGATGCTATCTTCTTGTCTAACGATTGACTCCTCCAGAAAGGACGACTGTTCATTTGGGAACAGCTATCATAATAACAGCAGTAATACTAATAAGCCCTTACTTCAACATCATAGCAGCCAGATGTGCTTTTATTGAAGCAGAATTCTTAATCTCTATAGTGGGAAAGATATTTTCTGTGTCTCCTTTATATGGAAGGCATGAGTGGAAAGAGATTACATCAGAAATCATCCATTTTGTCATGATACTGACTTCCATTTTCCATGGGGTCTTTTTAAGATGTGTATTTTACAATCTGTGTCAAAGACCAGTTTAGGTCAAGACTTACTGCACACAGATGAACTATTAACAGACTTCTGAAAAGGGGCATTTGAGGCTTATGTAAACATACATCGTGTGAAGAGTACTTCTGGAAAGCCCATACCACATGAGTTTCTCAGTCTCTAGTTTAATTATATCACTTCTGCTCTCCTTTCAAGCAGCTCTTTCAATGTATGTATGCTTTGGAGTTTTGAGGCGCCACAGTATGCAAGTGCCATCACCACCCAAGTCTCCTTCCTAAGCCACACAATGGTGCTGAAGTTGCAGAGTATCAGATTTGAGCATCTGTCCTCATTGTAACATAGTGGTCCAGTTTTTTTTTTTTTTCTTCACTAACTTGGTATTCAGCTGCTCTTCTGCATTCACCTTGCTTGCTGTTTCATATAAATAAAAGCCAAATACTTTGTTTGGATTTGATGGGATCTACTTTCAGGTAAAAAAAAAAAAAAAGGAAAATGAGCTTCCCCCCCTGATATTTAATGCTGTTGTTTTGTAGAGGATGCTTCCTGTAATGTGGTGAAAGAAAGTAAAACTTAACAGTGTACTCCAGTGCCTTGGTCAAAACCACTAAATGGGGAAAGCTGATGGTTTGAAGAAAGCCTTGGAGAGAAGGAGGGTATTTGCTTCCCAGAACTGCAGTTTCCCTGGGATGAAGGGTGTGTGTGTGTGTGTGTGACAAACTGACTCCCAAATATGTGTTTGGTCCCTTAGTTTGACTCGCCAGATATTGTTTGTAATTTCAGGACAGTTTTGAGGTTGAGCCCACAGAGTGAGACTGAACTCTGAACTTGTTTGAGCTGTGAAGTCTAACTTTTTTTCCTCAATTTGATCACTGCTGAAGTGAACTGTGAACTTCCTTTCCTTCCAGCAAAGGGAATGTGGTAGGCTGAGAGTACTTCTGCCTGTGAGTAATAATGTTTGTGAAACTGAATTTTCATTGGAGTATGTGTGTGGATTTTAACCAGACTATTCTTGGGATTCCACGAGCAGAAGATGGGGAATACGAGCCTTGTAATATTGCATTAATTTTTAGGACTAATAGCAGGTATTGCCATTACATATATCACTCATCATTCCAACGTTCTACACGCTTTCATGTGACATGTATTGTCCCTTCTTTAAAAGTTTGCTCCCTGTATCTGGGGTATTTAAATTCCTAGGTTTCTAGGAATGTACTGAAGGGAACTACTCCTATTTATGTGGAATATAAATCACTGTGCCATTTATGACTTTCCTATAATTGTGCAAGTATGAAAAAAAAAAATCAAATATCCCCTTCTAAAAGGAGAGCTGTATTCCTTTAATTTCATTGCTGCATTTTTTTTTTTTTGTCCTGGTATATCACACTTCCCCTTACTCATGCTTTTATTTTATGGACCGTGAAAACTCTGAGGACCCCAGTAACTGTTTGGTAGCTGTCAAGCAACTCACTGTGGTATTTTGTATATGGTGAGGTGCATCAGTATCATGCTTGGAAGATCAGCTTGATAAAGGGGACACCAAGTAGAAATGTTGCACAGATGCTCTGAGACTTCAATTTTTGAAATTTGTGGACCAGGAGTTTGATTATATTCTGAAATCAGTGAAGCAAAGAGTAAATATAAAGCTCTGTGACCAGAAGTCCCTGCAGCAGAGAGATGCTGTGTTAAATCCTGTATTTAGAGCCATAGTGGTGCAGAAATTTGCTTCCAAAGCATGATCTGTAGAAGCTGCTGCTTGCTTCTGGAGGGACCATCTGTAACATCCCAAGGCCTCAAGCAGGGTGGAAGCTTTGCTGTTCAGTGTCCCAGCCATGGCTGGAGCAGGAGAGTCTTCCTTTCTCCTTCCATGCATTATGTGCACAGGATTTCTCTGACTGAAGTGTGTCTGTTCTTTCTGTATTTGAAACTGTTGTTCATTTAACCATGACAAATAAATAGCTTAAATCTCTGAAGAGACTATTCAAGTTCAGAGCACATACAAACCTTATTTAAACAACTTGTACATATAGACACGTCATCACCACCTGCAGTTGTATTATATCCTACAATGAATTATTGCAACACTGATAAAAAAAAGGTTTTGGATCAATTTTGGCTTAAACAAATAAAAAATAACTTTGATCTAATACAAACTAGCAGAACCACAATGTCTGATTGAGGGCTGGATAGTAGTAGGCAATGTGGTTCTTGTGCTCTGCTTTCACTCTGTCTAGAGATTTCACACAAGCTTCTTCAACACCTGTTGCTTTAGGTTTAAAGACATAGTCTATTAAATCTTAGGTTTTCTGTATGTGTGTTTGTTCACACTTCCTGCCCTCAACAGTTAATCACAGTCTAATGTGTGGTTTTGGTCACTGCTCTTGAAATCGTGACAGCAAATGTTCCTAGTCTTAAATGTCATCCCTGGAAGGCCATTGTCTGTGACTGAGTTAGCACTGGGCTGGTGTTGGTGACCAAATTCCTTCAATAAGGTGGCACCAACTTCTCACTCAATGTGTGGGAAACTGGCTGTCTTACAACTTATTGGCTCCAGCCAAAGTGGCGTTATTTGATGAAGAGTTTTAACAGAAACAGGTTGTCAAATATCAGAGCAGATCAAAAAATTGTCTCTGGCTGTGCATCACAGCTGCAGGCTGTGGGAAATGTCTTTCCGATCGTTCAGAAAGGTGTCAGCAGTGACAGGTACTTCTGGAAGCCTAGTGAGGGTTGTATCAGTTTTAGCTCTGTAGTACTGAAGTCTTGCTTGGTTCATCTAGCAAAGAAGCTGTTATGTGCATCTTCATGGACAAGCTGTCCTTCCTCCGTGTTGCTCCCAGCATATCATAATGAAAATAGTACTGAGTATTTCCTATGGCATTACAAATATTTAAATTCACCTTCCATTGATGTTACATTAGCTTTCCTGGAAACATAATGTTAACTTAGAACAACAAGCACTGCAAATTAAATACCCATTAGGGTCACATTGTCAATTCAAAATTACTGAAAAACCAAAATTCCATGCAATTGAATGATACTTTTTATTTTTTTTTTCTGGCTTTCATTTTGTTATTGGTGGAGAGAACTTGCAATTATTTTATTCTTTTTTTTTTTTTTTTACAAGGGAAGGACTCTTTATGACACCTGTCACTACATAATCTAGTGACATGAATACCATGTTAGTATGATAAAAGATTAATTGGATTAAATAAAAATAAAAAAGTGATAGTGCTCTTTGCTCTTTCAACCCTCTTTGAGTTACAGACTCTTCTAAATTACATTTACAATTCTAGATATTGAGAATGTTCTTAAACTGGTAAGTTAATGTTTTTGTTGTTGTGAGGATGTTCTAAAAGTCTATTTTTATACTGACTAAACAACAGGTCTGTAGCTATCCTTGAACACTTGTTTAACTTGTGTGCAGCAAGGCAAGGGCTTGAAATATGTTGCCTATGTTAGTGCCCTGAAATGATCATTCTTGTTTTAGTAATGAGGTTGGAGATTAGATGATGTTAATATATGAAAAATGCTTTAAATAAAGTTTACATACAAATATTTTAAGTTTAGATAACTATAAATTATATATAACATGAATAGGGTGATTGGTTGAGGGAGTTTGTCTAAGAACGCAGCCCTCTGACTATCTGTATGTGTAAAGAATATACTAGGTATGAATTCACATGCGAATTTTGGGGATGGAAGAAGAGAGCCAAGGTTTGTGATTTTGATGTCTTCTGTGGAAATTGAAGGGAAAAGACCTGGAACACCTGCTGGGACTGGTTGAATGGCTGAGGAGGGCTGCAGTCACAAGTGACTGCTTTATCTAGCTGATGTTTGGGATGATCCAGAATTTGTGAATAACTCAGAGGGCTGTGACTGTGAAGCTAACAGATTAAAATAGAAGAAGGGTCGCATATTTTGGAGATGAAAAATTTTGGCAGCTATCGTTGTCTACTAGGTAATTTGGTATATATGCATTGGTTTTGGAAAAGGAAGACTTTCAGAAGAAGCTAATACTTTTAGTCACGAATGATATTTCCAAACCACACAGAATAGAAATAAGGAAATTGGCAGCATGTGTACAACAAAAAACACTTGTGCCTAACTTCCTACTTCTGACTAAATAGTACTGAAATGTCTGAGGTTAAACATGCCTTAGTGCCTTTTCTGCTACTAAAATCAGTGCTTGAACACGACAGGTAAATTCTGCCCTGTGGGCATTTAAACTTTTACATTTAAATTAAGTAACAATTATTCTTTTGTAAATACAGAATAATGCAATAATGCCTTCTTTCCCTCTTTCTACTCTAGCTATATTAAATTATTGCACTGCATGAAATTGTTGTGGTTTAGCAGTTATTTGCAGTAGGTTGGTTCATATAAATGCACAGCACTCACAGCACTCTCATCCTTCTGGCTGCTTGGTGTTGCTTCTAATGCTTATTTTCTTTCTAAGGAAAGAAAAAGTGGTTGTGAAGCTGTGGTGGGAATCATGAAATTAGAGCTGTGTAATGCCTTTAGTCTGCTGTCAATTAGTCTCTCTGATACAAAACTGTGATGAATCCCATGGTGCCTTTTCCCTGTTGAGCAAAATAAGATTAATTTTCAGTTTGCAGGCCTGCAGATGCCCCTTCTGGTCTAAGGGAATAACAAAAGATGTCAACCCATGTGTCAAACTAAAATAGAAAGCAGAAAAAAAGCTGTAAAGGAAAAAATCCCCAAGAAAGATATATTTCTGGTTGAATGTAACTGAGTTAAGATGTAGGAAATATTTAATAAGACTGAAGTGTTTAGTGCAAACCCATTGCAAACTCTTTGCAATTCATCTATCTCATGTTGAGGTGTTGCCTCTTATTGAGGAGAAAAAGGAAACAATTCAACAAAGCTCAGAAAATACCACTGGGCATAGAAAAAGAAAAATACTCTTTTAAAGGTAGAAAAACCCCAATGAATCCCAGAGTGAGGTAAGCATAGGTGGTCTGAAGAAGCCTTTGAGGAGTCAGAGGGGCAGTGGGGTGGGAACTGAACTTGGGGATGATGCAGGGTAGGGAGGCCTCCCAGTGGAGGCACTAAACCCATTAATTTGAGAGGTTGATTGCTACTTGGTCATGGGGGAATCCCTTCATGCATGCAGCAGTTTTAAGCAAGGAGGCAGACAAAAGATAAAGAGCAGTCAGCACTGATAACAGTAAAAATTGAGTGGTGTTTTATTTGAGACAGCCTTGTATGACTGTTCTGATTATTGAATTAATTATTAATGCTTTCAGAAATGAAATCCTTTTAAAAAATTAGATTTCTGTGGGGAGCCCTTTCCTTTCACCTATGACAATATACAAGATGTCCTGGGATGTACTTGTACACTGCTTTATTCCAGGTATTTTTAGGCTTAAGGAATGTGTGTATTCAGCAATTCATTTGAGGAAGTTAGGTGTTTGAGATATTCCCCGATACTAATAAATCTTATTTAAAATTACAGAAATATATATGTATTTCTCGAAAGAATTTAATTTTGGGGTCAATTTCTAAGGCTGGCTTAAATGTAAAAAGTAGATATATTTATGACAGCAAACGCTGGGGTAGGTGATCATATCCTCACTTACATGACATAAGAGTGTGGAGGTATACAGCTGCCTATGTATTAAAGTCTCTGATTGTTAGCAAGGGCTTAATTGATACTGCCATTACTTTTGACTCTGTGACAGGAGATGGTTGACAGGCAATATCCTAACCTCAGCTATCTGCTGTTTGAGAAGCTCAGGTGATATTGAAAGTCAGAAACGGGATGTGGCCATGGCTCATTTCTAAAATGAAGCATGGATTCAGTTTTGAAGACAACATGTTTAATACTGGCTTGAACACTCCTCTCTTTGGCCAGAAATCCTGTGTTTATTGAGGGTGAAATTCATCCATGTGCTGTGAACTATGAGCTCCAAATAAAGCTTCAGTGAGCTTTTAATGTGGGTTATATCATATGCTGGCTTTCCTCTGTAAGGATGAGTTTCTCCTTGAAAAAAATGAAGGCTGAAAGCAGAGTAAAATAATGATGGATGAAATGAAACTGGGCTATCAGAAGAAATGGCACACAAATACAATTTGGGTCAGTAAAATGCGGCTATATATTTTCTATTATATGCTGTTTCAAATAAAGTACAGTTACAACAGGAAATCAATGGAAAATAAAAATTGCATATAGGACAAACTGCTTAAAAAAAGGGCTGTACTTTTCTGTTCAAACTGAAAGGTGAATGCAACAGAGGGATAATCTGTGGGTTTTATATCTTCAGACAGAGGAAGGGAGGAAGCAAACCTATTGCTCTTTAGGCACTATCTGTGACTCTATCCTTGTGGTTTTTTTTTTTGGCAGTGTGTGCCTGTCCTGATTACACAGTGAATGCAGAAGCAAGTTGTGCATGAGTGGTTCTTCATGCCATTTTTTGTCTTACACTTAAGTCTCATTTGAAAATTAAAAAAATTATTTTTTTGTGGCATCAATCTCTCACCAATATGTGGATGTATCTGATGCTTGCACCATACCTGCATGTAATCCTATTCTGCTGCCAGTGCTTGTTTTTTTTTTTTTTTGTATGGTCCCATAGATGTGTGGGTCCCATAGATGGTATTAACCCTAAAACAATTCATGTGTCTCTTCTGACTAGATGTTAAACTCTTCAGATATAGCCCTCATAACCAACATAAAATAGCTGGTGGAAATAAGAAAGGTGCTTAGCATATGTTTGGTTCTTCTCCTTTCTATTATATGGTACTTAATTCTTTTTAATGTAAAGATTTTTTTTAACATATCAGAAAGTTGAGTATTTTTTTATTTTATTTTATTGGTAGTTCCTGTGAGGAAACAGTAGGATTCAGATGCCAGTGTTACGTGTCTAACTTTGTAGATAAAAAGATTTGTTTGGTTACTTCCCTACACCAAAGCAAAAGAAATCTAGAAAATGCAGCAGCCTTCTGAGAAGGTACTGCAGAAGGACTGCAGTTTGAATATTGTCTTTCCCCTATATCTTACTAGAAAATATCTTCCTCTTTGCTCTGAGTGTTCTTGCCAACAACCTTCATAGTTTTCCCCACACTTGTTAGATATGCTACTTTGTATTTCTGTTGCATTTACAGTATTAAAAAATAAAATAAAATCCCCCTTCTGTTCCTCTTTTTCATTGCTGTTTGAATCCCTAGTGGCCTATTACCTGTGGTAGAGTAGTTCTCACTTGAGCTGCTGGTGCTATATGAAGAACTTCTGAAGTTCCTTTTGATTTCTCCCTGGTTCCCAGTATTTCAGTTCAATGTCTCAGTCTAAGTGACTGTGACTCTGGAGTAGATCATTCAAGCCAACTGGACAGGAAGTTCTATTGCATGTTGAACCAGTTCATGAATACTCTCCCACTTTCCCTTTTTCTACCTTTCTATTTAAGAGGCTTTTTTGAAAATCAAAACCCAGCCAGTAGAACTGCACTGCCTTTATTAAACAATTGAATTTTCGAGATTATGACTCCAGTGCTTAAGATGGCTCTGTGTTTTTGAGATGGTAATTATTCAGTAGAAACCTTTGTGGCTTTGAAGTGCATGAAATTCTCCAAGCTATGAAATTGCAAGTTTTACATGAAATATAAAGTGGAAGCTCTTTGTGGATAGTGACCCTTACCATTTTCCCTCTTGGTTTATTTTGCTTGTATTGGTGAATGCTTGGACTTCAATATGCATATAAGTGTTCATTAGTCAGAAAACTGTCTGAATACTGGAAAAGCTTATTGATTAAGGAGTTCATATTGAATCTATTTCTGTACTAGTATTTTTGAGTTGGCTAGAAGTCTGTGCCTATTCCTATTTAGTGGCATTTCTTTGGTTAACTGACATTGATTCAATTACATTGTCGGTTCTGCTCTAGTATTTCCAAGAGCTTTGGGCCTCTCCTGGGATGCTGTTTTATCAGCTCTGCTTGCTCAGCAAGTTAGTCTTGAGCTTAAATGTTGCTTTTTTTTTTTTTTTTTTCTTGTACTTGTGTGAATCTATGAGCAGTAACAAATAAAACCTGAATCTAACTTATGGGACCCAGAAGTGCTTCTCAGTTCCTGGTTACCAGTATATGTCTTGGTGAAGTCTCAGACTGAAGGTGAGGTAAGACCTAGCTCATGATCATCCTATCATGCAGTGTTTTCAGAGGAATTGCAAGCAGATGGATGGAAGAGAACTGGGTGTGGCTGGGGTATTATCAAGTAAACAAGCTGAGGTGTAACTAGAGAGAAGTGTGCGCACAGTCCTTGAAATAAAAAAACGCTTTTAACAGAAGCAACAATAATTTTGAAAGGAAAAATAACATTAAAGAAAACCCTGTCTTAGCATCCTTTTCAGGTGTAGAAGTTGCGATCTTTTTGCTGTTTTGCCTGACTGGTTCTTCAGTTTCTGTGCTTCTGTCATATATGTACATAACTGAATGTTGATGCTGTGCTCCAAGAAGGCTGCTGTTAGTGTATATTTTCTGTTGTACCCACTGCTGTGGAAGCTGGTTGTTGGGCCTGTGCATGACTAGACCATACCTTACCATACTTTTTTCTTCTGTTACTTTATTTTAAAAGGCTTAAGTACACCTGCACTTCAAGCATTTCACAACCACTTCGATCAATAGTGGTTCAGTATCAATTCACTGTATTTGGTGCAGAGAGGTGTTTTCCTCTGAGAACCCAGTGATATGATGCTCTTTTATCTGTCTTCCAAAGTGGTATCGGACTTTTGCTGCTTGCTTTATGAGGATGAAGTGGACACAGGCACCATTATCAGTTTTTCTTCTCCTTTCTCTCCAATTCAGAAGCTGTTTCATGTTACTTCAGCTATATCAGGCAGGATTTTCCTTATGACCTGTCTTATTTTATCCCTTTTGGAGGGGCTATTATTTCCAGTGCTGGATGGCTTATGTATCAGTAACTTTTCTGTTCTTCCTTATGGAATTAATGAAGTTACAAAATGTAAGCAGTCATTACATTGATATCCTTGGGTTAGGATCGCTGTCTTGGTCTGTGACTCACCCCTGTGCCGAGTCTGGAGGAACACGAGGCTGTACAGAGTTGCTTTGGTATGTAGTCAGAAGGGACTTGGTAAAGGTTTGACTAAAGGTTTCCTACACCTTATGAGCAGCAGGGTTTTCTTCTGAACTTTTTTGCTGTACCTACAGAAAACCCAATTTCCAGTGCAGGCTGCAGTGTGAGGTGGGCAAGCCCATTAGCAGGTCCTGACCTAGAAACACCTCAGATTTTGTCTGGTTTGGTGATTTTTCCCTTTGAATAGTGACCTATTTCCATTCCATTTGCTGAAAGAATGTGCTTTCATGTTGAGCATACTAGTACTTTTTATTGCTGGAAAAGGGAGGAAAAATAAAAATAGATAACTGGTTTTAAGTACTTGTGGTTTTATTTATGCTTTAACTTTTAATTCAATTTATTTTAAGAACAGTATAGCTTTAGGCTGGATACTATTTTGCTCACAGTGGCAGAGATTCTTGTGGGCAATTACTCAGGGTAGCAGTTAATTATGAATACTTACAGGCCTGAGTTATGGAAATCAATAATAATTCAGGTCTTCTGTGTTTGCAGTTCTATGGAAATGTTACTAAGCAAAATAATTTATTCAGCAATTTTTTTCCATGTATGTCTGGGAGCTGAAACATGGCTTGTGTACTGTTAGAGAGGGATAAAGGTATGTTCTGTGTCTCTAGTTAACAGCAGCACTTGCAGCCTAAAGTGCAAAATCTGTGTTTGCATGGAAAATATGAAAAAACATCATGGAAGTCTTAAGTTCTCTTTCTATAGTTGTCTTTCAGTGGCTCCAGCCTTGGAGAAGCTCTCACTTAGAGTGCTGAAGCACCATCTTCTCCATGCTTATGAAGAGATGCTTAGAGATGGGAATTAAGGTGAAGACTGATTTTTTTCCTTTTTCCTCATCCTCCTTAAGATATTTTGCTGAGACTGGTGAGAGACTGAAGGATTTCTTTGGACTTGAAATCAAGCTCTGCCGAGAGCACTTGTTGGGAGAGTAGAATTCAAGCTGAGATGAGTACTCCTGTCTATCATGCCCTTGTTATGACAAGCTTTCAGGCACAGGTTGCTGTTCCTAGCTATTTGCTCTGCACAGACTAAATTCTTCCTTATGCTAAGAAAGATGTGATGAAATGCCATAAATCCTCATGAAAACTGTGCCTCCTGAACTAGATAAATAACAGCACACTTGTGGCACATGCTTCTGTGAGACCACAACAGCCATAGGATCATGATAAATCTGTTCCTATTTACTTTGTCTATAAGAGTCTTATTGGAACAGGTTCACTTCATGTTGATCTCGTGGATCACCAAGGCTATTATTAATGTAGGCATTAACTGTGTCAGAGCTCCTGTGTCAACTGCACCTGGTGTCTCCAAGGCAGGTACTTTCACTTCAATATCCCTTACTTTATAGGGATTACAATTTTATTCAGGTCTTCTCCCTGTGGAAGGACATATGGATTTTACTTAAATCCTCTCTCTCATTTTTCTGTCTATAACTCTTTGTCTATGGCACACTTTTTAAATTTTCTTTGCTTGTAACACCCATCACCTTTTGCTTTCACTTCATTTTGTAAAAGTATCTCTGCTTCCTCGTCATCATATGATATTTTGGGGGTTTTTGGGGACACCATTCAAAGTCTCAGCCAGACTGGTAAGGAAGAGTGTGAGAACAGTCCTGCCAGCTCAGAGCACAGGTCGCTCCATCCCACTGTGTGACCTCTGCAGATGGCTGTGGAAAGAGTGAGGGAATAAGTCAAACTGGCAGCTCTGATGGGCTCTTCTAGCTTCTGGCAATCTGCACTTCAGGGGCTTTCTGAGCTGGAGACTATATTACATTTTTTATTTAATAGCCCTTGATGGTCTCTTTTGGTGTGATACAACTCCCTACCATCATTTTTGAGGAAACTAGAATGGGGAGACGAATGTTGTGAACAGCTGAGGTATCTACAACGCATTTACAGTTACGGATGGAAATCTGGAGGTTCAGTCCCACCTCTGTGTTTTTCTGCATTTTATTGCATAGTTATTAGAATAACTTTGCAAATATGAGGTTTGGCAGTGTTTCCTGCATTTCCAGCAATAATCAGGAATGGTTTTACTTGCTACTTCCACCACTTTCTTTCTCTTTTCTCCTAAACCTTTGGGAGTTTAGATCAGTTAAAATGTTGTGGGTCTCACTCAATAACTTGTTTCTATCCTCTAGGTATGAGAAAAACTTTTTCATGTATTACAGCCATCTGACTTTTTTTAAGCATGAATCCTTTCATAACTCAGAAGGGAGCTGATGTGGCTGGGTTTGACACAGCTGTGGGCAAATATGGGTATTTACTTCATCGTTTGTATCTTGTGACTGCTAGAAAGTTTAAAAAATTAAGCTGTTACTTAAGAATTAAAAAAAGGCTCTGCAAAAAGGCTCCTTACCACTTTTAATGTAGCTTGCTATGCTTGAAAATGCTTTATTCCCCATAGGTGTTGGCTAGTGGTTAGTTTTATTCCCCCTTTTCCCCCGCAGCCTTTCTATGCCTCAGGTAGTTACTTTTCACCAGCTGCCAGGACTGTCATTCTATGGTGTGTGTGTGGGGGGGGGGGGGGGGGGGGGGGG
>CM021737.1:30445262-30524970 GCA_011075105.1 Heteronetta atricapilla
CAGCATCTCCCATGGCATCACAGCAAGACATGCGGCCCTCTGGATTCTCAGCTCCTTTCCACTAGTTTTATTTTTTTCTTTTTAGAGTAGGGAGTATTCACCCAACTTGGATTGCAAATCAGACTGCAGCTCGTCTGCAGCAAACTGCAGCAGCAAATAACTTCATCTGTGGCTTGAAACATACTTTTTGAAGAGATTGTTAGATGTACAATATTGCTCTTAATATCCTTCCTGATTATTTTATTTTCCTGCAGGTCTTTACAGTTGTGTATATCTGAAGTCACAGCATTTTCATTGTCCTCCATATCTCTGATAACGTTGCCCTGAGGAACATCCTTGAAACATTAGAGACATGCATCTTATCAAAGGACAAGTGCAGGATGGCATTTACTAGAAACCATAAGGTCTTTCTGAGCTCTGATAGCATTGTGCAAATGCAGTGCCCATTCCAGGAGCACAGAACATTTACTTTATTTTGCCTCTGCAAGATGGTGATAACTTCTGCAGCATGTAAGGAGAAACATAAATAACCTTTGTCATCTTTAGAAAAGGTACTTGCTGAGAAGCATTGTGTTCAGAGCCTTCCTGGGCAAATTGTGAATAATTTAGCTGCTATGCCCCAGGGCTCTGCCTTGCCGAACCCTGTGTCACTGAGATGAGCAGCTTGGCACAGGGGAGTGATTGTGGTGCTGGGAGAATGGAGACAGATGCAGCTCAGAGCAGTGGGCTTCAATCTGTTCCTATTTTGTTTCTAATAAATGTAAATGAAAAGCTCAGTACTCCTGCCTTCCCTGGCCCCTGTAGTGTCCATGGTGTTTCTCATCAGAACAACTTGTGGGATGTGGTGACAGAAGTTTGGGGTTTGGGGATAGGACTCTGGCTACTTTAGTGGAGAAACTGCAGCTCTAATAGCCATTTATTTGATTTCCTCTAACTTCTATGCTGTCCAGCTGCTAACAGCTCACTGTTAAGCAGCAGTGTGTGCTGTTTGCTCCTGTCAGAGTTCAGACAAATGCTTCCAGCTTAAAGCCAGATTTTCAGCTGACATTTATTGGTTTAATTTGTGGGCAAGGCAGCTGCTGTGACTTTGCTGTGTTGCAGAATCAGGAGGGTGCACAGAGTCAGCTGTTGCCCTCACAGCATATCCTTTAGGAGAAAGGGTTGTGACCCTCAAGAACATTCAAGTTAAAATATTTTGTGGGGCCATTTTCAGTCCTGTTCTTGACAAGAACAAAGGGCCACATGTGACTTGCTGTGCTGGACATTGCAGGGGACTGGAGGGTGGTGTTAAAATGGCTAATGGTGAGCTCTTGGACAAATTGTAAATAACCTAGCTCCATTAAATAGGCTGAGCCTTGGATTTTGGTGCTAACTTTGATCTAGGCAGAATTTCATTAAGCTGAGGTCAATAGAAGACTAGACATCTTCCATGGACTGGTCTTGTCAAATATTGCTGACTGAATGTGCAGAAGGGAGCCTGGGAGGCAGAAAGTCATTACTATCCTTGGATGCAACTCAGATGCTTTGTGGTCTGTTGGTGGGGTGGTTCTGGATTCTGGTCAAACTGAACGACTTATTGGTTGGATATGTCAAAAGGACCTTGTTGTCAAACCAGGAGAGATGGGGATGTTTTTGTTGCAGGGCTGGAAACCATTTATGAAAAGTCTTCCTTTTTTTTTTTTTTTTTTCCTTCATTTGGGCCACTTTCTTAGTCTGAATCAAATTAGTGTTTTGTTTTTTTTTTTGTTTTTTTCCCTCCACTATCCTGATCTATCAATGGGAAAGCAATGTGTTCAAGGGAGCTCAGCTTTACTTTGAGGCAAACTGTTCTCCTGGCATCAGTTACTGTTTCTTCTGTGTTAGACAGTCAGTGGCAGACCCACCAAGTGCCAGTTGCTTGGAAGAACTGCAATTGCTGTGGGTTATAAAGCATAATGTGGGTGTTGTGGTAGTTTGCTTATATTGGCTGTTTGATCTCTTCTGGATTTGCTTTAAATGAACTTAATTGGTGTATAAACTGTTTTAAATAGCTTTCTTGACACTGAGGCATGGTAAAAATATGATCCAGAAAGAGGAAAACTTATCCACTTGATTCTGTTACTACCTGGGGTACTAAAACTTCTGGAAAGGAGGAAGTAGGCGAGCAGGATGGATCTGAATTCATGAACTCTGACATTTCTGAAGATGCACCTACGGATTTATCAGTTCCTTCCTATTAACTTATTTACGTATTGGGAGACTGAACACTTTTGTTTAATTCAAAGACTGAATTTCATTTATTCACCCTGTTACCTTGTCTCAATATTTTTTTTTCTGGTGCTCAGAACTTCCACGCTTCCAGGTTGTTACTGGGAATAAGTGCAGAATCTGGCTAATTGGAATCTGGATACTTGTTATGTCTGCTGCAGACCCTGGTCACAGCAAGACCTATAATATGGTATGAGGTCTGTCTTTATCATGGCTGCTTGGCCTATGATGGGGTAGGAGGACTAGGTCCACCACTGCACAGGAAATATTTAAAAAGTTCATCAAACTCAAATTACTTCTCAGCAAATGTGTGAAAATATAGTTGTATCTTTGGAGAAATTTTCACTTTCTCAGTCTGCTGAAATGAAGAGCAAATAATTCAATCTGAAGCAACATCAGAAAGTTTGGGTTTAAGAAATGACAAAAACAGAATGTTTCTCCTGAATGTTCATTTTAATGAAAGTTTAATTGCATTTTTAACTTTGTGTTCTAACATTAAAAGAAAACTCATGGTGCAGTATCAGAATTGTAAAATGCACTCGGATTCCTCCCACTTAGTGAACTCCAGTTTGAGACTGCTGGTATGTCTTCAGTCTTCTGGCTACGTGTCTATGGAACACTGATTAAAGCATCATCAGTGGATCTATTTCTGTTCCTCCTTTAAGAACATGTTCCTTCTTAAAAATTGTCTGTTACCTCAAATGCCTTTCTGCATACCTGAAGGAGCACATCTTTAGCTGAGACTCCTCAGCATGTAAGAACATATTACAGTGAAACTACTTGTATCTAGATGTTTATAATAGTGAAAGTGTAATAGTGTGGTAGCTAAAATTTGGGAGGTAAAATGGGCACACACAGCATGTGAGGTTAATGGGAATGGAAAACCAATAAGCCCTAACCAAAGATGATTATTTCCTGACTTATTTTTTCCTTGGGTTGACCTGGTACAGTGAGGAGTTAAATTGGTATGGCAACTATGATTATCCTGCCTCAACACTGGGTTGTTTTCAGCTTCCTGAATAGCTGACTGTATAGTCTAGGGAACTGTATAGTCTAGGGGACTATATCAATGGTTAAAGGATGTGTGTACATATCTGTACTCCAGCTGTCCCAGAGCAGAATGCTTGCCCAGGAGAAGAGCAAAGTGCTTGGGAGAATCTGACAAACCTTAGCTGTCTGCCATCTTCATAAATAAAGCATTTCAAAACTGCTGACTTGAACTTGACATAGCTATGTTTGATGGAGCTTCAAGTGAGTGTTTTGCTTCTGAACCTCCTAAAACTCCTATGAAATGCGATAGACCACAGCAATGAGCTTTGTATTGACATGAAAGATAGATTTATTGCACTTAGTCTTGCTTCCTTCCATCTTACGAGGTCTTCAGGAGCTGAGATCCAATAACTCCTTGTAAAAGGCTGTCTTTGCTTTTGAACAAAACTTCTTAAATAAGATATATTAGTAGTGCTTCCCTGAAATAACTCAAGGGATATACTTGCACTTAGTGCTATGTGGGCTATTTGTGGCAAGAAACTAAAGAACTGTAATAGAATTCAAATCTAGTGAGATTGTATTTGGACATAAGTGTTGCAAATTCTTTTTCCCCTAACAGGGGATTAAACTAGGGTTGGAGATATAGATCAGTAATGGTACTGGTGGAACACATGTTCTTTAATAACAGCTTTATTCCATTAATATTAGGCAGAAAATGTTTTTTTACATCACATTGACTTGTATGTTCATACTTCGTTGTAGCAAAGCTCTCAGGGTTTGTCTACCTGTTTGCTCAGACATCCATCATATCGATATATGCTTCAGTGTGTGTGTGGGGGGTTGTCCCATAGCCTGCCCATACAGTGGCCACCACCTCTCCAGAACATTGAGGCCTGTTGTTGATACTAGTGTGTGCCGGTAGTTTTGCTTAGGCTTGGCTGACTTTTGGTGTCCTAAGTTTCAGTTCCCATGGATGTGAGATTGCTCCTGAGCTTGTCAATCCATGTGAGAATTTGAAGAGCTATCTCAATGCAGAGTTTTGTCCTTCCACAGACACCTCACTAGCTTTTGTCAGTTAGTCTGTCATACAGAAATAAGCTTATAATGTTAACATTTATTAGGCCATACAGAAGTAGCTCATGTATTTTAGCTGGCTGTTCCTGTGCTTTTTTTGCCACACTTCATTTTTTCCACATTCCTATAAACTTGGTGAATTTCTATTTTCTTTGTTTATTCTCTGAAGTACAGTAATGACTTCCAACAGTAGGGTGTACTCATTTTTTCATCTTTCCTTTTTCCTTGAATCTACCTCCTTTTCTTCATCTAACGTTTTCTTCCAGACTGAATTTTCCACTGGACCAGGAACTGCATGCATTTTTCCTTCTACTGCTAGTGCCATTTCCAATACCATCATTGTTTATATGTTTGGAAAAGGGATGTATTCCTGAAGCTGGCTTGAGAATAAGAGGCAGACTCTTCTGAGGACCCATTTAAACCATCTTCACAGAATGGTAGAGGGTGGAAAGGACTTAGATCCTTTTCTACAGAGCTGCTTTCCGGCTGGGTGGCCCCCAGCAAGTCCTGGTGCCTGGCTTGGTTCCTCCCCATGTGCAGGCCTCAGCCCCACTAGTAGCTGCTGGCAGCCAAAAGCACCTCCTGTAGCACCACAGATTACAGGTAACCTGATGCATACTACAAACAAAAATGTAATAGATGCTGAAGGTATCTGTTTAGATTTTTGCCACAGTACAGGGTGAGTAAAAATCATCAACACTATCAGCAATGCATGAATTCACTGCCACAAGGAATGAAAAAGTTGATTGGTACAGGAGAAGGCAGCAGCCCCTGATAAGGCTCAGCAGCCAGGCACTTGCTGTCCTGACCTGGTCTTTAGACTCCTGAGCCTGTTAGCAAAGCATGCCAACCTGCCCTCTAATAAATGTTCAGATGCATGGCCACTAGTGTACCTTGCCCTAGTCTGACTCCTTTTGCTCTTGATCATGTAATTTCAAAGCTTTTTATGAATTCAGAGATTTCAATTCCAGGTTCCTTTTTTCCTCTTCAAATAAGTTTTATTACTTTATATCAAAAATAAAAAAACATCACTGTTGCCTGTGTGTTCTCCTTTCATAAAGCAGGAAAAATGAAGAAATAAAACCCTGGCTACTTGCAAGGCAAGTTTAAAGGAAAAGTAAAATGCCCTTTTATTTTTCTTTAAATTAATTTTGCTTTTACAGGAAAGCCAAACCTATTCTGCGTAGACAATGAAGGTAGATACATTTTCCACAGCAGAGAAAAATCTCTTATTTGCCTCTAGCCCTATCCATTTTTCATTACAATCGCTGTGTTTTCTTCTTAAATCGCAAACAAGTCAATGTAAGCATGGCTGGCAGGCTAAAATGATTATGGAATAATTTGTGGTTGCCAGACCAAACAAAATCAATCACTATTGTTTAGGGACCAAAAGCATTAAATAGCTGAGACATTTCTGGAATTTCACATGTGCGTGCACACACACACACACACACACACACACACACACACACACAAAACATCCAAGAAAGATAAGGGAGTAGGCTAGCAGCCTGAGGAATGTTTTGTAATTTTTTAATGCATGTGATGATATGAACAATAATTATGGGGGGAGTCACTTGTGTTTGTTCTGGATTTAAAAATGAAAATCAAATCTGACAAATTTGAAAATTATTCCAGTTGTGTAACATGTCCTTGTCAGGGAAGAATATGTAACACTCATGAATATATAAAATAGCGACTATCTTATAGAAAGGAAATGTCCAACTTCCTTTAAATGTTCTTACTATATTTAATAGAGTACAGTGTGATACTTGCACTCCTGAGGTTTTGGTTACTGCTCCTTGCCTCTCCTAAACCTTCGGTCTTGTTGCTCCAGAACAGAGCTGTGGAAACACCTGATTTTTTTTTTTTTTCCACAGAAATTGTAGTCAATTACCCGGCACATATACTAGGAAAACTTTGTAAATATAAAAGGAAGGTCTACTGTTGGATTGGCTTCTCTTTCCAGCTGAAATTTGGTCTGCAGTACTTAGAGCTGCTAGTTTGAGGGGTGTGGTCATTTTACCCTGCTGGGCTGCCAAACTTCAGCCAAACAACTACAACTGTGTTCTCACTCCCCCTCCTCAGAGGAAGAGGAGATGAAAAGTGCTGGAAAAGGGGGGGGGGGGGGGGGAAGGCTCGTGGGTTGAGATGAGGGTAACTTAATTAAAGGGATAAGGAAGAGTGAAGAAACAAGCAAATTCTGTGCAGAAACACAGAAGTAAAAAAAAAAAAAAAAATCTACTTCCCATCAATGAGCAATACACAGCCATGTCCCAGGATGCACCCCTCTCCCATTTAATTAAAGATATGACTTTTTTTTTCCTCCTTAGTGTAGTAGTCTGCTAACTACAATACTGGGCTTTCCCAAAGCCACCTCTGGTCTTTTCTACATGAGTAATCTGGTTATTTTTGTAGATTAAAGTCTGATTATATATATACAAATGACTTAAATTGACCTAGGTGGACTTCTTACAATTCCAAAGAATAATGAATCAAGGTGAAAACTTAAAAATAAGAACAGGAAATGTATATTTGAGAAAGCTATAAAATGTATACTTGAGTAGTACTGACAGATGTAAATCAACAGATTTACATCTAATTTACATTTAATTAAAACTAACACTTTATTCACTAAAAAGCATATTTATCTCTGACCAGGTGGACAGCTGGGTTGGCAATGGATTCATTCCTTTGAGGGATGATGTGTGTTAGTTTAGGGCTTAAAGTCAAATGACAAATACTTACCGGTAGAGCACAACAGTACAACGAGACTTCAAATTTAAAACAAAACAAAAAAACCTCCTGGAGTTCCTCAGAGTTCTTAAAATTTGAAGGGTTGCTGTGATTCAGAGGGAATCTTCATTGCCTTGCTCACCAACATTTTAGCCAAAACAGGACCTCTAATGTCTATGCTTCCTCTGCTCTTCTGTCACTCTCTAGTCCTGTTCCAGCTTTAACCTTTCAACTATTTTCTGTTCTGCCATTGGAAATTTGGTCTTACTTGCTAAGGTAGTAACTACTAAAAACTGTTTTAATCTTCTGTTGCAGCTTTCATATCTTGTTTATAGGAAAGTGAATGTGTTAATGAAGGATTGTGTTCTCCTTTCTCTTTTTCCATCTTCTGTTTTGCCATTTTCTGTTCCATCAAAATATTTTCCTTTCTTCCTTTATCCTTGCCATGGTTTTGCAGCACTTCCAGCTGTCTATTCTACCTTCTGCTGTAACATGCTATAATGCAGGGCTCAAGAACAGAAACAACAGACAATGCCTTTTTTTTTTTTTTGAGGGGGCGGGTGATGTGGGGAGGAAGGAAGGTTAGTGAGATAACACTGGTGCTTTCTTTGGTGTCTTCAGCCTGACCATAGCCCAAAGGCAAAATTCATATCTTTGCCTGCTACTGCCTTAGAGATGTGCACATTTCTGAGGAAAGTTATAGAAGAACAACCAGAAAGATTAAGTGACTAAAGGATCTGATTTGAAATGCAATATTAGGAGTGCAATATATTTAGACTGCATATGCAAATAGAGCAGAGGACATGATAACTATCTTGAAATACTTGCTCAGTAAAGACCAATGATGGTGAAGAGTCCCTATGGAGAGGAACAAAGGGGTATAACAGAATAATGGATTGAAATTAAGAAAAATAAAATGTGGGATGAATGCCATGACAAATTTCATGACACTTAAATTCAGAGTGCAGAATAGAAAGAAAAATAAGTGTTGAAAGACCCATCTCTGAAGACAGCTTAAAATTAGATGTGAAAAAGAAATAGAAATTGTACTCTAGAGGACAGTCCTTCACTGGCATATGGATAGAGTGGATGTTCCTTTCTCTCTGTAATTCCTGTAATTCACTAGTGCTGAGATTAGGTGATAAGTTTTTTCCTTTTGCAGACCCAAGATGCTAGTTAATATTTTAAGGGAGCTTTTAAAATTATCTGCAGTAGCATTGAGAGTTAGCTTTATCAAATAAATTGAAATAAAACATTATGAACCCTAGCTATATCAGGGAACATTGAATTATTAAAAAAAAAAAATGTGGCAAAGTACTTAGTGTGGCTTCTTCACAGGTGTTCTGAAGACTGATGTCAGGTCTAAAGATATGGTCTAAGCTCTGACATATCTTCCTTTGTGAGCACCAGTGAAGTTAACTGTCTGCCCTTCCTTCCATCACCAGAGGAGCAAAATGTCAAAAATATGTTAAATGGAAGCTTAAGCCCATTTGCTTGCTCTCTTGTGCACTATTCAAAAGGAGCAAAGAAGAAAGTTGAACAGATTTTAGAAATGGTTCTTTCTGACCTTTACAAAAGTACTGAATATAACCAGTATTATATTACTTTGGCCCAAGTGATCCTGCTGGTGAAAAGGCTTAGGACAAGAAAAACATTTCTTGTGTGTCAAGTTCTTGTGACCTAGCAGTCTGTGTATTTGTTCAGTCTCTTTTCTTCAGAGTTTCCTTTTGTGATTCCCTTTAGACTGATATTTGAAAATTGAAGGTCACTATTTTGTGTAAGTAGAAAACTTAAAAGGGCCGAAAAATAATAATAATAAAAAAATCCCCCTCTCCTCCACTATCTGTTCCTATTTTATTTGCCTAAACTTCATCTGTGAGAATGTCCAGTAATGGATTTAACAACGGTTTCCGCAGTTTCTTAAAGAGATTACAGGCAAAAAGGCTAATGAGCTGTAAGTAATGGTGATGGGAACGCTTCTCTGGTTGGAACCCAACTGAGACTTAAGTGTTTTCATGAAGGAGCAGATGTCAGATGAAAACAAACTGTGGCTTTGATATTAAGGATATATTGATTCTCCATGGAGTTTGGGGACACTTGAAAGTCTAGGGATGCAATGCTCACTGAATGTGTCTGTGGGTCAATGGAATTGTCTTGGCACCTCTGAAGTCTTTGAGGGTTTTCCATTAATTTAACTTAGAGTCAAGTAGCTTGTGACAAATAACGCATGTTCTTCTCAAGTTATTTATTTCATTGCTTGTCTATGTTGGACAATGCAGAGAAAAGTGAGGAAATAAGAAGAGGGAGATCTGAGGGTAAATGAGAAAATGGGAAAAATAAGTTATGTTTGTTTGCATGTCTATAGCAGCTGTGGAGATAGGGCTGTGATTTAATAACCCTACAATGCACCATGTGTTGCTTTGCTATTACCTGCTTCTGTAATAATGCAATGGGAAGTTGAATTATTTGTAATGTCATATATTGTAAGAATGAGCTGCTTGGAAGTAAACAGCTAAAAATGCCTTGATAACAAATTGTGAGATTAACAAACAGGAAAAAAAAAGGGGGGGGGGTAAAAATAAATTGCGACTGTCATACTGTCTTTGGTAAGCTGATACACGTTACTTTGAGTAACTACACTGCAAAATGTGACATCTCCACTAATGACAATGTGCAGTGCAATTGTGTCCTGTTATCTATAATGGCTTGCTCTGAACCATAACAATATCCTGTATTTTATGAAAATGAACAATAGTTTAATGTTACATTCTGAGGTTGTTTAAAACAGGTTTGAAATGATTCTATTTAAATCTAAATGATTCTATTTTTGTTCTGCAAAGTAGCCACAATTTGTATATGGCTGTAACCTATTTCATATGCAATTCCAGTTATTAAAAAGCCACATTGACCTTTATAAACCTTAACTTGTTTTCAATTGAATCATCATTAAATCTAGCCTGATTATATCTACTTCACAGTGACATCTGCAACTGTACAGTCACCTGCCCTTCTGCATGCTTAGATTTAAGTTTTCAAGGAGATAGCTGTAAATAAAAGAAATACAAGCTCGCAAATACATCTCTTCCATAGCCATTTATGAGGGAAATGTAGCTTTCTAGAATCAAAATTTTACAAATGATAATTCCAGTCCTAGTCCCTAGATGAGACAGTTGATTTCTCACTTATTTTTCTTTTTGTCTTAAGTGGATTATATTGCCCTATGTTTAAAATGGGAGAGAGAGGAAGAAACAAGCAAGGAAGCAACCACCGCCAGCAAAACAAACAACCAAAACCAACTCCAGACCATCAGCGTATCATTTTAAATTCACAGCAGTGTGGATTTACAGTTTCTAGAGGAAAGAACACAAACTCTGTAATTGATAAGTTTGCAGGCGAGAGTTCCTGAATGCAGTCTGTAGCTTTTTTTATTGATTTTGAGGTTGAAAGTGGTTTAAGATGACAACATATCAAGAAGTTAATTATCAATTCATAAGAGTGTAGGGGCTTAACTGTGAAATGTTTTATTTTAACAAAAATTAAAGTAACTTCTGAGGATCAAGAGGTCTAATTCAGAGAGATGACGCAGCTGCCCATTGGTGCTTCAGTAAGCAGCAGTGGTGAGTCTTCCAAGCTTCTCTGGGGTGTGTGTGGGTATGTGCAGAACATCACAATATTCCTAGGATGAAAGCTGAGTGAGGTAATACCAGGCTGGGTATAAGCTCACAACCAGCAGCAGTGGAACTTAAGCTAATGTACAGTAGAAATGGGGCAATCTGTATTCTGAGAGGTGATGGATGTTTGAAGAAGGGTGTAGAAATCAGTGTCTGCAGGGTGCAGGCATGTTATATAAAGCAGCACATGAAGAGATGCTTCTGGGTTTGTATGCTACCACTGTTGTAGCTCTGTAGGTTCAAATAACTTGAATAGCGTGTCTATGTAATTTCTAGTTTATGCTGTTGTTCTGGCTACTTGTTTGGAAGCAGACCAGCTCTTGAAGGAATGTTACCTGAAATCTAAACGTAACCCATGCAACGAAGCTCAGAAATGTTAAACAAATTCCAAATTTATTTTGGTGCATCAGGCTGAATTAGGGCTGCTTCTAGCATTGCTTCTAGCATTCTTTCTGTACTTTCTCACTCATTTTCTGTGCTACTTTATGCCTTTTATGCCTTTCTGGTCATAATGCACATATTCAACATGGAAGTTGAATGTAACAAACATTTTGCTCATTTTCTAGATATATGGTAGCTATGATCTCATATGCCCAAGCATATGAGCTCATATGCCCAAGCTTGTTTAACTGAGGATGGTGGATACGCAATTTCTTGTTCTTAAGAACAGCATTATTGAAACTTTTTGTTATTATTACAGCCACAGTATATCAGTACGTTATTTAAAAAATAAAATCTTTCATCATGTTTAGATGTCTGGTTCTATTTGGCATGTGGAAAAAAAAAGTATTCTGTCTATATACTTGTACTTGTTATTTCCCTGCTTCTTGCCTTACTTCTGGCCTATTTTTCTTAATTTTTATCTTTTTTTAGTTTTAGCTTTAACCTTCTAACCTAGTGAATTTTCTCCAGTGCTTTGTTTTTAAAGGTAAGATAACCAAAATCAGGCACAATTTCAGGCGTACTCTATTTTGAACTATAGGCAAAATTTGTATATTTTCAAAGCTTTTTTTTTCATTCTTTTAAATAGAAATTCACATACCTTACCTTTTGTCTGTCACTGAATGTGAAACAGAAATTTTTATGGGGTTGTGTGAAATTAGCCCCATTTTGATTGGATTGTCTACCAATGTGTATGGGCAGTTTGCTTTGCTATGCTTCTGTATGTTGAAAAACCTTTGTACTCTTTTTAGGGTCATTTAGAGGAATACTTTGTGAAGACTGTACTCCGGATCATGATTCTATTATATATTTGAAATTGATGTGTGTCACTATACCCGAGAGACTATACCAGTCTCCAGAATCTGTTGTTAGAGAGGTTTGCCATCTTAGTGTATATCTCCTCAGTTTTATTGTCATATTTCCTGAAATTATTTAATTCAGTTCTCTAGCTTCTTAAGATCCTCTGTGGATCAGTCTGTTTATCGTATGTGAAAACCAGCCTGTAATTTGCAGTTCTTGTTTTCTCTGGAACCTATGAACCATTGATAGATTTTTGCCTTTTACTATTGTCTCATTTTCTTGAATTATTCCACATAAGTAACTTGCTTTTTACGTTTTATTAAGACAAAAACAACTTGGAGTGCTGACAGTAATCAACGCTATAAGCTTATGCACATAGGTGTTATAGAAACCTCCAGCATCCATTATAAATTTTGCAATAAAGCGGGATGCAAATTAGGAATTCTCTAGATAGTACTGGTTGACTTAATACAGAGATACTACTGAAATGTATTAGAAATAATTCAGCCCAGGTCAGCCTGTTCCTGGTGGTGTCATCCCTCTTTCAGTGGAAGAGGATCACAGTTCTGAAATATCTTAGAGCATTATATTCTTTGTTTTATTTTGTAACAGCTGAGAAATCAGTGACTAAACATGATCTCACAAATAAACTATATGTGGCAGTTGAAACATAATATTTGATCTTGGAGAGGAATGCATTCTGAAATAGGATGGTTTTCACATGCTCTTTACAGTTTGGGTTATAACATGTTATATGGTTAGGTGTGGAGCCCTTTTCAGGGTCATAAGTAGGGAGAAAATAGTGCAGCAAAGAGAGGATCTCTGAGAGTGAGGAGACACTGAACTATAATTTCATAAAAGACAACAAACAAGAAGACATTGACCCTGGACAACAGGTTAAAGTGACTCAGACTTTTAAAGGAACAGATCTATCTGGCATAAAAAATGAAAATCACCTTGCTGTTTTATTAAAATGATCAAAACTAGAACTAGCTAAAATATAGAAATGTTGATGAATGGGGAAGAACATGAATTTTCAGACATTGGTGCTGATAAATGAAGAAAATGAATAGATAGATTTTATAGAAAAGACTGCAGGACCAGATTTTGAGTTGTTTTACTGCTGTTATTTTCATGTTAGGATTTCAGTATGTATACTTAAAACATTAGGGCTGAGATAAACCGTGAGAGCAGCAGCAGAAGGGTCATCTGTGCTTGACCTCTGGGACTTCTGCAAAGCTCAGTAAGACACAGCAAGGACATAGTAACCAACGAAGAATACTTCGGTTAAATGTATTTTTGCATTTTTAACAAAACTCTAATATGTTCACCTTGTGCTGTTCTCATAAAAACAAACAAAATACTTAAGTCTCATGGTAAAAACAGAATTTGTTCTTGGAACACGAGATAAGGATGTAATAATTCTCTGGTACTGGATGAAACATGTTGAAAACCTTTGAATGCTGTATAATGCTGGGAGCATGAGGTGGTGTCACTGAGTGCTGTGACAAAAGTACAACTCCTTGGCATTTCACTAGCATTTTTTGCCATTACTGGAAAACTTGGCAGTGACCAAGAAATATGAGATGTAAGATTTGAGACTATATTTTTGTATATAATTAGCTTGAGGCACTTTCGCATATATAGACTACAGCAATCACTGTATGTTGACATAGTAT
The DNA here is from genome assembly GCA_011075105.1 of Heteronetta atricapilla. Taxonomy (NCBI): domain Eukaryota; kingdom Metazoa; phylum Chordata; class Aves; order Anseriformes; family Anatidae; genus Heteronetta; species Heteronetta atricapilla. The sequence goes on from CM021737.1 coordinate 30,458,902, forward strand.
CAAAAACTTGATTTTTTCTTTTCTGCACACTTGATTCCTTAATTCTTCCTGTTCTTCCACATATATATGTATGTCTACATATGTGAAAGCCTGATTTTTTTTAAAAAAAATTCTTATTGTTATGTATTCCATCATGAGGATATCTTTGTTATCTGTCCTTGAAGTACAAAATTGCTTCAACTTGCTCCAATTTTATTTACGGAATGGCTATAATTAGAGTTTTCATGAGGCTTTAGAAAGGTAACACAAAAGTTTAGATCTAGGTTTAGGGCTTAAGAATAAATTACTTCTGTGGCTGCACGTCCCACTTGCTAGTACAGAAAAAGAGTTTAATCTTTATTAATTAAGACTTCCTGAAAACATCTCCTTTCCATGTGAGAGTGTTTGTATTGAGAGTATTGTGTTTTGTCTTTCTTGTCCTTTTAAGCTGTCCAGTTGTTCAAGAGCAATTTGAAAAAAACAACAACCAAAACCAAACCAAACAAGCATCTATATAATAACTAATGAGTCACAAATTAGAATGGAAATTCTACTAACATTGTTACTAGATGAAGCTAAAAGCCTGAGTTTCAATAACACAGTGATGAAGAGTACTAGCATGCTAATAAAAATCTGTGGAGGAAGCAAATGTTCTCTGTAAAGAAAAAGGAAGTGGAGGAGGTGAATTGACCCAATTGAATTAAAAATGAGATGTGAAAGAAGTGTATGTACATGTCTTCCTAACTCTTTATGATTTTATTGATCTGCAAAGATTTTCTTGTTGATCTTTAAGTTGTAATTTGAAAGTTTTCAGAAAGTGAATTTTGTGGCTTTGACAAAATTTTCAAGGTCCATAAGAATACTTTCCCAACAGCAAGCATGCAAGAAGAAAGCTTTGTGAGGAAAAAGACCTTTTTTTTTTTTTTTTTTAAAGAAAAAAAAAAAAAGGGTGTCCCTTAGTATATTCTGAGTGTATTCCCTTTCCTCATTCAGAAACCATCTATAACAGAAATGTCAATAGGAAAACAAGAATCTTTGTTACAGGTCTGAACTGAATATTATCCATACAAATCCAAGCCCTTCCAAACTCTCTTTACCCTAAATGACTTTTACTTGTACAAAAAGAGTCTTTAGAAGAAATAATGTTATGAGTTTTTTGATAAATATAATGTTAGCCTTGTAAGTAGGATAAAGTGGTAAAAATGAATTAGGGAAAGCTTTTTTCCTATGTTAAAGGCAATTTACTTGAATTGACAAAATTATAGAAGGAAGAAAGTTGCATCAGCTAAGATCATTTTAGCTACAATATTGAGAGATCTAGAGAGGAAATTCAATAGAATTACAGATTTTTTGAGGAATACCTTGAGTCAGGAATTAGGCCCTACAACTTTTTAAAAAATATTTTCTAAGGGAAAAAAATTACTAAAAGTTGAAATTAAGAGGGTAATTATGTTAATTTTTCAGATTAAAATTTAAGAATAAAGAATAATTTTTCAAAGTAGAAGACTAGAATATAATTCATACTTTAAGTTATTTAATGTGGAGGAGGGACATTCTTCACTGGGCATTCTTTGTTTCTCTCTTCTCTTAATTGTACGTTCATCGTGCCCCCCCCACCTCTCCACGGGTCCTTACTGTACTATGTTCCCTGTCTATACATACAGATTTGATGCTTCAAATGAGATGCAACCCTTTCACATCAATTGATTAAATATTATGAGCATGTATAACAATTAATTGATGTCTGCCATAAATCAGTGGAACTTATGTGCGTATAGTTCAACCTTTCCATGTGCTGTAGAATAATGATTACAATGGTAATAAGTAATGGACTGTGCTGGGATGTTGTACCAAGGTTTAAATATGATATTACTGATGAAGAAGAGATTAAAAAAACTAGTTTTCAGGGCATCAAAGTCAGATACACTTTCTTATTTGGTTCAGAGATCCCAGTGCTATGTAACTTGCAACTTTACTATAAAAATTACGTATCTATTTCCACTATTTTTGTTAGATATGGTGCTGTTGTGGAAAAGGTTAAGGAATTTGGCACAGCTGAAGGTTGGGTAATAGGCTTAATGAACAAATGAGCTCATGCATTCAGGTCATGAGAGCCAGCTGGTCTCTCAAGTACCCAGATTTCCCCTGTGAATTTTTCTTTTTACAACATTTCAGGTGTTATACAATACCTGTTTTACATATGAAGATGTGTGCTCTTCTGGGAGTTTTGGTAGCTCTCACTTTGAGCAGGTACTGAAGTGGCCCCAGACTCTGCCAGTACATCCGCATACACAGTTCTGCACCATATTGTCTTTTCAAGGTGATCAATTATTTCTTGAAAGAAAACCAAAAGCTTAATGCTGCATTTTGGAGTGGAAGGTGAGCCCCAAAGCATACCTGCTTGCAGGTCTAGATTTATCTGACCAGAACTACCCTAGCATCTTTGGGTTAATGTCTACTATGCATTACCAAAGGCCTAAAACTATCTGGGAGGAAACTTTATGAATGAAAAGTTTGCAGGAATGAAGGTGGGTAGCTCAGGCCTGAGTACCAAAAAGTCAATAATAATGAAGTAATATGTCAAATGTCACATTGTGCCAAACTTACCATCCTGGGAGAAGTTGCTTTGTAGTCTACCAGGTCCTATTCCAGTCCAAGATCAGATGTCAGGAACAGGGCCAGAGGGAAGAATGATCTATCTTTATAATGAACTCCTTGAATATCCTTTGGTTATAAACCACCAGTCTGGCACTGTCCTCACCAAGAAAATTAAAAAACTTTTATTGCCTTTCTTAGTAGATGATGAGTTCTCTGTCTCTGGAGCATGCTTGTGTGTTATTGAACTTTGTTTTGTTTCAAAGCTAAAAGCTGACTTGAAAGAATAGTCACCATGAGGAAATGGAAGAGCAATGCTAGAGGTATTGTAGTATTGACAAAAAGCCCTGTCTTGGCTCACAGAATGCATCCTTCCCTGGGTTTGTTTTGATGACGTTAATCTAACTCAATGTAATCTCCAAACCTTATTTATTCATTTTCCCTAGATGCTTCAGAGCTGTATTTTATGAAGAGGCATTTTGGTTTATAGAACAAGATATCTTAATGTCCTTCTAACTTAAATACCTTTTTATGTGAATCTATGAATGAAGTCTATTACTGTCTCACTGTCATTTGTTATTGAGATTGCATTTTCTTTTTACTTGAAACTTTTTTTGGGGGGAGCAGGGGGGCTCTTTACCTTTCACCTTCTGGTCCTTTCAATTGGATCGTTTTTCCTTCTTGTTGCTGAACTTTCTATTCACATTTTTATTCCCATTAGTTATTCCATTCTCTAGATGCTTTTCTCATTTGTAGCCTATTGCTTCATTTTATGATTTTCTTCCAGCCTCTTGTTCATGTTGAGTAATGTGTTTTTTTTTTTTTTCCTCTATCTCTTTACAAAATAGAGAAATGAAAGGACAGGATGTGAGTTTTTTTTTTTTTTTTTTCTCCATATATGTGGAAATGAAATCCTCAGTTCAACTGGCTCCATCTATCTCTGATTTCTTCTTCATTATCAAAGTGCACTGGCAAGTAATACCTCAACTATGATAGTCAGCCTCTGGAGACTAGGAGCATGGTGCAAGCCATGTTTCTTTTATTAGTACCAGTCCCCTTAATCCCTTGCTTATATCAACCTTTTAAAGAAAATTAATTTCACATGATTATGCTAATATTTTCTTAATGAATTAGAAAAGAAACCTGTGCAGAACTTCAATGAATCATTTTTTACTATCCCTGCTGTGAGATTTCAAGATCATTCTTTCTGTAAAAGTATATGAATATTAATATGCACCCTGGTAATTGGTACAAAGTTAATTACTGTAATTCTCCTATAGTTAAAAAAAAAGTGTAATATGTAATAATAGCTAGTTATTAGGAAGGGAAATCTAAAGGTAAAACATTGATCCATACATATAAGGTGAAGAAAGACACGTACAGGAAGTAATTTTGATGTAATAATTACATATTTTAAGGAAATATAATTTGGCTATTAAGTTCATTCAATTCATATAAAAGAATATTTTAAATTTAGTTTTTGTTTACTTAGTGGGTTTTCTCTCAGATTTGCAATCAATGAGTCAGATTTATCCCTTCCAATGTCTAAGTGAATAACGTGCAGGTGACAAACTGATGTAGAAATTAGAGCAAATTCACAGAATCACAGAATTTCTAGGTTGGAAGAGACCTCAAGGTCATCGAGTCCAACCTCTAACCTAACCCTAACAGTCCCCACTAAACCATATCCCTAAGCTCTACATCTAAACGTCTTTTAAAGACCTCCAGGGATGGTGACTCCACCACCTCCCTGGGCAGCCTGTTCCAGTTCCTAACAACCCTTTCAGTAAAGAAGTTCTTCCTAACGTCTAACCTAAAAATCCCCTGGCGCAACTTAAGCCCATTCCCCCTCGTCCTGTCACCAGGCACATGGGAGAACAGACCAACCCCCACCTCGCTATAGCCTCCTTTGAGGTATCTGTAGAGAGCTATAAGGTCGCCCCTGAGCCTCCTCTTCTCCAGGCTGAACAAGCCCAGCTCCCTCAGCCGCTCCTCATAGGACTTGTTCTCCAGGCCCCTCACCAGCTTCGTCGCCCTTCTCTGGACCCGCTCAAGCACCTCGATGTCCTTCTTGTAGCGAGGGGCCCAAAACTGAACACAATACTCGAGGTGCGGCCTCACCAGAGCCGAGTACAGGGGGACGATCACTTCCCTAGCCCTGCTGGTCACACTGTTTCTGATACAAGCCAGGATGCCATTGGCCTTCTTGGCCACCTGGGCACACTGCTGGCTCATATTCAGCCGACTGTCCACCATCACTCCCAGGTCCTTCTCTGCCTGGCAGCTCTCCAACCACTCATCTCCCAGCCTGTAGCTCTGCTTGGGGTTAGAGCAGTTCATTAACATTATAACCATTATAAAAGTATACCAGTTAGTGACATTTGACACTTTATATGTTAATTTGCCTAGCTGCTTTTCTTGAAACATTGAGTAGCTGGTGTTCTAATGACACTTAAAGTAGCTCCTGTCTTAGCACTCACACAATAATATATATCTATATAAAAGTGATTTTTGCGATTTCTAGAATGATGATGGCTTAGCTTCTTGGGAGCATAACATTGCAAATAGTCATATCTACCTGCCATGTTGCACAAATTCAGAGTCATCTCCTGGTGTGGGAGAAGGAACTGATAGTCTGGCTGGAATCTGATGCCCAGATTGTGTAGGAAGCTGCATGGCAGAGCTATGAAACCTTTCCCATGTGGCTGGATTCTGTACCTGTTTTTCATTTTCATGTTTCATACACATCTTCACTTCCCATGTCCTTCAGTTTTTTTCCATGTCACTTACCATATTAAAAATAGTATTTCAAGGAATGTTTTTATGAGATGGGAAGAAAAATGAAAATCTTGTGCAACTTCTAACACAAGTTATACAGTTGCTCAGATGTCTATTAAAAAAAAAAATACTACTTGACATAAACTTTGTGTGTTTATCTCACCAAAAAACTTTATCTTCACAGTGATATAACTAAACAGTCATTTCATTTTACTTACAACTGAGAATTAGTAACATGCTTTTGGTGAAACAGGAGTAATATGCAGCAGTACATATGGTCTGAAACTTGTATCTATAAAATTGTTATCTAGGGTTGCAAGCTGTTTGTTATTTCCATTATATTGCTGTCAAACCTAATATTAGTGCAGATCTTCAGTGGAAATTTGTCTTGAGAATGTATTAAGAGGTAATTATTAACCAGTCCAAAATGAGTAAGATGTTTCCTTTTATCTAAAGACTAAATGTTGCAATAGTGGGAGTAGATAATATATAGCTTTCTTCTACTGCAGACTTTTCAGTTATGCCAAGCCTACAATTTTCACATTACCACATAGACAATAATTGAAAAGAAATAAGCCTTTATTAATTTTCTATTAAAGAAAAATCAACACATAAGAATGTCAACACATGAGAATATGAATAGGAAAACAAAAGGTTTTTTAAATTGTATTCAGCATACTGAGCATAAATTGAAATTATACTCCCTAAGCAATCTAATTTGAATTGTCATGTATTAATAAAAAGGTGGCTGAAGTGGTTTAAAAATGGAAGTAAGTGGAGATTTTTCTTTCTATATAGTCATCACAGAAATTAAACATACAATTGCTATGTTCCTTCATATGAAGAAAATAACTGCTCAAGTGCTTGGAATCCTGACTCATGGAAATGGTGTTTTCCTACTTCTTGTACGTTAAGTTTTTATAGTGCATGAATGTTTTCCTTGATTATTACTTTATTGAGGGGTTTTAGATCTAATTAATATGATATCATGAGAAAACATGATTTACTTAGCAAAATGGGTTACTCTGTAAGTGGCTGTCAAATCACCCATCAGGATAATGTCAAGAACTTATCACTACCAGAATTCAGCAAGCAGCAGAGTAGTAATGTGGATAGCATACAGTCCAGCTGCTTCTGATTTTGTAGCTTAAATGGTCAGGTATCATTTTCATGTGTGTCATTTTGAAAGGGCAGACATTTGTTCAAACTGATGTTCAAATTCACAATTCTGTTTTCACAGAAATTACTTGACTGTGCCCTGTTCCTCTTCTTGGGAAGGAAGCAGCAGAGGGTCCAAGGCCCCTGTTAGATGTGAATGGCTGGTGCATACCAGGGCCCAAAGCAATCTGCTATATTCAGTCGTAATCCACTTCCACACTACGCTTTGGTGGGGAATACATACCCCCTGTTTAATAACACGATCAGGTTATATCTGACAGGTCTGTGGTCTGGATGTCCCAAGCACTTTCCTCCTTGTGATCTTGAGCTCTAAAGAGAGCTGGTCTCATAGCTCTGAATTTCATCACATGAGAGTTGTCACAGTCCTGTGAACTTGCTTCTATTTTTGCTTTCAGGGAGAATGTAATGCCTTCAGCATTTAATATTTACTTGAATTGATTTTTTGGGGAAAAATAATGCCTTTTAAAAAAAAGGCTTTATTTTCTTCACCCCCCTATCCCCCCCTTCAGCTTATGAATCCTTCCTGTGTGTTTTCACTTCTACCCATGCCCATCTTGCTCAACCATAGCAGTGATTTTCCAGGCAAGCTGTGCCTCCTGCTGAGCCTCTGTTAAGGTGATTATCAATTAGAACCAAGCCTCAAATAAGTTTAATTTTCTATGCTATTTTTTTCTGCCTTGTTATAGGGCTTCTGACTCTCCAAAATAAAACAAGACCATCTCATAACGGATACTACTCTTTGTTGCTAGAAGGGATGAAAAGTATTTTTCGTGTGTGTCTATATCAACAGATTTATAAATGAATGACTTGTACTTCAAAAACCAAAGGCAAAACCATGGTCATATCATATTCATATAGCACATGATACCAAGTAATGATTATTGCATTATTTCCTGCAATCTTGTTCCTGGATAAGAGATTATCTGTTTGAAAGTAATCCACAGACTATATATTTCAGAAGGTGGAGAACCTCCTATATCTCCTGGAAATGTTTTTCTATTATAACTCTTCCCACAGTTTAAAATATCTCTCATTTTCAATCTGAATTTCATCTTCCATCCAACATCTATTTAATTCTTTTTCCTAGGTTGAGAAATAAGCTGGAAACTTCTCTTCCTTCTCTATCCGTCACGCTCTATGGGGTCTAATGTGTTCACCCTTTGAACTTCCCCTTTGGAACATTCTTGTGATCCTCTTCTGAGTAAAACATTAAACTTCTTTTCAGATTCTTAGGGGACTTGAACATTCCTTATTCCTTACTTTTATATATTTATCCATTTCCACATCTCAGTAAGCTGCTAGTTATGAAGTTTTTGGATAAGTTTTGTGACAACAAAGTGATCTGGATTTTGGCAGATTTCATCATCTTTTTTTTTCATTTTGCTCTGAAACTTGTCATTTTTCCTTACTTCTGACCCTTGTGTTGTTCAGTAATGATGTTTGGATTTTGGTACAATGTACTATATCATCGAGGTGCTTTTTGTACGTTAATATTCAGCTTTTCTTTTTATTTTATAGGATTTCTTAAGGAAATAAGTCTGACACCACCAGCTTTTGTCCTTTTTCTGACTGTACCATTGAACTCCAGGACATCTTTGATACAGTGTGAAGAGTCTCAAAGACAGGTAAATTCACACAAGCTTTTAAAACTCTGTGGCCTTGTTCAAATTCAGCATTCCTCGGGCTTTAATGGTTGGTGTCCAGTTGTGCCCCTACACAGTGATGGCTTTTCATGTCCCAGACTTCTCTGTGCTTGCCCCATTGGCAAATGGGGCCTGTCAGTGGGATGAAGGGTGTTGTGTGGACAGGAGGGTTGTTGGGATGTAGATGGGCTGGGGAAGGGAAATAGTGGGATATATGCTGCCGGGGGGTACATGCTTCTGTGGGGGAGAACATAGGGTTTGATGGTGTTAGATTGTGTAGCAGTAAGGAATATAAATACATGAGAAGCTGTATTTCATTAGTTCTGCTGGTATTAGATGTTATCATTCATAATGTTGTGAGGGTATTGTTCTATGAAGGAACTTCATAATATTGCTTATTAAGTCTAATTCTCTATCTTTATTGTCCTTTTACAATTTGTGAAAATTATTCATGACTAGCTTCTATCTTTATGGGCTCCCCAGACTGCCTGCAGTCGTGTGCAAGAAGTGCTTCCAGACATATCCATGGTTTTAAAAGTATTTATGTGGATGGAAAAATGATTTCTCTGATCTGTTATATCTCCTCTGAACTGCAAAAAATTATCAGTGGGACTAATTCTGAGTTAGGCCTAATTTTTTCCCTCTTGCATTTCGTATTCTATTTCCTTTAGATAAAAAAGAAGTCTGGCACACAGCTGCTCTGACAGGTCAGGATCCTGCTAGTTCAGTCTCTCATCGTAACTAAGGGTGTTCAAGAGGAAAGCTCTATAGCTGGCATTTGACTATTCTCAAAATACATTGAGAATAGTTGTCCATTGTCTATTCTCAAAATACAGACTTTCAATGATACTTGAAATTCAGAAGAGGTATTGGTGAGGCCTTGAGAAGGGTATTTGTACTCCTCTGGATGCTGGTGTGTGAGCTGGCCCCAACAGCACAAGTGAAGAAGGCTTTTGCAAAACAAGTTGTGACTTTGGTAGAATTTAAAAACAGGTAATTTAGGTAATTTATAAATTAAGTAGTCAAGAATTGCTGGTCTAACTAAATTATCAAAAGCTGAGCATAGCTAAGTTAGATTCTGCCTGTGATAACCTGTACTTGCATGAAACTTAAAGTGGTGATTTTGCTGTGGTGAGTCTCTGGGTCTCTGAAGAAACCTCAATAGGACTGGAAGAGAACAAAGGGTAGCTTGAAGCCAATGCAGCTTGTGCCTCTTCATGACTTAGAGAAACATTTTCTGTTGGGCAAGGGAGAAGGATTTAACCCATAGTCACAAGATATAGCAGCTATATCCTATTCTCAGGTGCCTAATCTCTTCATTTTGGCTAGAATAGCTGTTGGGGTTCTCAGTATTTTAGCAGTTGCTTTTATTTCAGTGTGAAGAAGATACTTCCTGAAAAGCAAAGCTTTTATGTAGAGCCAGTCACTGAAAACAACATGATGATTTTTACAATTATGAGGTTTTATTGAATTAAGGTGTGGCAGATATAAAATGTCCTGATTTCAGGAAATGTTTGACAGTTTTGAGATAGTTGAGAAAAATCAGACTGACTTGGCTGTTAGAACTGAAACATGAATTAAAATTATGCTGAATATTTAAGAAGAAATGAGATGTCTTTTTAGTCAATTCATTAATCATCCAGGAGGAAGGAAAACAGTTTAATAATACAAATTATGTATTAATCACCTACTTGGTTAGGCCTTAAAAACAAAGGTGAGAACTAGCACAACACTGAAATAGTAAATAGTTCTTTCAATTTTAAGATGGCTTTGCAGTGGCTACTGTCCTGTAACTTTGGGACCTAGTTTCTGTGGTAGCTGGGATGGAAACTTTACAACAAGTAGATTAGCAGAAATACAGTGTTAAGCATGATTCTTACAATGTTCTTTGAAATGGTGAAATAATTCCAGTTCCGATCTGTGGATCTTAATTTTTACACTCAAGTACATAATTTAAAATTTATGTATCTGTGAACATAAATAGTTGACATCATTTGACTTAAAAACTCATAACAGACCCAATAAAACAGCAAAAGTAGTACGATACTTTGAAAACTAACCAGCAGAGCAGAGAATGCACAACTTTAGTGAAATACTTGCAAGCAGCTTGTAAATCTGATTAATTACTCATATAAGAAATTTTTAATACTTCAGAATAATAAATTCACTAGAGGTTTCTGTAACTTGTTCATGGGTAATCTGCAGACAGAAAAAGCCAAAATCACATTGATGTGGTTGTCTTTATGAATGACTCATTCGGTCCTGGTGGGGACAAATTTTAAAAGCTTCCCAAAAATGTTTTGAAATACATGCAAGAAATGATGCAAAGATTCAGTGAAGGGAAACCTGTTCTAGGCTTCAGAACAAGGTGAACAACAGCTGAGATAAGGCCACACAGAGCTCCCACCTGACTTCCAGCCAACAATAATTTTTCAGCTGGGCAAGTTCTCATTGACATGACAAGAAAGAGAAATGATGCACTGAATTCAAAAGCCATCCCAAATATTTCCTACCTTTTAAAAATTAAAGTCATGCTCTAAATACAGCAAATGCTAACAAATACTCTATCTCTGGATATATCTCTTTCCGAAGAAAATCAAAAATAGAAATCACAGAACTATGCACAAAATTGTTTTGTGGACTCTGGTTTATCTTGAAAATGGATAAGTGAGTTTTGGCTGTTGTTGGAGTAATTCACCTACTAATTCAGCTTCTGTTTAAAGCTATTTGTAATATCAAAGCCATCTCTTGTTGATTCTTCTATGAACCTCATAGTGACTTTGAGTTGTCACTATGCATGGTTTGGTTGTGTCTGCTTTCAGGCTTTGACAGTCTCATTTAAAAAAAAAAATAATCCCAGTGGTTAGTGTAAATCTTGAAGGAAAAAATGAGTAAATCTTAACTCTCAAAAGTAATTAACTGAGACAAATATTGTTGCAGTCTGTCAGCTCATACAGAGTTAGTTATGATTACTGTTTTGGATGCTCATGAGTATAGAGAGTAAAATCAAACGTAAGAATATTTTCTGTCACAGACAGATGCTTTTCTTATGTTGAATTGACCCTTTGGTTGAATAAGTACAAAGTATTCCTATTTAATTTTTTTTCAGGTACACAAGACTCTCAGGAGTCCTGGTCTGGATGGAACTAGATGTTTCTCAGTAGAATTTACTCTGAAAGACAGTAATAGCTTCACCTTAGATGGAAATTTAACAAAAGGATTGCAAACCTCTTGCATGGTTTGTGAAGTCCTATGGATTGAAGCCTAATATAATTGTTAATATACGTTGGTGTACAGCATCTTGGAGTCCCTAGAGATTTCTTCATGCAAAAAAGTTCCTGGGAGAGAGGGGCTTTTTTTGTTAGAATTCATTTAAAAAATGAGGAAAACAAAATTAGAGGGAAGAAAGGTTAGTCTGTCCTAGAGATACCCATCTACCTTAGTAGTTAGGGAATTAAAAAATCTTCTCTAATTTACTAACCTACTATGGCTTTGGGAATCCTAATAACCATGGAGAGGTCTAACCTCACTTTCACCAGCATGGAGACTTAGGATGCAACAAGCAGTGAAGAGGAAATTGGAAAATTACTGTCATAGAGTGTAAAGCTGGGAGTGAACAAATCTGAGTCAATGCTTGGCCCTGTACTAATGCAAATAATTTCTAGGCTCTATTTCTTAGTTTCTTTTATCTGTGAAATACTGGTAATAGCACCTGTCTGTCTTACTGTCTTATGTCACTGGTGAGTGAAAGTACAAGTAGGAAAGGTAAGAGCTCAGTAATAATAGTTTTCCTGACTGTAATTCATGTTCAATAGGTTGGTTTCTGTCTCAGGAAAAGGTTGAATTTCCTTTCAATAGCTTTGCATTTTTCTTTTCTTACTTAATAACAAGGAAATGTCTCTTTCATGTGATCTCATGGTATCAAATTGGTTATATTTCTACAATGTTGAAAACAAGCCTTAAAAAATGTAAGGGAAATAACATTTCCCTTCTATTCCTATCTATTTCCCTTCTATTCCCATTTATCACAAAGGTAGACTAAAACATGCCTTATGGTATCAATGTGTGTGTGGATATAAAATGTTTGCCGATATGCATGATACTCTAAAGCAAAGATGGAGTTCTACTGTTTCTGTTTATGATGTATAATTCCGGAAACATTCTCTTTGATAGGCTGGCAACCACAGATATTTTATTGTTCTAAAACCTGTTCTCTGGTTTTTGGATTATCTCAGAAGAGCTACAGTGGCAAATAAATGCAGTCTGATGATATTTGTAATAAACACAAACTGAAAGATCTTGGCCTGCAGTAAGTATTTCCCAGAAGAAAAGAGAATAGATATCATAAAGCAGGATGACAAACATTAAATGAGGAATGCCCTTAGGAAACAGGGATTTGCCTGCCAAGGGAATACCTTAAAGATGTGTTTGGCTGAAGCTCTTCCTAGTGGAGCCCCTATAAATTTTAGCATGAAATTTAGAAGATATGAAAGGTAAGACTTGATACTGTGGATAGTGGGGGGGAGGGGGGGGAATATTTAGAGAGGAATCTGAGTCATGCTGCCTAAACATATCAAAACATATCAAAAAATTTCAGTGTGTATTAGTTTTGGAAACATTTGTATTACTTTTGGATTGGTATTGTAAAATTTCATGGTGTTCTTGTCTGTGTCTTCTCAGGCACTATCTGATGATCAGACTTTTTCTTTTCATTCTTATTAGTTGTATTACTAAACATATCTTTTAGGCCATCTTAATTTTCTGTCAATTTCTTTCCTTCCAAAATGAAAACATACAGCTCCTTTAAATACTTTTCACACTCTGATCTCCAAAGGCAGTAAAATTTTGATGTCATATGGTGCTAAGCCAGCAGTAGTCGTGTGGCCAGGATGCTGCAGATCTGACAGCTGTGCTACTCTTCTGCTATTAAAATCACAACAACATAATCAACAAAACTACAACAGTGTTTGACTACCAGTCGTAACTATTTTCTCACAAGACCTTTCAAATTCTTTTTGATTAGTGCATAGGGTGATTGGTTGTTGCTGAATTAATTTGTACTGAACTGCACTCTCCTTCTGTTGAACCAATTACGGAGACACTTGAAATCTGTTCAGGTCTTAGTATTTCATTTATTGTTAGTTGTTGATGCAGATTTGGGAGGAGCCCTCCAGTAGTAAGGCTTCTGCTTTCTTACCCTCCTCATTGTGACAACTTATTTGTTCCCTTACTAATATCCAGTCCAATTTATTGCTTAGCAGTATATTAAGGCAGCCACGGAGGTCTAAGTTAACTGCTGTGCCACATACACAAGCTTTCTCAAACCGCACAGTGCCATGGCATTCTATTCACAATGCTTAAATGTAGGCATTTCATTGATGTACTGAATCAGGAAACTTATCTCTAGGCTTCTTGTAGTCATGAGAGACAGTCTTTGTGGAAAGTGCTTCGGAGTAAAAGCCTGTTTATTTCCACTTGCCATACAGAGGGAGTGGGGACAGCAGCCTTCTAATGTAAATGATGAAGGCTGCTCTAAATCAGAGAAAATGAGGTTGGATGGAGGTCTTCCTTGTGACTTACTATTCCTCTTAAGTATTGAATGAAGAATTAGCTATTCTTAAGAAATGGCTGTGTAATGAGTTCTGAAGTTTCCACTGATGATGAGACTTATCTTAAACTCTTGATTCTCATGTCCATTTGGACATTACACTGTCCATTTTCTTGATGTTCTCCCTAAAATCTTCCCTTTCCGTGGCTTAAGCCTGTTGTTTCCACTTGACCAGTAGTGAAGCTGTAGAGTAGAAAGGCTGTATCCTCCTATGGCGTTTATATATTGTTTTCCATTATAGCTGGTGCTAGTGACTCCTGCTCACTTGTCATCGATGATTAATTCTTTCTAAAACTGACCAAGAAGTCTGTTCCCATTACCCCCATGTGGATGAGTATTTCTGATGTACTTTTACATTTTTTGAATTGTATACTTTCAACTATTTCTGCAGTATGTCAATTTTCTCTTTGCTTGTCTTCAGCCTTTTATCCTTACAGCCCTTATTTGTTCACCTGGAAATTTAATAAATGTGTTCTCTACTCTGCCATCAAGGTTGTTAATGAAAGTAGCAGACAGATCCCAGAGGAAGCATCACAGAAACCCACTTAACATGTCTTTCCAGGCTCATGGTGAACCAGTGATACTTGCACTTAAAGAAGGATTTGTTAGCAATCCCACTCAGGTATTTCTTTCACATGACAGCACTGACTGAGACAAGAGGTTTGTGGCTGCCCCAGGATGCATTGTTACTCTCCCTTCTGTTTGGGTGGGAGGTAGCTGGGGCAACTCATTCCTGTTTGCTGCAGGAGAGGCAGCCAGCTCTGATATGCTTGTGATAAAGTTATGCTGCTTCTCTAGCTATGGGGCCCCATACTTTGTAGCAGAAAAAAAATACTTTTCTCTTGACAATTGATGTGGCCTGTTATGTATCTTTCTTATCTTCTAAACATTTTCAAATGACTGTACTTTCCAGTGTCTTCTGAGTTGTGAACACGTTATCTCCTGTTCTTGAGCCAGTGCTTATCTAGTTGCAAGTCCTGATTAACCCCTTTGTTCCTAATTTTCTAATCAATTTTGAAGGTGAAATCTCTTGAAATACCTTCTGAAAATCTGAATATGCTTAAGTATATTTCAGCTTAATTTCCCTTATGTAAAATGGCAATGTTAGAAAACTGACAGATTAGTCAGTTAAGTTTAACCCCAGTGTTTTAAACTGTTCTCAAACTCTACATTTATGAAAAACCTGAACAGATGGAATATAGTTATAGCATTAGCTTAGGACTGGGAGATCTTAAAAGATCTAAAATGCAGACTTTTCTCTCCTCCTGAGTCATTTAATGTCCTCATTGGCTAAATTGTCTTTTTATGATTTAAGAACATTTGTTTCTTGTTCTTTTGTTTGCTCTCTTTTCTGACTTCAAGGACAAAAAATTTTTGTTTTCAAAAGCAGTTAAAAATGTGGAACAAACAAAATCTGTCTCAAGGAGATTAAGTGGTTTCTTCTCACCATAGATGTTCTTGTTTTCTTGAGTTATTTTTCTTATTTACTTCCTAAAATCACTTGTGTAAGAAATAATTGCATATAGCCTTTCCAAGAAATCATTCTTCAATCTAGAACTTCCTCAAGCAAAAGGTTACTGTCTTCCCAGGACAGCATTCCTGACCATATTAGGTGCTGTACAGATATAGCAGCTTTACCAAATGTTTGGCCAGAATACTACAGTTTTTACCAAGTAATGAAAGAACTTCAGCAATAGGATCACATAGTTCATAAGAACAAAAAAATGTTATTTATTGAATCCAGGTTTCAACCCTGTGCTTGTATCTTAATTTAATGGGCTGATGTTCTGCTTCGGATAGTGGTGGTAATAAGTGTTATTATGGAGGACCCTAATAAGGCAGATGAAAGCATGGCAGCAGTAGAAGTGGCAGAGACACAGAAGGAACAGTGTGTCCCTCAAGATTGTCTGTGGTGGTTGTAAGGCCACATAGAGACGGATAAAGCCTAGCTCTATGTTGCTGTAATTCAGTATGGTTGAATGTTCCCAAATATGACTTCCAGCTCATGTTGGAATTATCCCTGTTATAGGGAAATAGACTGACAAAAGATCAAAACATGTGGAACTGGATGCTTGTGCATAAGTCAAATTCTAACAAAATTGATTTTTGCCTTCAGAGTATCTAATCATGGTTGCTGACATTGAAATGGTGTTTTCAGCATACTCTAAATGAATTTCAAAATAACCTTTTTGGTTTGTGCTCAAGAGTTCAGCAGGTTTTTGCTGTAATATCTACTTAACAAAGCCCTGTGTTTTTAAGCAATGACCTTAAGATTGTTGTTTCCAGTTAAGAGTTGTTCCTGTAACTCTGTTGCTCCTATTGAACAGAAGAGGTCAATAATATGTTTTAGGGCATATACTGTACAGGCACAAAAATTTTATGTAATGCTGTATTTGAGTTTTAGCTATATGGGGTTATATTGAAGTAGGCTGAAAACATCTTGTTTTTAGTGAGATGATCTTATAGAAGTTTGATTTGAATACATTTTCCTGGTGAAGATAGAACTTCGAGTGATGATGCTAATGTAGTCTAAAGTGCAAAGAGCAAGTGCTGTGTTGGGTGCTCAATGCATAGTGCATAGTAATGTTTAAATTACGAGTTCCCTTGAGTTTAATGTTATAGGACAATGTGAAAAAACTTAAAGCTTTTCTCATCAGCTGCTGTTTCTGCTGATAAATTCTATATAGGCTATGCAACCACAGAATACCTTTATTAAAACAAATTACTAGATAAATAAGGTTTCCAATTAATGATACATGTATTTTCTTTTTTAATTTTGAAAACATCTGAAAGGCTAAAGGATACAAAATTTTGCAGCTGTGTGTGAAAGTATTCTGTATAATTTTGAGTTAAATTAACGTGAGAAATTTTCTAACATGAACATATGAAACTAAACTATGCAATATTGTGGAAATAAACTGTTTTTTCTTAACTCAGGCTCCAAATCTGAGTTCTGCTTTTGCAATTAATCCCTGAGATGATCTGTTGGGCCATAGGACTGAAACTTGGAGTTTGTGCATTGTATCCACATGGTACAGTGATATGAACAGCTGTAGTGAAAGGATGAATCTAGGGAGAGCACACTTGCTTTCTACAGGGACTAAATGGGAAAGTACCATGTTGTCTTTCTTGACTTGTTTGCACCTTGCATGTGGATCAAGTATGGATCGAGTATATGGAGGTTCCATATCCTTCCCTATTTGCTTAATTGTAACTTTAGAATTTCAAAATGCTTTTTCTTCAGCTTAGTTTTTTTTTTTTTTTTTTTTTTACTGACATGAAACCTCTGTCTATGGACAGATATACATATCACAGTACAATGTTAGAAATACTCTTTCCCCGTAACTGGGGATCTGAGGACACTTTGTTCCTAAAGGTACAAACTTTAGAATCCTGTTACTGGGCATGATTTTCACCTTTTAAATTCAAATGATCAAACTTTTTTTTAACCCCAAAAGCAAATGATATCTTACATCTATGTTGTAAAATTCATGTTTAAATCAAATCTGTGAACTTCAATATTTTTCATAGATGTTAAGCCATAGTCAGAAAGGAACTGTAGCATCACCCACTCCATTCCATTCCATCTCACACCAAGTTCATTACTTATGCTTAGAGACAGTATGTCTTGGAGTCTTTTAGTTTTCTGAAATGGATATCCTGCAATCTTTAGATGATAATGTGGACAGAAATGAATCCATTGTTTTTCAGGATTGCCACTTTGAATAACTATTTCAGGCTGTTCTGAACTATTAATGTTTCACCATCTTTCTCCCTTTGCTTATATCAAGTATCATATTCTCTGATCACTTGTCCCCCAGTGTATTCAAACTTTGGAGTCAAGATTAGGCATACTATCTTTTTTATCAGAAAGAGGTGATATGCAGAATTAACTAATAACTTATGCTTGAGGACTGATATTAAAATAACTTGTACAAACTTTAAACTTCGGGGCATGTGAAACATTTGCCAGGCATCTAAACCTGAAACCCCCTGACAGAATAAAAATATTTTTTTCCTGGACATTGTAGGTAGATGCTGAAGGAGAATCTCATCCCGTTCTCCAGCCCCGCTTACTGTGCCAGTGTTTCTTCCAGGAAGTAGCTGCTGAAAACGCTATGTATTCATTCCAGACAATCTGTGCCATGGTAATCAATAACCGTAAAACAAGTAATGATGTCTTTAATATATGCTTCTACCTCTATTGCCCATTCTGCCCTTAAGCAGGCTATAAAACAGGATTTTTAACATTTTCAGTGATGCTGTGCACCATCCCATCTGGCTTCACTAATGGTAATTACATTAATTTTCTTCTCACCAGTGAGTTTTTCAATTCTTTCTTTGTTTTACAGATTCCTGTCATTGATACAGTGGTAACTGAAGTGTTTCTTGTCTTTCCTTTCTATTTTAGCTGAGCTTGGTCATGACTTCTTGGACTTCACAGTGCTTCATTTGTCTCCTTATCAGCTTCATTTTATCCTGTTAGCTTAAAATCTCCCTTGTTGCTACAGCTTGTCCATAGCAAAGATTAACCTCTTTTGTGGTTGATAAAAGCCTCTGAGGCCTCTTTTCATTTGAACATTGGGCTGCTATTCCCATAACATATAGCACTTTGTTCTTTGGATTCTGTGTCCTGTTTTCACTGTGCCAATGGTAGCAATTTATAATGGTTGTAAGAGGTCTCTGGGCCTGCTGCTGCTTGAGTCTGAGTTTGTCCCCAGAAGCTCTGTGCTCACTTCTCCTAGTGAGAAGTGCTGCAGTATACTGGCTCCCTGTTCAGTAATATTTTCCTTTGAATGCCTGTCTGATTCCTTTTCCCTCTCAGTCCCAAGCTGCACATGACTTGCCTCCCCTATTTCCAGTTTCTGCTCTTGCCAGGTCTGCTTCTGGTTTGGTGCACCAAGCAGCTGGCACTTCGTGAACCCCCAGATCAATTCCATTCTTTGGCAGCCAGAGAAAAAGAACAGCGCATTTTACAATGTCCACTGTGATCCTGGTTGTACCCCTCACAGACACCCCCTTACAGGTCCTCTGTCAATGTTAACCTAAGTGCTTTATCTCCCAGACAAATAAAAACTGCCATTAAGTGCTGCTCAAGCTCATTCAAACAAATATACAAGGCTATGTATGAATATTGGACTGTATTGTATAGACACAATTTAAAAATCATATTTTTTTCCCCTACTAGTGTATTTTGTCATAGGTCAGCAAGCCTGATTTCCCTTTATAGTTGTAATTTTAGTTGCTTACTCTTTTTATTAATACTCCTTTTATTAAAGATGAACAGATTTCTTGATGGCAAAAGTTAGTTTCATAAATAACCAATAATGGAGAGAGCATCAGAAATACAGGATAAAGAACACAGTGCCTTTAAAACAGAGTAAGTTATGGGCAATAGTAAATAAGTAGCATGGCATTATAAATGTTGAATTTATAGATATACTCTGCAGACATAAATGTGCAAGTCCTACTGAATGTAGTTGGAGATGTATAGGTATATTCCAGCTTATGTTGGACCTTCTGGAAGGATTTTGGAAAAGTTACGGTGAACAATGTTGTGGACTGGCTACACGTAGATTTTGAGTGACTTGATTAAAGAGAAGATGCAAATTGAAAATGTGCTTCATAAGCCATGTCCTTAGATATTTTTAGAGGTTTGAGTCAGCTGTCCTTATACAGAAGCAGTCATGTTCAAATGCTGGGACAAACCTGACATGGCTCTGCTGACCTGGGTAACCAGTGCCTACAACTACCTGGTGTGACCCTGTAGTATCTATTTATTCACATGTTGGGAAGATAAAGAGAAGCTGGAATACCCCAGCCGTGTCCTGGTAAGTCTTCACTTGCTTGGGTGTGATTTCCAGTGTAACCTCCAGATTTTTTTGCTGTATGATGAGATAGTGGTGGGATTTTTTTTTTCTTTTTTTAGCCTTTGCTGTATGCTTTCTGTACTGCAGTAAATAGGTAAAAGAAAAAAAAACATAACTCTCTCTTGCAGTTCTAGATCTTGGCTATCTGCTGGATGTCAAACCAACAGGGAAAACAAAACATAAACTTGTCCTGAATAGTTAAACAGAGCAAAAAAAAATTCTGAAAACGTGGTTCTGAAAACCATTTTTTTAATAAAGGTGTAAAGAAATAGAAGTATAGCACTTTTTTTAGTATTAAGATAGAAAGGAATGTGTTTTTATTATGAAAATTAAATTTTAATCTCATTTTATAGACTTGAGGCTTTACATTTTTCAAAGTAAAATGTATTTTTTATTTGGTTTGTTATGAAGTAGGATATTGTTTTCAAATACAAAGGCAATTAAAAAAATACTGTCTGTCTGGAACAGACATGTTGTCCATAGAAATTCATTGAAAAAAGACAAAGCTTAAATAAAAAGTAAAAAAAAAAAAAAAAAGGGGGGGAGTGGACCAAACAAATTTAAAACAGCTAATGGCTTGTGGGGTAGTAATGAATGACCAACAACTCAAAGGTTAAATAGTAAGGAGTGAAAACTTCTAATATATGCAAGAGGAATTTTACTCACATGACCTGTCTCATTAAAGCTATTGAAGTGGAACATCTAAGAGAAGCTTATTCAAGTGTGTAATTGTTTGGAGGGCAAACTGCTAGTCTATAGAACACTGCATTTTGCTAGTGTACTGTAAAAATGCAGAGTTATAAACACAATAATCCTGTAATTAGAATTACATCAGGCATAATGTTTTTTCATTAGAAAGAACATCAGCTGGTTATAGCAATGATTTCAAAGTGTATGTTTGTGTTCTCTCAAGCTAGCTAATGAATGTCTTCAAGTTTTGTACACAAAAGGAATCAGATTTTCAGTCCTATACATGACTTAGAAAACTGTGGTGTCAATTTGTTACGCTAATTATATTAAATAATCATTCTCATCTCCGAGTGTGCTCCTAGTTTAAATCAAAACCTAATTCTCACTGATCAACAAACAGATTATAGGTGATGTGCAATTCACATTAGAAATTTGCTAAATATTCACTGTGAATCAGACTAGTAAATGAACTTTTTCAATTTATAGCTATGAACCTTATATAATGAAGAAAGCATATATGTTCATAAGAAAGTGGTAAAGGTACAAGGAAGATCAATAATATATGTAGATATCTCCTAGATAAAACAATGTTGCAGATGACTTGGGCACAAGTTGCACAGGCAAGAGGTCATAGCTTGCTTGCTGCCACAGGTGCTGCTCTAGAGACAGTGTTTTGTGCTGGATTCAGCTAGATGATCATAACTGATTTGGTAGTTTACAAATTCACCTTCCATTTTACTTCTCCCAAGAGAATCACAGGAATCCATGTGAAAGTCTGTGGTGTAAACTTCGCTGTCTATAAGCTCTAGGTCTGTAAGTTTTTGTTAATGTTGTAGCTTTAAGGCTCTCAGAAAGCACTGTAGCTTTACCTGGGACTAATAGCTGGATTGTGCAGGAAATATATTTAGAATATATTTAGAATTTTCCAATAGCGATTTGCCAAGAACACGTAGGACTGAAATATTACAAAAGTGTCACTAAAAGAGTCAAAAAGGATCAAGAATGGAGGAGCTGGATAGATATTAGCAACAGAGCAGAGAATAGGAAGTGGAAGATCCCTAGTTTCACTCATTACTTATAGGTATAGAATTACAAATATTCCCCAAGCTGTCAAATTTTGCTGTTTAATCATCTTAGCAATACTGATTAATGAGTTTCAGTTACATCCATATAATCTGTTACATCATATAATCCATATTTAAACCATCTATATTTATTTGTTAGTCACCAGTAGAAAATTATATTCCTGCTTTAGAAAATTGATTTATTCCCCCCATCAAAAAAAAAAAAAAAAAAAATGATATAGAAGAACATGATTGACTTACAACCAGAGTCATTTTTTCCAGTGTTTAGCATTACCCTTCATGTTAGTTTCAAATAAAGCAAATGACTATCTGGAAGTGACAGGGAGGATTATAGGTCCATAGAAACAGGAACAGAGCTTTTGTTTTAGACTTAGAGCAACTTTGATAGGGAGACGGTTATAACAAGCAAGAAAAAGTTATCCATTTGACTGCAGTAATCTGTCCCTTCATTGCCTGCAGAATGAAATACTTAAACATTGCCTGCAAATACCTACTATTGTGTGTTGAATATACGATGACACGTTTTACATTGTATCTAGGTATAAATTCTTAGTTCCTGCTTCAAAGGGTTTGTAAAATACATGCTATCAACGCAATATTAATTACAGTGAATTGTGACCTTCTGTGTCTTTCCCTGACACTTGGCAAAGTTTCTATAAAGTTGTAATTGCTTAATGATGCTGGTAAATATTAGGTAATCAGTCTCACGGGTAATCAGATATTAAGAACATGCTAATATAAAACAATGAGTCTAAGGTCAGTGTACAGTTTATTCATTTTCCAAGCAAATTGTTGTATATGTTGACTTATGTCTCTGTAAAAGTTTGACAGTTTTTCATAGTGCTTCAACATTTCCAAATCGTGAGTGTAAGCATAGACTGAATAGGAAGCAACTGACATTATGATGTGTGCTTGACTTAAGAAATTTAGAAAAAAAAAAGTTATTTATGCTGTGATTCATAAAGTAAGCTAGAAAAATGCAAAATGTAAATTCACCTGAGAATTCCGTAAATCTCTCAATAGGCTTAAATATTGCCCCTCTCCCCTCAAACTCTCAAAAAAGTCAACTTTCCATTAATTACATTGAAAATACAAGAAAGCATGTATAAACATCAGTTTTACTTTAAAATTTCTGGATTTTTTTTTTTGTACTTAGCAAGAAACAAAACTTTGTCATTTCTGCTAGAAAGAACATGGCAATTGCATAAACTGTGCTCAGTTTCCTCATTTCTTCTGCTGCTTGAATAACAGCAATTAGAATTTCTAGGCATTGGGTATCATAGTCTTTGGTTCCTTTTTTTTTTTTTTTTTCCCAAAATTACACTTGACAGAAACAGGATTGGTTGGTTATACCTAAAGCTTTAAATATCTAATTTCACTCTTGTTGCAATTTTGACTGAGGAGTCCTGAAATCAGAGATTAATTTTGTCTCAGTTCTGTTGGGTGAAATGAATCTTCATCACTCAAAGACATGGTCCAGATTTTTCCATGAGATTGCATATTGCTTATTAATATTTGTTTAAATATTTTGTTCTATGTTCTACTGGAGAGGTGCTAAGTGGTTTGGAATCAATGTGAGCAATCATAAACAAGCACATCACAGCATTCTGGAGAACATTGCCTGTTTTACAAAGCCAATACAGAAAGCCTGAAAGAGGCTTTGAAAGTGAGTTGTGACAGCTGTTTGCTTCAAGTGTTACATTGCTGATTTGTCTGTTGCTGAAATCTGAGTTCCTGTTCTATTTTGCCAATAACACTGCTGTAACTTGTTAATGGTATACTGGATTCACAAGGGAATCACAATCTTGAACATGACTTCATGGCCAAATTCAGAATAAAAGAGGTATTTTTTGTCTGGCTTTTTTCAGGTCATTTAAAAGCACTTGAACTTATTGGTCTGACTCTTCAAAGTAGTTTAATGAGTGTATTTGTTTAGCACTTGCACTATTTCAGATGACAAATCAGTAATTTTGTCTTAAATGACAGCTGAATTAGAAGCTGTATAATGCCCTGTTGGATCTGACTTTGCCCTTCTTTACAACATCCAAATATAACAAGTACACTGAAATGTACTTCGGCTGTTTTATACTTCATCTTTGGTTGCTTTATTTTATTTTTATTTAAACACTGGACAGAAATAGATGCTACTACTACTTTAAACGAATTACTTACACAGCAGAGAAGAAGCATATATATGTACACAGACACAGGCAATGATTATTTATGGAGATAGGCAGCAAGCAGAAGTGACTTCTGAATATGTAATTGTGAATTATTTGCTTAAACTGTGTTCATGAGTAGTGCTTTTATTGGTGGGCAGCTCTGTGAAAAAGTATTTTAGAATGAGATACTTTGATTCCTATAGGGATTTCAGTTTTCTCCTTGTGCATGATAAAAAAAAACAAACAGGAAAATGTATATCAGTGGTGGCTGGCAAACTTTCTCAGTCATAATATTAATTTCCTCTAAAAGAGGAAATCATAATTAAACCTCTGAGTATCCACCTTTATAGTCTATCTATCCCAGTGCATTAATTGCACGGAGTCCAGATTTGCCTTTTAAGGCAGGCAGTAATTGCAGTTCAAAAATATCTGTTAAAAATCCACACTTCTAATGGTATAATGCCTCAGACTGTGGGCTAAAGAAATAAAATTACTCCATTTTAGTTTCAGTAGCTAATGTATGTTTTTAATCCATCTTCACCCAACATTAAAAGCACTTTGTTTTTAATAGACTTGGTGGTGAATGAGAAATTATTTTCTTCCTGTGACTAATACGAAAATGGTTTTCTGTCCTTTGAAATGTGTAGTCTATATACAAATGAAAATTAACAGCTTGGGAACAGCTTTATTGATGCTTCAAAATAGCAAGAGAATGGCCAAGTTCCTTAAATGGAACCTGGAGAAACAGATGCAGTATTAGTTTTAATAAGTCATTTCATTGTCAGTGACCTCATAATTACTGTAAACTGTGTATGTAACAATAATCCCTGAGTGTTACTCATTATAAGCAGTTAGTCAATGATGTGATAAGCTAAAAGCCTAAGGTGATGAGGAAGGTGGCTAATTTCTGTGGTGACTGATTTCCTATGAAGTATGGTACCATAATTTATGTGCTGTGCAGCAGTTAGAATGGCAACAACTTTGCAAGAGCTGCCTGTATCCAGTGACTATTTCACTAATGGAAAACTACAAGTATGGACAGTAGAAAGGTCTTTTCAAAACATTATTTTGCATTATTTGAAATGCATATCTATTAATATATATTGATGGCTTCAAAATTAAAAATAAAAACACCCATGGTCAAGAGCACAGTGAAATGAAAGGGTATAACAGTACTGACTTTATATGATCAGAAAGACATAACCATACATTGTATGGACAGAGAAGTTAAATTTCCTAATACAGTTAACACACACCAGCTAGACAAGACTTGAATAATATGCAAATGCAAACTTGAAACCAGTGTTTTCATTTCAATGTTACAAGTCTATATGTGTCTGCTCTCTTTCAAATATTTGTCCTTGACTTCCACCAGTTATTTAGGACGCAGGTGATCCAGATATTCATATCTACTGTACTTCTGAGGGTGTGTAACAAGTCCCATATGTAATAAACTTTCTTTACAATCTTTGTTGATCATACTTTGTAGTAAATTAGTTGTTGCTATTAACTGGCAGGGTTTATCTCACTTTATCTTACAACTGTATAGGCAGGAAAAGATCCTGCATAGTTCTCCACTGTGGTGGTTCAGGTCTTTCACTGCCTATGCCAGACAATTGCAAAGCAAGAGCAGGACACCATTGAATCAAATCGCTAAGGCCTTTTAAATGTGTAAACATCAGAGAAAATATATTAATTCTCTTGGGCTTTCTTTAAGGAGTATGCTAGCATAGACTGCAACATGTGTGAGAAAACAAACATGGAGAGCAGGGCCCCAAGGTGTTTAGCCCAATTCCTGTGGCTAGGTTATCACTTTGCATATGTTTTGGCAGTACAGACCTTTGAGCTGTATCTTTTTGACTTTCTACTACTAGAAATGTAACATTTTAGGAGAAAAATGTGTCAAAGACTTTAGCAGCGCTGCAGAACGGTGTGCATCATTGATTCATGGTTATTTTAGGTCTACGTTAATCCTTTGCTTAGTGACCAGAGTGTGATGTGGGCTGCAGGACAGAACTGGCTCAGGAGCAGCTTTGGGTAAGTGGAGTTGCACGTGGGAGTGGACTGTGGGTCTCACTGTGACCTGTAACAGCAGGTTATTACTGCTTCCTGGGGAAGGGGTTTGGGTTGACATCTCAGGTGTGACAAGTACACTAAATGACACACACACACAGAAGCAGTAATTACAGTATCCCCTTCAAAATACATCTTTCCTTGTTCGCCAAACCTGTGCAGGGAGGCTAGGCAGATAGGATTAATACCTGTTAACTCTCTTGAGCATTGCTTGAAGATATCCACAAGCTTCCAGCCTAGCCCAAGCTTTCCCATTTAACAGTCTAAGTGTAATTAAATTTAGTTTCATGTATAGAAGTTACTGGTTCCTGTCTGAACTTTGTCTAAAGACTTATCATGATAACAAGATTATACTGATAATTGCATTTAGTTTGTCCTTCATTCAAAATGTCTTTGCTAATCAGAGAACTAACTTGCCAACTTTGTAAATTACCTTCTACTTGTATTAAATGGTAAAAACTATGTAAACTGAAAGCACAGGGTAATGACTGTAAAGAACATTCATTTCAATGTCTTTAACAGAGATGGCCAATTATTTAATAACCTCTTCATATGGAGAAGGACCTTTCTGCTAGGGATCTTTTAAAGCCCTCTGATTTCAACTGCTTAAATTCTCAGTCTTTAAATTAGACATGAAAGATAAATGAATTATGACTAAATAAGAATAATATGTGTAGGTAAGATGGTGTATAATAACCTTCTAAAATGGAAAACTGAGTCATGATGTTTAACTAAACTTGCCTTTGTCTTGGTGTTAATCCATAATTTTTGTTTAATCAAGCAGGTGAAAACTGCCATTTTTTTTTTTTTCTCCAGAGAAAAATAGCTTTTTCTCCAAAATGGAGAACTTGTCAGAATTTTGATTTCAACAGGGTTGTTGATGAAAACACCAATCTCTTTCTATCAGGAGTAACATCAAGGGTAATATTTTCAAATGTGCCCAAGTGACTTAAAGAATTGAATTGAATTTCTGAATTAACATAGGCATTTTAGATGTTTCTAAAAAAGTAGGCTTCTAAGGCACTTAAGTAATTTTTCTTTTCAAAAAACACTGACAGGCTTATTTTTATATTAAAAAGAAAAGTGTCGGGCAAAAAAAATATTGTCAGATCAAGTATTTAACCCAATCTTATATTCATTGCAAGTCACAGAATTTAAATTTTTAAAGAATAAGCATTGAGATAAATGGCTTCTTGCATTTTTCTAAAATCCATTTGAAATGCTAATTAAGAATAAGGATGTGATGAATCTGACAAAACCAGATATATGAGTAAGAGTCTGGTGTCATAAATAGTATTAACTCCTACAAGACCCTGGGAGATGAGGCACTCTCTTCTCCCTTGTTCAGACCTCCTGATTTATCATCTGGCTATTCTTGAGTTATTAACGCTACAGTGGACCTAATGGTGTTTTTAGCTGCTAACTAACAGCATGGTAAACCTACTGTGTCATCCTTTAGAGCACTAATAATGCTCTTATTCCTCACCAGGGTCTGCCCTGCCCACAGTTCCTGATGTGTTGGCTCAAACCCTCACCAATGGGTTGAGTGCTCCTTGTACCAGTATTGAATAACTCTGGGCTATGGGATAACATCCTCCCTATAGAAGGATGTGTGGGTTTCTGTATTCTTTTCAACAGTAAAAAGAATCAATTAAACTGTATGGGCTTGTTTCAAGAATTCCCCAATGTATAAATTTATACAAGATTTTCTCAAGGCATCCAGGATTTAAATAACCATGAGGTTGCAGTTGGGGTGGGAGTGGGGAGATAATTACTCAATACCTTGTCTCTGAATGAAAATAGAAAGGAATAACACTCTTATCACCACTTTTTTGGATTTGACCTTTATGCAAAGAACAATATTGACAACAGAAAAAATACCTAATGTGTGTGCACACAAACATGCCTCCAAACATTTTACTTTCAGAACTGCACAATTACTCTTTAAGAACCTCCTCAAAAAAACTATTTTAGATATATTGGTAGCTTCAGCTGCTTTTATTAACTGAAAAAAAAGTGTTGCATTTTGTAGTGATGCTGTACTTCCAGACTTGAACCAAACTTGAACCAAACCTTGTACCTTCTGAGATGCTGCCTATGGCATTTTACATTCAGAGATGGAACACGATGGATTAAGATGTGGTATGGAGCGAGTCTCCAGATAATGTTATCAGAGTAAAATCTTGTGGGAAGAGGAGGAGCAGAGGGAAAAAATATTGATGTTAGATGAGCCAAACATTTAAATATGTACGATGTAGTTAGACAGAGGAAGACTGGAGATTGCAACAAGAAGCCAGAAATGAGATAAGATATCTAGACATCAATAACATTTATGGCATGAAAGATCTACCAAAGAAATACCAAAATATCCTTGCCTGTTGTTATTAGTCTACTGTGGGTTTTTTCCCTTTAGCTTGCACAGTTAGTACTTGGTGACTTCTATCTTTTCTCTGTGTGGTATGAATTTCATCCAAAAAATAAATTTAGTTTAAATTTGCAGTTTCCATTTGTGAATCAGAGGGTCTATGTAGAATAGGAAGCAGATGTGTTTAAAGTACAAAACTTAGATCAATTACTGAAGAGGAGTTGCTGAACTTTAGATCATAAATCTCATCACTAAAAAATGAAAAATATTTAATTGTAGTGCTACCCACATACACTGTCATGATGATTATTCCAATAAAATATGTTACTGTTAATGCATAATACAATAGTGTTAGAATAATTATTAATATACCTTTTACTCCAATGTGTAACTAGAAGTTCATCAGCTCTGCATATGAAAGCAGTGAAGTAGTCATTGCTAGAGAACCACGCTGCTCATTAATACTATAACATTAGACTTGCCTAGCAAGCAATAGCATCCCAAAAGGAGTAGTTCAGAAAAACACATAATGGACCAGATAAGATCTTCAGTGTGTTGTCTCTCCCCTGCTCCAAGGATGGTGGAACCTCTCTAAGCAGAAATACTTAGAACATTAGAAGAACAGAAAGCCTGGATGTGAACATCAGTCAGAGCAGGCATGAACTTGGGCTATGCAAAGGAGAAGATCTAGAAGATGGAAAAAGATGGTAACTCATGGTGTTGATTACAGGTACTTCAAAAAAATAACTTCAAATCTTGTTCCAGAAAGTGATGGGCTGTCTTTGGTGGCAAAAAAAAATAAAATAAAAAAAATGGTGTGGTTAGGCTCAGAAAAACTACAGACCCCCGGCTTTAATTCCATGTGTTCCACCACACTTTATCATCTGAATCAATTTTTTTCTAGATCCATTGAAATATTTTAAACTCTCAGTTCCCATTAAAGCAGAGTTGTTTTGACTTGAAGACATCTTAAAAGTTAAGCTTGCTTTAAATTTTCATCTGTGAAATATGAATAATATTACTACATTATTCTACTTGAGCTGCTAGAAAGTGAAAAATATGCGAGAGGTGCTTCAAATCATAGAATTTCCAGAAACTGAAAGACAGATGTGAGAAAAGAATATAGCTGAAGTATGAATCATTCCTTTGAAGATGTTTCTGCTTGTCTATTTTGCATAGAAACATGTACTTTAGAGTACTTTCATCTTGATTATATATATCTGTTGAACAGTTGAATGGTTCTTAAGCTTTTATTGTTACACCAAAGCAAAAGTCATGGAAAGCAATTTCTCTAAACTGGAAAAAAAAAACAAAAAACAAACAAAAAAAAAAACATGGAAGGAAAAGCAAACCTTTCACCTTTCCTAATCGCAGCAGTCTGACAATTCATTATAGTTCTAGATTCCTTGATTGCTATTGCAAAAATCCCTTCCCACCTCTGCATGTTTTCATAGTGTCTTCTGCTAGTGCCCTTTCAGCTTTGAATAGGTCTCTTGGGAAAGTCACAAAAATAAAAATTAAAAAATGATATGAGTATTGCTATACATCTGGGTTTTAGTCTTCTGTCCCAAAGTAAACATGTAAAGCCTTTGCTGGCCTGAGTTGTGTTATCTGGTCTGCATGAGAGAAAATTTACTCAAGAAAGGCATGTATCTGGATTCCTGGGGTATGGCAGCATTTCATAGAAAAGCACTTTGATTTCTGACTCGCTTACCATTGGCTGCCTGGCACTGGGGATGAGGTTACCTTGAGAATTTAGTCAGTATAATAAGTTCTGGTAATGGCTATTTCTAGGATTCTGAAAACAGTCACCAGATTTGGAACATATAGGTGAAACTCTTATTTTCTTACCTTATTACCTTATGCCTTACTTCCAAATTGTTTTTTTTATAATAGTTACAGTTCAGGGATAAGCACAAAAATGAAGCTCAATGGAAAAAGACCTAAGTTTCATTATTCTTTAGTCTAAAATTGTCCTTGATTTGAAGTTTGCATGTTCCTTTTGCATCAAGTAAAATGGAATCTTAAGTAAGATTTAGACCTATATGTATGTACATGTAGTAATAATAATAATGTTAAAATATTTGCATTGCTATCACATTACATCACTGCATCAATTTCATATAATATTCACTCCAATTCAAGGAAAAAAAAAGAATGAACCATATGTGTAATTCCTTTGAAGCACCTAACAGGGTCTGTTCAGTGTAAAAAAGAAAAAATCTAACTGGAATGGAAATGTAGGTAGTGCATGTGTAGCTGAAGAGGGGAGACAGTAGTATTTCTAAGTGAACAGGGGTCATAGTAGTTAACTCTGACATAAAGTTATGGCCTACTTTTTAAGAGTGTATGTTGTTGATGACCACTCTTGGATGATTTTCAGTAAATTCATAGGTTCAGTTAGGCATGACACATGGGCATCCTTGGTGCCCAGTGCTCATCTTTTCCGTTTCCTGTAGTAGTCAACTCAAAGATGACTTTGAAATTGCAATTTTATAACTGATTGTAGTAAGTTTAATGTTCAGAGAAGATTCACAGCATCAGTGAATAAAATAATTCATGAAGCAGGTGGTTATCGTACATAAAGGGAACAATCTCAGAATTACTATACTCTTTGCTTTGGAGATTTCTATTAGTAGAACTTGTGACTCTCTATGGAACAACTGGAAGTTGTCTGGAAGTCTGATTACTCCTATTTTTCCAAAACTGAAAAAAAAATGAGTATAAGAGACTTGAGGATGTATTGGTGGCAAAATGTCAGTCTCCCAGCTGCAAGCAGAGCACACAGCACATCAGCTGATGAAGTGGGGAGGCCAGTAGTGAGCTGATGTCCTCAACCTGATACGGAGCAGCATTAGAGTTGTTCTGCCTCAAAAAGGAGGAAAAAGCCTATGGAGAGCTGAAATTGTGGGTTGTGATATTGGTGACACCAGGGAATCCTGGATGTGCTAAAACCTTCCCACGGCTGCACTTTCTTATTCTGCTGACAGCAAAGTGAAGGAGTTCTCTAAGATCACCTAGCCTCTCTCTTCACCTTTGCAAGGGCATTTTTTTTAACACAATTATTCTTTCCTTGGCTGGTTAAGCTGCTAGAAGGAACAGATTAAAGCACAGCAGGCCATTGCACTGGCTGTACCTCACTAGAAAAAATGGCCCTGGGTGATCCAACCCTATGTCAAAGCCAGCCACCTTGACAGTGAGGAAGATGAGAGGAGAGCTTTTGTTTCTGTTCTACCTTCCTTGTTTTTGTTTTCAGTGGAACTGCTAATATGAATTTATGATACTGTAAACTGAAATGATTTCTGGAAGTGCCAGTTTCTGGTGTGTCTGTCTGTAGCTTTTTTTTTTGATTTTTTAAAAAATTTATTTAAAGCCATTGGGACTTTTCTGACTTCAGTAATGTTAAGCATGAGGTCAAATTAACTTCCCAGTAAATCAATGCATTGAAATGAAATGTCCCTTTGCATAACATGATGTGGTGTGGCTCATGCCTTTGTTTTGTTTTTGAGAGAGAGAGTAGGATAAAAAAATATAACCTGAGCTGGTTTCCATCACAAAGCCTGTGCTTGGCTGCCTTCAGTTTATAATTTTGCAGAAGTGTTTGTGCAGTGGTACATCAAGTGGCATATCTCTGCGTTACTCACTTATGGCATGCAGCTTGAAACAGCCATCTGCTCAAATCTCCTTTCCTTTTCAGAGTAGTCTCTGAGTCTAAAATATTGACAAACAATCTCTGTTTCTAAATTAAGCCTGGAAGAGTAAATAGGGGAATGGATGTAGGCAATACATTTCCCAGATATTCATACAATGTGTGTTCACGTTAACATCATAGGTGGGAACCTTAAAAATCTGACACATGTAATTGTCATTCTCAAATGATATAAAAGATTAAAAAAAAAAAGGTAGGCTAGCATAGAGATAATGAGAATATACTCCCAAACAACTCATCTGTACCCACAGACAGCTTAGTCATTACGTGTGTTATAGTCACTTGTGTAGCAGTCAAATGTCCTGCATTGTGTGTCACTTCTGAGTGCGCTGTTAAAGATTATATTTCCATAGGTAAAGCAGGAGTTGTTTTGCTGATCTTTGTAGTCAAAGAATGACCACTTGTATCTGCTATCTAATGGTCCCATGTTCAGAAGCCACCCTAGTTGTCAATAGTGGAGAATGATAAAGAAAAAAAGACTTAGTTTTCCTTCTGCTCTTCATTGGCATCTCTCTAATCCATCTAAAGAAAAGCTAGAGTTTTTTGAACTGTAATGACTTACAGAAGAGGTACTTTCCTGACAGTTGGATCCTGAGCTGATGTCAGGACCAAGTCAGTTGTCTCTACAGAAACTGGAAGAGCATAGCCAGTCCTTTTCCCCATGCCAAGGGCCTGTCTGCTAGGTGAGGGGCACAAAAGAGTCCATTGTCAATGCAGCAGATGTGACACATCAGAGCAGGGTTTACAACTGCTAGCTCAGGTGCAGCAGGCAGCAGTCACTGCAGTGGGATGCTGGGGAGAGTTAATGTGTGTCCTCAGAGCAGCTAGTCCCAAAGAGCTCTGTGAATGTGTTGCTGTCAGTACCAAAGTTTTCTGTTTTAAAGGTACTTGGAGGAGTTGCAGTTGTATCTTTTGCTTCTAGGGTAGATGTATACAGAGGCAACAGCTCCAACCTTGTCTAACTCACTGTTTTAAGGTAAATATATGGTAGAAACAGGAAAAAAATGTTCTTAGAGCTGGAACAATTTATCCGCAAGTTAACAGCGTTTGGTGGCTTCACATGCAGTTTTCCAGGGTACATGCACTGGGTTGGCTTTAGACACAGGCAGTTCAAGTGAGTGTTGGCTGCCATATGTTGAGGGGGGAAGGATACTGGTGTCAACAAATAACCCAAAGGGTGGGCTGAAATCCTTACATCTGTTGGGTTGTGTGAAGAAGCAGCTATCACCTTATCTGCTGAGCTCTATAATTTGTTGCTGGCTGTGAGCAAAGCTAGTGCCTGCTCTCCTGAGAGCTCATCAGTGCCTGAGACACCACAAAGGTATTCTGGAGTTAAAATATAAGAGAGGGATGTGAGGTGTGAGGAAAAACAAGGCTTGGACAGGGCAACAGCATTAATCTAAATTTTAAAAGGAAGCAGAAGGGACTCTATCTCCAAATATTTTTTGAGAATCAGTACTTACAATGTAATGGACACTCCACGACACCTCTCTGACTCAACAAAATGATTTGGGAATTTTACCACCTTACCTGTCCAGTCTAAATTCACCATCCTGTAAAGATTTCCCCTTAAAATCTAGCAGCTGGCAGGATGTGTGGCCTCCAGAAACACCACTTCGTGTGAATGAGATCCATGATAAGGCATGTCAGAAACAGAGAGAGAACTTTTTGCAGTTATTTTCTTGTGTATAGATGGGGGCATTGAAGGAATGTTAGAGGTACTCAAAATAAATGAAGAGATGAAGTGTTGGAGAGAGGACTGCTGAGCTGAGCACCTGTCATCACAGCCACAGTAATAAAAAGATTTGTGAGGCTGTTTTATCCTGTGCTTCTAAAAATTTCAGCTGCTTGGCACTCTTGTGCTGTGAATTTCAGGGCTCCCTGAGGCTGCTTGCTGACCTGATGCCTGCGGAGGCAGGCTGCTGTGTCTCCCCAGTATAGCAGGCATCAGCAATGGATGTCCCTAGATCATCTCCTCTTTGGTGTTAAATCAGTGGAAAATTTCTTTCCAGTGTCTGATTGTCTAAGCCAGTGGCCATACAGTGTTGTGACCTTCAGTTACATCTCTTCCAGCTCTCTCCATCTGCATCATTTCACTGTTTCTCTTCCCTCACCTTTTCTACTCCTTGCGTGTTCAGCTACTGATATCTGATTTCCAATGTATTGAGAGCACTGACTTTCAGATAAGTTAATTAAACTCCCAGCATTAATGCTACTTGAATACTTGTTGTTTTAATCTGATTTTTGTGTGTATAGCTGTTTCCATTAACGTGTTAGCATTTTCTGTAACTTAAACACAGTGGTGTCTGAAGCTTAGATTACCAAATGGCTGCAGCATCTTAAATACTACAGCTTCACACAGTGACAGAAATGTTTTGGTCCTTGCTGCAAGTAAATCACATTTCATGTAACTATGAAGGCAAGTAATTGTAATCTTTAACCATAAATGAAGATGCACTGAAAATCCAAGAATAAAAAAATATATTTTATCTGGTCATAAGTGGTACCCTTGTTTTGAACATATCAAAACACTGCTGCAAAATGGATTTTATACAGTAAGAACTAATCTGAGATATTTGTGTGTTGTATAACGTTATGGAGACAGAAATCTGTATGTTGGTATCTTATTTGCAATTCAGTAGCGAACTGGGAACTCTGTAAAATTTGTCCATAATGTTTTTGCTTACTGCCTGGCTATGGGTTTTGTCTTTTTTAATGCTGTTTCAGCATTTTCATGGCTAATAAGGATGTGTTTTACATCATTTTAGCAAAGTGGAACATTGAAATTATATGACTGAAAATCTATATTACCATTTTTCATTTTCATTATTGCTCTTTCATAATTAAACAATAAATATAAGCTATGCTGATCTGTATGATTACGACAAGATTTCCTGCATACCACAAAGAATGAGAAAGCAGACAGAAACAGGTTCTAGCTACCCTTGGAGAAATATAAGATTAAACTTTCACAAGCAAATTTCATTATGCTTCCAGCATACCTTGAACTTGTTCTGAGCTTTTCCACATACTTTGGTTGAGCCACTGTCGCCCCACTGCTGGGGCTTTATTTAAGAGCTGATGTAGGCTGCATGTTTTTCTAGTAAATGTTACCTTGGCTTGAAGGTGTGCTTGTGACTAAACAATACCAAAGATAAGGAGCTTTGAGCTACTGTTTCTCATAAAGCTGAGAACTATCTTTTTGCAGAACTTCTGCAACAATATCAAGTTCTTCCAAACTTGAAGCAAATGAGTGGTTGCACAGACTCAAGAAGTCAAAGACTCAAGAGCAAGTTGGGAAGGTACCAATTACTATTAATTTCAAAAGGAGGCAGCTTGTGAGGCTGTCAGCAGCTTTAGACCAGTGTGTCCTTTCTTCTGCTTGAACATGCAGGTGTGGGAGGCCTTGGAAGAAACAAACTTCTGCTGGAGAAAGGGGAAACGGCTGAGTATGCTAAAAGTAGCAAGAGTAGTTTGGCCATCATCTTAGGACAGCTGGTCTGTTATTGTCTTAATAATTTGTGTATGCCAAATGTGATCTTGGTACTGAAGCCCTGTTCTCATACTTTGTGTCTCCTTTCCTTTTTGGATGCTGCATATATTATATGTATGTATGTTACTTTCTTATCCGATGTCATGGACTCATTTTGTTTTTTGCTGTCCCCACAGTTTAGTTACATCAACCTTTCTGGAACTGATGGGCTCAGGAATATAATTACTGTAGGTCAAGGATATCTTTGGGGCATGAGACAGGAAAAAAAAAAAAGAAAAGATTGTGCTCAAGCCATATTTCTGTAAACTTCTCTGGTAAATTAGAGTTGAACATAATTCTTTGTCATTTTCAAAGGCAAACTGCATCTGCTCACATTTCTGGCGTGACTTCAATAAAGAGAAGAGATATGATTGAGTTCTGTTGATTGCGTAAATCTTGTGAATATCTGAACACTTTTTTTTTTTTTCCTGAGTGAGAGAGAACAATACATATGCTTTTCCTTCTGCCTGTAGTTTCTTGAAAATTGGTAAAGTAGAAAGAACAAAAAGCAGGTGAGCAAAGAAATATGTCCTTGCTCATTGTTTCTTTTACAGAAAAATAGAAAGTAAAGGAGGTTACAGAAATAGTAGTCTGAACTATGAAATATCTCACCTTGGTGTTTAAAGGAGATTGTGTGAATCAGAGGGAGCCATAATTTTGTATACAGGTGCAGCGATTTCTGTTATGTAGAGAACTAATGAGGAATGGTGAGTCTGGCTTGGTTAGAACAACACTGCCTTGCAACCCGCTGTGCTGCATGCTCTAAAGATATAAAGCTGGGGTCTGCCATTGCAGGAGACTTTAATCTCCTAGGTGATCTTTGGCAAATCATTTCACTTCTTGGTGCTTCTGTTTTGCCATCTGTAATACAGGCAGGAGTATATATATGTATAGAAATATATATGTAATATACATAAAAAGCACATGAAAAGCTACTGATGAAAATTAGGTGGCATCATCAGCGTCATCATTTATCATGTTATACATATGTTTTATACAGTGCCACAGCAAAGGTTAAGACTTCATTCATTATAAAGGATACAAGTTGTTGTCAAAGCTGAGGAAGGTCTTTGCTTCTCCTGCATAAATCCTCTGTGCCAGCCTTTTTACTTATCATTAGAACTGAGACAAATCTTCCTATCAACATTTATATAAAGGTCTGCTATCACACTGCAGTTTTACAATCAGACTTCTATGCTTATTCTTACCTGTGTTAGACTTTTTATTTTTATTAGTGACATTATTTCTGTTTCATAATTATGCAGTCATAACAGCATATATCTGCATAGATACAGTCTATAAGACAATTAAGTTTTGCTTTTATCTGTGCTTAGACTGTGCTCAGAAGATGGAAAAATGTGGGGAAATAAATTGTTTGCTAAAGTATTGGTAACTCTTTTTAAACCTATTTATGCCTTTCTTAACCAAAGTTCTAGCTGTAAGTTTTCTGTGTGTGTGTTTCTTGTGAGTAGGATTCAGAGTTGTCATTGAGGAAAAAAAAAAAACATTGTAAAAGATATCTTCCTTCAACTTAGTAGGTGACCCTTTTACTTCCAAGCCAACCTATGTTTAGCTTTATAGTTCACTTCCTGCAGTATAAAGGTCTGTGATCTTTCAAACCGTCAAATTGTTTTATTGAAGCTTCCAAACTACACCAGCTGTTCTTTCGATAATCATGACATTTCTATTAAGTCCAATAGTAACTGAATTAACAGTTTGCCAATAACGAAATTGGGTTGTGTTAATTTTGGAGTTGTGTTATGGTACCTTTCCCACAATTCTTTCCAGATATAAAGAATTAGTAATAATTATAAAAACGATCTTGAAGTATCAGGGCATACAATACCTGTAAAAAGTTGTGTGATGAATTTTCTTACGGTGTGTTTGGTCCATTGTATTCAAGGATGAAAAAAATCTTTTAAATTTTTGATGGAAGTTACTTAGTGTTCCTAAGGGGTGTGTGGGGAAGGGTCTGTAACTATTAGATCTTATTTTTATCTTAGTGTAGAGATCCACTCTCTCTCAAAGAACAAAATGTTATCCATTTTAATTTCTTCTTTTGTTGGCTGATTGGCATTCCCTGGGGCAAAAGAGGAGTTTCAGGCCTGCAGAGAATATAGAGGCTGGTTTTCCCTAGAGACTCTATTTTCTATAAAATGTAGTAGTGTGCTTATTAAGCAGTGTGTTGTGCAGAACATGATGTCTGCTTCATAAAATCTCTGATTAATGGGATTTGATGTCCTCGGTCTGGATTTTTAAAAGTGTTTTTGTGTTGCTCCACTAAACATTGCTGCACATGGAAAATTTAAATAGTAGCAGGGTAGTATTTGTCCCAGGATGTTGTGACCTTCCCAGAAATTCCATCCTCAACCCAATTTACTGTTGGGAATAATGGAATCAACATGTTCCCACAGAATATTTAGGTGTCAGGAAACACCATTTTCTGATGAAAAACATTTTAAATCAAAATGTTTGTGAGATACTGCAAGCACCACAACAGTTTTTGAGGCTCTGCTGTTGCTACTAAGGTGACAGTATTTGTCACGATACACGATTTATTTGTAGACATTTACAATTAGAGAACCCATAGACACCTGTGGTCATTTTTCTTTCTCCAAGATTTTTCCCATTGCTCTTAAAAAATCTTCCTAGATGTGAATCTCCATCTCTTCCTCTTTGGATATGATAATTTCTAAGTCCCCTTTCTGATATGGGACTGTTATGGACAACAGTGCCTTGTCTCTCAACATCATGCTAGTAATAAATACATTATGCATATACTGAATCAGATATTACATTTTCAGACAACATTTATTTTGATATTTTATATGCATTGTTACTTATTCATTACTTTGCAACCTTTGGAAAAGTAACAGAAAAATATTCTCAGTGCTTAATTTGAAAAACAGAGACCATTCTAAAACAGCAGACCTTTATCTGCAATGAATAAATGTCAGGCAGCAATTGGAGAGCCTCATTCCCAGCCTTTCATATAGCATGAATTTTTTTGCCTGGTTCAGATTGAGATAACAGCTTGAGATGATAGTTTCATCACTACAGTCCCTTTTTGCTTTTTTGCTTTCTCCCTCTTATTTAAAAGGTGGTCAAAACCTCACACAACATGTTGTCTCATATGTGCAGAAATTCTTTAAACTTGCATTTCAAGCATCCCATTGTTCCATTGCATAGTGGTTTTATATTTTAAATATATTTATACTGTGTTGCAGGTTTTGGGTTGAACATATTTCAGTTCAAGTGTATGTTATTACTCAAGTTCATCCATATGGATTATCTGCATTGTAAACATCCAAACTTGACCCTAGTGGCATCTCTGGAAACTCAGTTGAGTTTCCAGTGTGGGTATGGCTCCTCTGTCCTACTGGCTTTAGCTTCCCAGATCAACTGACACAATGTTTCCATGTCACAGGTAGAATTTGTGGCTGTGGCATTCAGTCAAAGAAATTCCAGATATCTTGCAAAATCATTTTGGAAATGAGTATTTATACAAAGTTATTTGTAAAATAACTTTGTTGTTCAGCAGTGTGAACAATGTTCTCAAATAGCTAAGTTACAGGTTTGTGGAAAACTTGAATAGAGTCTCTCTACAGAGCTTTTTTTTTTTTTTTTTGGTGCTTTCATAATTTATGAATATCAGATGAGCATGGGTGAAGAAGCTGTGGATGAGGCAGTGTACCACATAAATGCATGTGGTGAGAAAACAGATGGAATTCAGGTAAAAGCATCTTTAAGGACCCAAGCGGAAGGTAGGCAAAAGGGAGCTACCTTTAAATCATCCCTGTGTATTTGGAGAAAGTTCTAGATAGAGCTTGTTCCATTGATCTTGATACCAGTTATCAAGGAAGGAAGATAATTGTTACTCAGCTCTGAAGATCAAACTGCAGCATTTAAAACATATCCCACCTTAAGTCTGATTCAGAGACAGCATACAATGTGACTGTATCCTCTAACGTTGACCCTGTAAGTGATCTCCTGCAGGCTTTTCTGCTTCTGAACCATACTGGGAACTTAGACTTGCTCAGTTGGCTTTGAACAGAGGAAACCCACAAACAGCTCTCCCAATTTCTTCTTCTTGACTTGTGGCCCTTCTGCTCTCTACTTTGTTACTCTTTCACTTTGCCTGTGAAAAGACAGTGGTCTACACATTGTTTTGTGCAAGGGTTTCATGTCAGCAGGCACAAAAATAATGTGCCTTACAACAAGGTCATCTGCATGTCATACTGAGGAGCTGAGAGTGTTCAGGTTGCTGAAGAGCAAGTTGTGTGTTATAGCATAGAAAAGAAAGAGAAGCTTGTGTGGTTTAGACTAGTTAAGAGCCAACCATCAGGCTGCCTTAAATATGAATGGACACTAATGATTTCATGTCACTGAAGTCTAAGCTGTTTATTTTTCCTACTCTTTCCTAGACTTGCTCCTTAATTCTCTTATTAAATATTCTACAATATAGTTCCTATACTTTTTTTTAATGCTTCCCCAATTTTTGGTTCTTCAGTCCTTTTGCAGATACTGAACTATTATAATGATCCTGTTTATGCAGCTTCTACTTTGAAAAACAAAAACTAACAAACAAACAAAAGAGAGCAACTCTTCCATGTCTACTAAGGTCAGAACTGTAATCACAGTGTTCCTCCCATGCTTTGAATATAACAAGCATAAAATGGCTTCCTCATGGATTTTTTCTCCTACTCCCATGGCATGAAATATTTGTGAAGTACCATGGGGTATTTGTTGTTTCTCCATCTAACTCAGTTCTGAATTCACCTGATCACAGAAACTCTACAGCTCTAGCTGCTGTTTCAGCATGAAGTCAGGCTTGTTTAGAGAAAAATAAGGTCAGAAAAATTTCAATGAAATGTTTTATTCCTGTGAGAATTTGTCTATTTGTCAGCACGCGTATAGACCTGACTGTGTTGCCACTGCAGTGCAGGTCCTGCCCTTAGGTGACTTTTCTTTGGAAACATGATGAATTTCATCCTTTCTTCCTACCTCATAAATATCCCTTCAGTGCACCCTCTTGAGGGTGCCACTGCCTCATTTCAGGTTCTCAGTTGCATGCATACACCAGAGAGTATGATTTAACCCACCGAACTTTGAAGATTATCTAGGCTATGGGCAATGGGGGAAAAAAAAGTAATGAAGAAAAATTGACAGTACTGCTGACTTCACAGGGGAAAGATAAATCACAATGTAGAAGAATCTATTTCTGTTTAAGTAAGAAGGAAATGCTAATACAGCTATCTGCACTGCGATACCTGAATTGGATGAGGTGACTCTCAAGGAACAGGTAAGCACTGCACCTCAGTCCTCTCATCAGCTCTGATCCAACATCCGATAGTTCCCAGATGTGTAAGTAGGTAATGCCTCGCTACAGTTTCTAAGTTTGCCCTGTGCTATCACATTTTGTCCTTTTTTTTTTTTTTTTTTTGAGTTTTCAAGTGTTTTCAGTTAGAAGGTGCAGCATTGTAATGCGGATATTCCCTACTCACCAGGGAAGGAAGTAATGCATAAAGTAGGTTGAATAGTCTATTATTTGGGAAGAACTGGTGCTTTTTAATTCTCTCAGTTAGCATCTCTAGATCACAGGTTTTTCATGTGAATTTCTTATTTAATGGTCAGATCAGGATAGTTCAATACATCAAAAAGTTACTGGGAGCTTTGTTAGGAAGCTCAAGCCCCATCATAAAAGCTCTTGCATGTTCCTAAAGATCTACATTTTTTTTTTTTTCAGTAGCTTTAAAGAGTTTATTATAAGAGTAGGAACTGCAGGCCTGCAGAGGTTTATTTAGACCCTTGGAAAATATAGGGAAGGGTTGTTCAGAGTCTGGAGGTGTATGAAAACAAAACAGGTCTAAAATTCTTCCCTCTTTGTTGGTTAAATCTTGCAAACACCATCTTTTGGGACTGCAGCATTGCACAATGACGCACCATCACCGCTGCACTCTTTGAGTGCAGTCTTTCGTGTAGGAGGTGATTCATCTGGCAAAATTACATTACTTTGAAATTTGTGTGCTACTTAGCATTTAATATTCTTCTCTTTTGCTTTGCAATTAGCTTTTACTAATGTAACTTAATCTATTTGTAACATTTCTTGAAAATCATAGTAGACATGATTTGAAATGAAGCTAAATCTCTTGAACTTTTCCTTATGTTAATTTGAAATGCCAACAGGGCACCAACTGCTGTGAAAATTAATGAATGAGCTTCACCAGACTGTCTTTCATTTCATTTGAATGACTTCACACTTAGAGAGCATATGTGACAAACAAACTATTTTCTAACAACTCAGATGATGCTGAAGCGAGAAGAATTTTGCTGTTCAGGGGGCTGCATGGGCAGGTTGTGGGTCCTGGTTTCTCTGCAAGGATGTTATGGGGCAAGCTCATAGGGGAGGCAACTCCCCCTCAGAGGTGGTGTTTTTTTTCATTTGCAGAAACACTGAGCAGATTTTTTGTTATTGTTTTTAAGTGTGTGAAATATTATATTAAAATTGTATATGATCCCTATAGGGTTTTTCTATACAGGTGCTTAGCTCCTCATTTTGAAAATCTCCATCACGATGCTGTCAGCTTTCCTGAAAGGGAGGACAGTTTGTCTGTTTTCATCTTAGTGTTTTTGCAGCTTAATGTCTAATGCTACTGTGAATCTGAGATGAGTGAACTTACACCATGCACCACAATTTTGTTCAGAAATGCAGATCATATTTTACCCTTGTCCTGAAGAGCTGGGGAGATGGTCAGTCTTAATGGCAAAAATAGATAAAACTTCTTGACTTCTTAGAAATGCTCACTAGCCAAAAGAAACAAAACAAATGCAATTATTTTTCTTAGGCAGTGCCAATCACTTCATGTCTACTGAAGCCCAGTTGCAGAATCTGGACTATTTGTGCACTGCACTCAAAAATGTTGTGCTGCTTGCTCTGGTATGACTTGACCGTCTTTCTGTGGTAAAATTCACTTGAGAATTCAGGAATTTGGCTTCTCTTTTCTCTCAAATACCATGGTACCATGTCTTTCTATTTCACTTATGTAAGTTGGATGATTACATCCCTCCACAGTCCTGACAACAACAGCATGCTAAGCTTGCTGCTTGCTCGGGATGGTTTCTTGACTCAGTTGAGAAGCTCATTTCTTCAATTGTAACTAAAAAGAGTAAACTTTTTTTGTTGTTGTTGTTGTTCCACTGTTAGGAGTCTCTAATAATAGATGAAAATGAAATAAAATGTTATCAAAAAAACTGACAATATTAATTCCTAGAAAAATTATCAAATATGTAATTTTACTTACACCTAGATTAAATAACTGGTACTAAAACTAATAAGTTATTATATTTTATACTTTGAATTGAATTCATATAATGAAATACTAATTTGGTTTGGACTTGGAAAAATGCCACTGCTGTGCTCTAAAAATTGCATGTGAAACTGAAACATTGACTAAACTGTGAAATAAAAGTATAGGGCAGATGTATTCTGACTATTATAATGCAAAGGATTCACAGTTTTTTCTCTGTCTTAGGCTTGATGTTTAATGGGCATAATGGCAATGTTGTGTGAATAGATATAAGCTGTGAACTCTGTTTAATGGAAACAAGATAATAGAATGCTCAGATGTATCTTTTAAAAAGAGAACATGAAGTGGCTTGTAAACAGAGACTGCAACAGTGCAGGAATTGGTGATGGACTCAGCTGGACATGGAGCTCAGCTGCCTTGGTCAAGCCAGGGCAGATATTTTCACTTTGCTTCATGCAGGGCAGTCATCTCTCTGAGTGTGCCTGTGTT
This sequence comes from Heteronetta atricapilla, assembly GCA_011075105.1. Classification (NCBI taxonomy): domain Eukaryota; kingdom Metazoa; phylum Chordata; class Aves; order Anseriformes; family Anatidae; genus Heteronetta; species Heteronetta atricapilla. The sequence continues at coordinate 30,501,966 of CM021737.1, forward strand.
TCATTCAAGGACAGACAAGGTCTTCTTTCGTGTCATTTTTCATCACATTTCCAGATAAGTAGCATCCTTACTCTCTGCTTGTTGTCAGACACCAAAGCAGTTTCAGACATAATTTATGGGCATGATTTATACATCAAAACACCTGTCAAACTGAATGCTTAAAAAGTAAATTTTAGAAGTCTGGAGAGGGACATTTAAGTGACACACATTAGTTTGATTTTGGGACTGTTTGTTCACAAAGGTTTTAAACTGGCATCTGACTTGTGCTTCCTAGAAGCAACAACTGGGTAGGTTGTTGCATAATGCAACCTTGGTATGCCAGAGTGCAGCTAGAGGTAAAGACATACATGCTTTTACACATCAAAAGTACACTGAGAATCTCTTTGACTGCTTAAAACAGTTACTCTGTAGGGTATGTGGATTGCCAATTCCCACATTATGTATAGTTAATATTGCTGTATAAATTAATGGATAATTAAATATCTTGTAAAATCTTTATGATTATCTTATAAAATCTCATTCACAATGGAAATTGTGAAGCCAGAACTGAGAAGGGATTTAAAAATATGTTAGACGATTCACAGTCTGGGGGTTTCTACTAAAGATTACAGTTTATTTTTATATTCTCTGGCTCAGGAAAGTGCTCAGTCTGTGTTCACCATACCCCACATGTGAATGCTGTGGTCAGGTTCACTGACTTTCATGTTTGTTTTCTCAGGGTTTTTCTTAAATGTTTGCAACTTTCCACTAATCCTATGGGATGCTACAGAAATTCTAGTATTTGGCCCTGACAATGCAAACCCCTCCCTAAAGAGGAAGGGAAAAGAAGGTGGATATTACTGAGAAACCAATAACTGAGGAAGCATGACAAAAAAATAAGGTCATTTTTTCCCCCTGTTGAAAAGCAACTGAGGTAACGTGTATAGAGCAGAAACTCAAAGCTGCTGGCAGGTTCATAGGCTGGAAAGGATACCTGGTCCTGCAGGGCACAAGAAGGGCTGTCATCCCATTCAGAAAACAGCAAATCCTGGACTTGAAAGTGTTTCTATTCTTGAATTTTAACAAATGGTTAGCTGGCCCAATAACTGGGATGTATTTTATTGCTATGATTTTTTGAATGAATTGTTTTGGGTTGATACAAATATTATATATATTTCCCCACCAAAACAACATAAACTTAATTAAACTTAATCTCTGTTTTTAGTACTTTATTCTGAATAAAAATATATTTTTGGATAAAAACTTAAGTATTTTATCTGACAGTGTCAGAATGAAATATTTAATACCTTGTTTCTGAAGAATTTTTTCAGCTTCATGCTTTAGACAATTTCTCTATTAATTCCTGAATAGTTTGCTTGATCCAAATTTGAATTTACAAACAATAAATCAACAAATATCTGTCAATAATGCGTACTGTTCTGTAACATTTAAAAAGAATATAAACCAATAAATCAATAAATACTTCTAGTACACAAACAGTATTTCCAAAGAGAGGTTACTGAAATTGATATTTCAGTACCCTGTATGAAAAAAAAAAACAAACTGTCATCCCCTCAGCTGGTCAAGAAATGAGAGCTGTTGAGGCAAATAAGACATTTTGATTGATATCTTAGCATTGCTATAGGTAGGGATCTATCACCACTTCCTTTATTAACCTCAGTGTGCAGGCAGTCACAACGACCAGGCTGAAATTTCATCCTTAGCTGAGCTTGTTTTTTAAGTTCTTTCAGCTTTCAAAAATAGTTTAAGCTACTGTGTTTCCAAATTTAGAGCTGCAGGAGACAAAAGAACAACACTAGGAAATAATAGGTTGCTGGCTCCTACACACACTGCTTTGTGATCCTACTCTGAATTTGTCAACCAGCTAGTTTACATAATGCCATTTTCCATCTGTTATGTCTAACACAAGATATTTTGCATGAGAAGGGGGACCGTCATATTGCTTTTTTTTTTTTTTTTTTTTTTTCTCTGAGTTTATCAGGGTGCTCAGAAATGCTGTTAACTGTTTCTCATATTGATTGGTTAGGTCACATTCTCTGCCTTGTGTTCCATAAGACTCATGAGAACCTAAATATAAGTAGAATAAACTTCTCTTGTAAGAGAGGGACTGTCTCTTCACCTTAAAGTATGAATCCGTAAGACTGAAATGAGGAATTATTTTAGTCTTGCATAGTATGAATAATGCATGTAGAACCATTATACACTTCCTGCACGTTGTGGAATGAGAATGTACTGTTATTTTAATAAACGTTCATAACATTTGCCATAACTGTTCTGAATGCTTTATTGCTGAAAGAAATTGTGATCCCAAGGACGTTCAGCAATGTTGGCCTCATTAATACATCCAATTATTTAAACTTAAACTTATAGCTGTATTATGCCCCCTCTCAATTTGACATGGGCAATTAATCAAAATCTCTGAGTCTTGTAGGTTGTTTCTGTTAAGACATATCTGTAAGAGAACTGGTTATTTTTTTATATACAATCCTATTTAATTAAAAAAGGTAAAACCATTTTTTTTAAACATAAGAATTGCACAGAACATGCATTAACTCCTTGCAGTTCTCAGCTTCTTTCAAACCATATGTAACCGCAAATCATTCCATGTCACATCATCAATATTTCTGTGGCTATGGGAGCAGCTTCCAAGCTGCTTTCTTAATTTCATTTATTTCACTTTCTGCAGTTCCTGTTATTCACACCCGAAAATGTCTGCTTTCAACCTAGTAGTTTCAGGCTATGTTAATATTCAGGAAAAGGCTATGAAGCCTCATAGGCTGCCATGGACCCCATTTTCACCTTGTTCTCAGTGGTGCTCCTATTTTTTTCGCCTGAGAGCACCTCTGAGGGCTGAAAAATGCTGATGGAAGCTGGCAGAGGAGCTCTGGAAGTACCATATGGAAATGACACAGGTAGCTTTGAGAAATGTGTGGAAGTTGAATTGCTGTTTTGCCTAAGGGAGACTAGGTTCAATGAACAGCTAATGTTCTGTTTTGAGGGTCTGTGTGGATTTAAATGACTTAGAAGGCTCTGTCTCACCCCTCACATGTGGATAAATTTGAGAGTGAAGAAAATTTGGGTGAATTGGATATTAAAACTTAACGAAGATAAGAGACCAAGGGGAACTTTTCAGTCAACAGTCCCTTTGATAAAAACGTGTGAAAACAAGATGATTTGTCCTTTAAATTGCTTAGATAATAATTAAAGTAAACAGAATATACTACACTAGAAGTGATTGCAGGCTTTCTACTTAAAACAATAGTTTTATATTTTTAAATAAACTGGTCAAATCATATGTAATCATTTATTCCAGAAAGGTCCACCTCTTTGTCAGTCTTTGTTTCCATTTCAAAGCTGTCTCTGCAAGTGCAGCAAGGTAGTCTAAAATGTTTGGAATGAACCTATTTGCTACATTCATAGAAAGATAGAATTCTATCAATGGAAGTGGGCTTTTCAAAGTGGAAACAGGTACTTTCCTTGGTGGGAATTATAAAACTAAGTAACAACCCTGTTGTAATTAAGAGTACAATTGTTATTTTATCAGGAAAGGAGTAGCTATTAAAGGGACCTCTTTTGATTCAAAGCTTTAGAAGATAGACCTTTTTGCTTTGATTCCTATAAGAAGAAAGAAATGAGACTTTAACATTCATTAGTGTGGAAAATTTGTACGTTTCCTTCTTCCCATTGCTTCAAAAATTATTCTTATTGTGGACTCATAGATTTTAAAAGTGGGACATTCAATCATTTACTCTGACATTGTGCATAAAGACCATGGAATTTTGTCTTACATTGTTTATGTTAAACCTGTATAACTTCTGGATAGGTCTCTAGTCTTGATCTGAAGCTAGCGAGACAAGATAAGTTCATAGTTTTTCTATGGTGGTATGCTCCAATAATCATTTATCCATAAAAATACAAATATACCTTCTTAAACATAATCCCCAGATTTTCACAGAATCATATAATTATTTAAGTTGGAAAAGACTTCTAAGATTATCAAGTCCAACTATTAATTAATCACTGCTAAGTCTACCACTAAAACATGTCCCTAAGCACATTTGCACTTCTTTTGGATAACTCCAGGAATAGTGACACAAACACTTCCTAGGGCAACATGTTCCAATACTCCACAATCCTTTCAGAGAATATATATTTTTTTCCTAATATCTAATGTAAACCTTCCCTTGTGCAAATTGAGGCCATTTATCAGCAGTCCTGGCTATTGGGGGAGGTCCCAATCGACTGGCGGCTAGCAAACGTGACGCCCATCTACAAGAAGGGCCGGAGGGCAGACCCGGGAAACTACAGGCCTGTCAGTTTGACCTCAGTGCCAGGAAAGCTCATGGAGCAGATCCTCCTGAGAGTCATCATGCAGCACTCGCAGGGGAAGCAGGCGATCAGGCCCAGTCAGCATGGGTTTATGAAAGGCAGGTCATGCCTGACGAACCTGATCTCCTTCTATGACAGAGTGACGCGCTGGGTGGATGAGGGAAAGGCTGTGGATGTGGTCTACCTTGACTTCAGCAAGGCTTTTGACACCGTCTCCCACAGCATTCTCCTCAAGAAACTGGCTGCTCTTGGCTTGGACTGGCACACGCTTCGTTGGGTTAGAAACTGGCTGGATAGCCGGGCCCAAAGAGTCATGGTGAATGGAGCCAAGTCCAGTTGGAGGCCAGTCACTAGTGGCGTCCCCCAGGGCTCGGTGCTGGGGCCGGTCCTCTTTAATATCTTCATCGATGATCTGGACGAGGGCATCGAGTGCACCCTCAGTAAGTTCGCAGATGACACCAAGTTAGGTGCGTGTGTCGATCTGCTTGAGGGTAGGAAGGCTCTGCAGGAGGATCTGGATAGGCTGCACCGATGGGCTGAGGTCAACTGCATGAAGTTTAACAAGGCCAAGTGTCGGGTCCTGCACCTGGGGCGCAATAACCCCAAGCAGAGCTACAGGCTGGGAGAGGAATGGTTGGAAAGCTGCCAGGCAGAGAAGGACCTGGGAGTGCTGGTGGATAGTCGGCTGAATATGAGCCAGCAGTGTGCTCAGGTGGCCAAGAAGGCCAACGGCATCCTGGCTTGTATCAGGAACAGCGTGACCAGCAGGGCTAGGGAGGTGATCGTCCCCCTGTACTCAGCTCTGGTGAGGCCGCACCTCGAGTACTGTGTTCAGTTTTGGGCCCCTCGCTACAAGAAGGACATCGAGGTGCTTGAGCGGGTGCAGAGAAGGGCGACGAAGCTGGTGAGGGGCCTGGAGAACAAGTCCTATGAGGAGCGGCTGAGGGAGCTGGGCTTGTTCAGCCTGGAGAAGAGGAGGCTCAGGGGTGACCTTATCGCTCTTTTTAGGTACCTCAAGGGAGGCTGTAGCGAGGTGGGGGTTGGCCTGTTCTCCCATGTGCCTGGTGACAGGACGAGGGGGAATGGGTTTAAGTTGAGCCAGGGGAGTTTTAGGTTAGATGTTAGGAAGAACTTCTTCACTGAAAGGGTTGTGAGGCACTGGAACAGGCTGCCCAGGGAGGTGGTGGAGTCACCATCCCTGGAAGTCTTCAAAAGACGCTTAGATGTAGAGCTTAGGGATATGGTTTAGTGGTGGGCTGTTAGCGTTAGGTTGGAGGTTGGACTCGATGACCTTGAGGTCTCTTCCAACCTGGAAAATTCTGTGATTCTGTGATTCTGTGATTCCTCTTGTCCCATTGCTTATTACTTGGGAGAAGTGACTGACCCCTACTCTGCTACAGGCTTCTTTGATGTAGGTTTAGAGAGCGATGAGGTCTCCCTTGAACCTCCTTTTCTCTAGGATAAATAGCCCCAGACCCTCAACTGCTCCTCATCATACTTGTTCTCTAGACCCTTCACCAGCTTTTTTGGTCTGTGGACATGTTTCAGCACTTCAATGTCTTATAGTGAGGGGCCTAAAACTGAACACCGTATTTGAGGTATGTGTAGCCTTACCACAATTATGATCCACAATTTCATTACAAAACTAGAGACCTCTTTGCATTCTTCTCCTTCTATCCTTTTTTGATGGCTCTGTTTTCTGCCAGAACCAGAGAGTATTTATGTGAGGATCTGCTGAGGTTGCATTATGTCACCACAACAGTGAGGGATAGATGAAGGTTTAGCATTAATTTGTATTATGATTACATATAATTGTTTACTGAGTTGCTTGTAACCCTTGAAGGGCAAAGTCATTAACTTCAGCATAGGTACAAACCCTGGCTGAGTTTTTGGCCAGAAAGCTCATCTTTATGTGACTTTATGAGCAGTGCTCTTCGGTAAAATTGAAATAGCAAGGGAGTATCACATGAAAAAAATCAACAACTAGTGACTTATTTTTCTTAATTTTGTTAGGCACAGTGTCCTGTGTTCTGTCCAGAGCTCTACCACAGCTGTCCAAGTTATAGGACAAATGTAAGGGTGTAACACTGATTTCCCCTTTATGTGTTAGCTTGTTTCTTTCATGCTTCTCTTTGTGATCCATGTGTGGTTCACAAGTGTGTCTGCACTAAGGATTTGTCACTTATAACTGTAGTGTCAAGCATGGCTGTTTTTTTTTTTTTTTCTATACATACTTTTTTTCCTCTTCTTTCTCTTTTGAGTACCCTACTAAATTCACTCCCTCTCCCTCTCCTCTCAATGAGATTTTATGCTGTTTTGGGTCTTGTCAGACTATCTAATTGAAGGGCTTTTGGGCTGTCATGTTGTTTTCATTTTTGGTGGGGTTTCAATAAGGAAAGCCACACTAAAAGTCATATTTATATTCAGATCAATAGTTATTCATTCAGTCTGTAAGAGTAAATGTATTCCTGGCATAGGACTTGTTAAAACTTTCACTTCTGGTCAGGTCTGTTCTTTTTGTTTGTTTGTTTGTTTACAAGTGAAATAGTCTTTGGCAAAGGAGAGGTGTCTTTCTAATATCTAAAGTTTTTTTTATTTTTATTTTTTTTAAACTTTCAGTCATTAAAGCTAAGAAACTGAAACTTGTACAGCTCTGCCAAGAAATAGAACCATGCATAATCACAGCTTTTGTCACGGCCTATTGTGGCTGCTGGTGAGTGTTAAAGTAGACTTATACACCATATCCACCATGATTTAATTTCCACATAACTACATAAAATTCAAGAACAATGAAGTCCTAAGTAGAAAGAAAAATATTTATTTATTTATTTTCTTTCCCTAATCAAGAAATTAATTTTGCTCCTTCTCTCTTCAACTTTATTTCTGGTTCTTTCTTCTTAATTTCTGCTTTTTGTGATTTATTTATTTTTTTAATATATATATTTCTTTGTATTTTACTAGTAATTCAGAACCATTAATAATGAGCATGTGATAGTGGTTAGCCCTATTCTGACTGGTGGTGTCAAAAGTCAGGTCATCAATTGGTTCTCATACATACTTCCAGTGAAAGACTTTTTACTGGTGCCACTATTGATAAATGTAATATTTATAGGCAAATAAAAGAAAAAAATGTGCACATTTTTCCTTCATCCTGACCTGTATTTAGTTTTCTTTTACACTGTGTACTATAATTCACTCTCTTTATCCCCACATTCCAGGAAATGGTTGTTGAAAGATAATGATGAGAGAAAAGGTAACTACATTTTTAGTGCAGAATCAGAGACTTTTTGTCTTCTCATCTCTACAGTCTTTCCTGCTTTAGGCATAAAAATATAAAACTTTCAAAAAAAAAAAAAAAAAAAAAAAAAACCTATGATCACTGGTAGATCACTGGTTTGCATTTTTCATTGTTTCCATCATGGAGCAGCTTTTCTTGATGACTTCAAATGTTTCTACGTTTTCAGTAATTTTACCTTCCAGAAACCTTCCTGGTGATATATCATTTAAGAAAACAAAAGGAACGGGTGATGGTATAAGTAGAGTATTTAGATATGCATTTACTACAGTCAGATGCAGTGCTAGCTTAGGATGAAATTTAAGGTTTGCTTTTGTGGAAGAACTACTTCAGTAGGCTGTTATTAAAGATTCTTGTCATTTTATGAAGGGGAAGGAGTGTTTTGCCACTTGTTCAAGTTATGCTGCCGCACAACTTTGAACAGAGACTGAAATGAAAAAGAGCTGCAAAGAGCTGAAAAAAGCATTAGAGTAGAACTTAAAAGATATGAGGTCTTTGGACTTGTCTTCTGTGTAATGTTACCATCCTTGGTGCATAAGACAGCTGAGCTTTTTTAGTCAATAAGCCAGGAGGGCAACATCTTCATCTTAAAAGCTGCTGAATACATGTTAATAAGGAAAACCTACTAGCAGACTTCTTTATAGGAGTCAAGGTATGTTGTGTTCGCTAATTAAAAAGGTCTCTGTTTTGTACTTCTTGGGCTTGGCCTTAGAGGTAGTTGAATTACAGTACAGCCAGAGACTTCCAAATTCTATCAGCACTTACACAAGAGGAGGAGACACCATTTTTCTTGCTTATTCACTGAATTGAATGTCAACCTCTGGCCATTCTTCTGGTCCTCACTTTGAAAGAATGCTAATTACTTTCTAATTGCAGCAAGCTGACATCAAATCAATCTCTACTTAGAGGAAATTTTCATGCTTGTCAGGCAACAAAAGACTTGTGTGTTGATGAGCTCCTTTGATTCTGCTTAAAATTTACACATTGATATCTCCTTTAAATTATGATTTTCATTAGAGGAAAAAAATACATGGGAGTATGTTTTGTAAATCTATCTAATTATATTTAGGTAGCAGTTACTGGAAGAAGCCTAATTCATTTTCTCATGAAATGAACAACTCTGGAAAATGTCTCCCTTTTTAATTTGATGCTTACCTAATGACCAAAGGCGGGAGGAGTTCTTAAAGGAGAATATAGGCAAGAAATAAAAATGGTAACCAAAGTAAGAGCAGGGTCCTCTTATGCATATCCTGTATAATCATGGAATGAAAAGTTTATTTAAAAAAAATATCCAAAACACTGTCACCTTGGGCAAGATGATCATTGGAAGAAGGAAAATGGAAATCAGACAGCTTCTACCTAAACTTTCTAAAACTAAAACAAACAAAAAGCTACGAGGTGAGGTGATACCTTGATGCAAAATGCAGATCTGGACAGATTTGGTGTTCTAGGTCTGGTATTTTAACAGGCCTAGTGTGGAGAAATTTACAAATCTGCATTTAGAATTCAAATACACAAACTCTACTGTGGATCTTTGAATCCAGAGATTTCTATTCTTCCCTTTATGGTCCTGAATTAGTTCTTGAGCAGTCAGAGGTCTGTAGAGGGTCCCTGCCTCACCAGTGGAGATGCTGATTGTAAAGCTTTCTCTGCTCTTTGTTTATTCCAGGCTTTTTCAGTTGTTGCTAGTCCTTATATATCTTCCCTCCCAAAACTTCTTTACTTATATTTTGCTGAATTTCTCTTTCTGTCAGCATAATATGTAAAATCTGGGGACACTCAACGAAAATATCTTAATTCCTTGTGTCTTTTACAGAAGCTCTTGTTTTCCTTGCACATTTCCAAAAAGAATTTTAAGGTACAGAAGTCTGTTTGAAAAGTCTGCCTTTGTATCTTTGAGTAATTGGAATATTTAAAATCATGTACAATGCAGAGTCATGCAGTTTGGTCTAGTGCACAATTAACATCTGCTGGGTACTTTATTCCTCTGGCACATCTCCAATGCATGCTGAGGATGTAAGCCCAGCATAAGTCAAACAATTTGTCCAAATTCTTCGACCAGGGAACAATGGCTTATGGCTTGAACAATTGTATACATTTATGTAGTGGGCGTTGATGATGACTAGTAAAATAAGCATTTTGTGACTACTATGGAATATCTCTGTAAATACTTCCTAGTATGCTCATATATTGAAATTACTGGATACTGGCATGTTTACATTTGTCAAAGTGCCTAGTTCATTAGCAGAAAAGAAAAATCAATACATTGAAGGCAAAGGAAGAAGGAGAAACACTTAATAGTAACATAGATCTAACTGCTAATTTTAAAATGAGAGAGAATTGACTGGATTTAGATTTCATTATGTCAATAAAACTGTATCTCATTCATTTTGCTCATTTTTATGCTCATTCATCTTCACATAAAGCTCTTATATGAATTTTTATGTTCCACCTATGCTTGAAAAAATGCATATTTTATTAGGTAATATGTGTAAGAACTATTAAGCATTCTGTAAAGAAGTGGGAATTGTCCCAGTTACTACAGTAATCTTATTGTGAGCAATAACATTTTTGACAGTGGTCATGGACTGAGCTTCAGCAGCAGTTTATTTTTTTCAGGTTACTTCAGAGTTTGAAACTGAATGTTTCCAAATAGTGGAGGGAAACAATAATTGTGCTGCTGAGCATCAATTCAATTGTTAGAACTGCTGCATTATTTCAGTCCTTAAAAATATTTACTGCACTAGGTGCAGTAAAGTCATGGAGATTAGGTGGAATGTTATGGAGGATTCCTGTAAAATACAGTTAGATATTTTATATTTTTTGCTTTTATTTTTTATTTTTTTTATTTATGTTTAAGAATAAAGAGACCTTCCTGACTATGGTAAGGTAAACAGATACTAACATAGCTGTATACTGCCACAAAAATGTAACAAAAATGTCTTGTAAAATGATCCAAAGGATTGGATTTTCAAAAACTAATTCCCAACTACTGGATGCATCTGACTGCTGTGTGTGGTGCTTCAGCACCACATCAATTCAAAGGCACATGAAAATTCATGCTACTCCAGCAATTCAGAGCTACTTGACATGCAGTGAGGTCATCAGAAAATTTGTTCTTTGGTTTTGTCTATTTAATATGACCAGAAACACCGCTTTGGGGTTTTCTGAGAGTGTGCAGGGGGAGGAGGGAAGGCTTCATTTACTGTGTGCAGGTTCAGCAGTCAGGGGACAGCTTGGGACAAGTCATGGTCTGGTTCAATTCCCAGCTCTGGGTCCTGGGCACACATGAGAGTGGGGCACCGTGTGCTGGTTTCGTTTCCCTCTAAAAGGGAAATGCAATGACGGTAATTATAGACATCCTCAGGATGACCATAAAGGCCTAATCCAAAATTTACAGCTCTTAGTGACTTTGACTGGCTTTGAACTGGGTCCTTGGAGAAAGATTTTACATTTAGGCAGAATTAGAGACTTAGAAATTCACACTGGTAACTTTAAAGGATTTTAAATAGACAATTTTCCTGGCCTAATCCTTTGATCATGATTTCCTGTTTGCAGATTTTCACTCAGTTTTTATCAAATTACACGTCTTTTATGTATCTGACTCTTATTTATTTATTTTTTTGAGCCTTTTCTAGGCTACCTTCAGACTACCAATGACTTCTGAGTTGGTGGTTTTTTTTTTTTTTTTTTTTTTTTTTTTAATCTTTAAGGAATTTATCAGTAGTGCTACCAGCTGTCATTGTTGTTTAGATCTGATGAATACACTGATTGGTTTTGGTTTTAATTGTTTATAATAATATTTTATTTAAACTGTTAATTATACTCCCAATACCATCAGTTGTCTTCCTCTCCTTATTGCATGTCTGCTTGCAGTATTGAGACTACATCTTGAGGTTGTAGCTTCCAATTTCTCTCTGTAATCTCTAAAACAATTTGAAATCAAAATATGTTGGTACATATGTGCTTCATTACATAACGGACTTCAGAATTTCATTAGCATCTGGTGTGTCGCCTAGTGTTGTATTGAAAAGCTAATTAAATATTATGCTATTATGAATAGAAGTATTTTATTTTTTCTTACCAGTAGAAGAGGGTGCTATAGGAAAGAAATAAGGGAATGATCAAGAGCATCATTGTGTTTTTTATTTATCTCTTCTGTACTCTCTTTTAATAATAACATCACCACAGTGGCTAGACATGTAAAAGCATAATTTTGAGATGCAGTGAACTTATAATAATTCCAGGAGAATTTAGTTGTATCTGCAGCTGCTCAACATTCTGAGCTGGACTATATATAAAAGGACTGTTATTTCCTAATGTTAAAATAAGCTAATGCATCAGCTGTTTTTTATTTTATTTTATTTATTTTATGTGCTGTATAGCCTGATTACATTGTCTGTGCACATCGCTTACCAACAGCAGTGGTATAAATCTTTGAGTTTGTTGAATGATAGAGGACTGCATGGGATAAGCCTGGATTTACTCATCCCAGTGACTACCATAACAGGCTGTACTGACTTTAAAAGAATGTGGTCAGTTTCCACTGAGATCATCCTTAATGAGTTATGTCACCTAGATCTGGACTTAAATCACAGAGGGACTTTCAGCTTATGTCAGTGAGCACCTCCAGAGGTCAGTAAGTGCATCCTGTTTCCACAAAAGTAAAAACAACTTATCTAAATCTTCCTAGGCTAAATGGTGCTTTACTCTCCTTGAAAGACTCTAGGATTTAGGCAGTCTCTTCTAGTACTTCAACCTTCCTTAAATTTGTGGAACTCGTGTATAATCAACATGCTCTTTCTAAACCTAAGCAAATGTAATTTTATTGACCTTTCCTCAAAAAGTTCTTGTGGACTGAAAAATCTGGACTTCTGTTTTTCTTGTTGTTATTATAAGATAATCCCATGTGAAGATCCCGAGTTCATCTATTTATGCTTAATATACATCTTCTTGTGTTTCATTTTCATAAATGTTAAAAAGGAGGCAATAACATTACCCTTACTATCAAGGTCTTCTGAGGATACATTCATAAAAGAGTATGCATCACTCTAATAATAAGAGGCTTGTAAGCACCTAAAATACTCAGAAAGATGTGTATGTAATAACCATCATACCAAATAGAAGGCTTAATGTGCATTTTATGCACCCCTTATAAAGAAATTTATGTACTTATCATTATGATATTTGTTTATTTCTTTGATATAAAATTGTTTTACTGCTTTCTTGTGAGAGGTAAGAGTGAAGATCCTACAGCATTTGAGTAGTTATCACCAATGACAGCAGCTGTCAGCCAGGACTGGAAAGGAAAAGTCAGGTTTTACTCCTGGCATGCTGCTGAAACTCCTTTCTGAAAGCAGAGATAAGGACTACTGTCTCACGTCAGTTGTTTTCTCCCAAAATGAAGAGAGGATTTCTTAGTGGTGGATTCAAGACCCTGAGTAAGAAACGCTGCTGAATTGCTTGGGTCCCAGGTTCCCAGTGTGTGGGTATTTGGAGGAGTGAAAGCTCAGTGTAACAAAATGCAAGTTCTACTTCAGTCCCTTGACACATGTTGAAAAAACCTACTCTGCAAAGGTATAGATCTAGTTTTAAGTCAAGGATAAATGCAGTGTTTATGAAAGGCAAGAAATATGCACAAATGGAGAATGAGCCTGACCTACATGAGGTTTTCCAAACATTCCCATCTTCTTCATTCATTGACTTTTATCAGCTGCTATAATGCAGTGAAATACCACATTTTCTGGATTCACTTAGGAGAGTGGGGTACCTAGGTGTTTTAGCAAATATTGCCTTTCTGGTGGGAGACACTGGACCTTTCTTCTGAAACTTGTCAAAAACCTACAGTTGCTCACAGAAACCCTGGTGTGCTGGACCATGTCGTGCCCTAATGTAATGTCAGACTTAAACATCTACCATGCTATTGAGTGGTTGCTCTGAGGTAAGGATTTGTTGCAAGGTCACAGGGCAAAAAGCTTTTAGATCAGCCTGTTATGTTATGGGAGACCCTGTTCTGTGATTTCTAATTTGCACTTCTATTTTGCAATGTGTGCTGCATAATCTGGTTATTCTACAATGATATCAAAGAACCAAAGGAGCAACAGATGTACTGGGACAAAGAATAATAATTTAAAAACTGCAGAAGTCGCTTGTTGACTGATTGAATGTCCTTTATGAAATGCCAACCTTGCTGGCATCTGAAATGTACCCAGTACCCTTTTTGCATTACAATAAAAGAGCAAGAACTAAACAAAAGGAAGAATAAGACAATACAATTCTCTTTGTTCCTTAGCAATACCGCGAGGTTATACCTTGGCTAAAAGACACAGAATTGTCAATTGCAATGCAACAGTGGCTCTTGCTGAAAAATCCTGTGTTCCTTGGGTATCAGAGGGCACACTGCAGTACTTTGTAATACATATCTCAGTAAACAACACTGATAACGCACAATCCTTCCAGGCTCCCCAAGCAGCTTTGATGTCACTCTAATAGGACTGAGAAATTGTGCCAGGCAGGTGCTGTGGTGAGAAAATGATTCTGATTTAATAATCTCTTCTAAATATCTGAAGTTCCAGTGTAAACTGTTGATCTGTAACTGAGGTTTAACAGGTATTGCTAATCAGCTATATTAAATGTAATTTATCAACTATATGTAGGTTGTTTTATTTGTGTTCAGGAATATAGATGCTTTCAGACCACTCTCTTAGGTGGAGTCAGAGGGTTTATTATGGAAACTAAATATGGAGGTACTTGATATTTTTTTTGAAATGAAATTAAAAACTCTTTTAAGTTTGCCCCCAAATAACAAGAACATGACAGCTGGTAATTCATCACTAGAAGGCATATAGAACAGATGGTATTATATCCATTTGTTGTCAGCAATTGATACAAAACCAAACATATTACTGCAATGAAAACATGGAATAATATTGTTTCTAGACTTTTAGACAAATATGTCTCAGCAGCAGTTCCATGGCATCAGTTATCTTTCCAGTTAATGATGCACTCTGTTCTATCAGATACTGGATACTTTTCATGAATAATTCTGAAAATTCAGAAAAATAAGTGTTAAGGAATGGATTTTTTCTACTTTTCCAATTCTAGTGATTTATTGCAGTTGAAGATACAGTTTTACTTGGTATAGATTGCTTTTAAAAAGTTGTTTTTGATGTATTTCCTCAGTTGTCAGTTTTCCTGCTTAGTCTTCCTGAATAATCCAGTTGATCAAAGTTGAGTTTGTACAAAGATCAGTTTAAAAACTAACGATGCTAATCTGATTGAAGTTATTGGAGTACCACTGGTGTCTAGAGTTATTTGTTATTAACAGGAAATTACTGGCCATACCACAGAGCAACATTTCTACCACATTTGCACTGTTACTGCAATCCCCCAGGCTTGCACTTTGCTAGCTCTCTTGGGCTATGAAGTGACCCCAGGGCTAGGTCTGGCAGGCAGAGCCATTGCCAATGATTTTTCAGTATTTGTCTCAACACAGCTTCTTTTCTTTGCTGTACTCAGAGGCTAATGTCTGATTTCAGATAGAAGTGCCATAAGAATATATGATTTTCACATACTTTGGATAGTTCAAATCCATCTTTGTGGGTCATATTTTCACACTTGCTATACAAATTATAATCAATAATTTAAGCAAACAGAATTGAACTTAAACATGGCAGTCAGCTGTTTTGTTTGCTTACCGGCATTTACCGATGGGTATATCCCTAAAGGAACGAGAGTGTTTTTGGTGGTGGTTTTTTTTTTTTTTTTTTTTTGCTTGGGTCTCTAGATGCCAGACTGTCTGCAGTTGAGTGCAGATGGCATTATGATGTAGAAGTCACATTGCTGGTTTTAGGAACTTACTGCTTGTGCATCTATTCTGCCAACTGGTCTCTGAGCCTTTCCCCTGACACTGGAAGGATGTTGGCAATGCAGCAGATTGTTAAAAGAGTAGCATAGCAGATTTCTGCAGTGCCCCCAACAGCCCACCATTAGCCCTGAGTTTAAAATGTCTTAAATTAGTGGCATAATTTAAATGTGCCTAACGGGACCTTTGGGTTATCTGGAGATGCTGGAGCTTTCTGATGCCCTTGAAATAAAGGAAAATCAAGCTCTTAATTAGTCTCAACATGTCTTAGTCTATTAGCCGCTGTTGGGGGTAACACTACTAAAACTAGACACCTTCTGTACTAAGTGGGGAGAGATAGGAGACAAAACAACTACACGAGGCTCCTGATATGAATTGCTCTCTAGAGAAACTCATCTTTTTCCATTAAGCAAATAGGAAGTGTGTCATTACTAGACTCATTGGATGAAGCTGGCTTTTCTACATGCTACCTGGTTTCTTCCCATCTCCTTTCTGCCCACGTGGGTGCTTCCTTCCCCAAGAAGAAATTGGGCATGGCCTGTTCGATGAGTGAAGCCATGGGAATATGCTATGTTTTGCTCTGTAAAAGTGACACAATAAATTTATCTTAATTTCATGAGTGTATATTTATTTTGCTAACAACAAATGGAAACGTTCTGTACTGTGCCAAGCAGATATACTTTTGCAGAAGTTGATAGCCCAAAAATTGTCTTTCAAGATATGTAGTGATGCATGTTTGAAATATTATGATTATAAATGAAAATCCAAAGTGAAAATTAGCAAGCTAGACTAATTTATTAAACCTGTATTTAGATGTGTGTGTAAAATCTGCTGTTGGATCAATTACTGCTGAGCTGTGTTCACTGTAGTATCATAAATTCAGTGTACTGATTAATTCTACTCTACTCATTTAATGTAATATGAAGCTTTATTTTAGCATCCAGAATGTAGGTGAACCAGTTTTGATTTCTTGTTGGTTGCTTTTTATCAAATATTACAATTTTACACATAGTTTAAGAACAGAATGCAATTAGGTAGGAATTCATCTTCATTTCCAAGTAATTCTGAGAAAAAACAAGTCTTTCAATTACTTTGCACTGTCTGCAGAAGTTAATTATTTCCATTTTAGAATAACTGATACGTAAGTAGTTTGTTTCGCATCTTCCTTTGCTTTCACTTTGTCACTGGACTAGACCAGACTTCTAAGAGAAATGTGTTCTGTAGTTATATTTTGCCCTTTTTTCCAAAACATAGTCACTGATGTTACAGTTTCTGTATAGTAATTTTATTTGTCATTTTTGTGGTGCTTGCCAGTTGGGAATAGGATACCAGATGAGTTTCTCAACCTACATATTTCTCAGAAAACGTAAATCAACAAACAAAAAATACAATTATTTTTTGATTTCTTGAGTAAATGTTTGACCAAATCCAAATCTGATCCAAACCTAACTGCTTAAAATACATCCTAATGTGATACCCTAGACTGATTTTTTTCTTCAAACTTAAAAAATAGGTCTTGTTAGATGAGTGTTGTGGTTTAACCCGGCCGGCAGCTAAACACCACACAGCCATTCGCTCACCCTCCCCCCTCCCTCTCTGGGATGGGGGAGGGAGCGGCTGCAGGAGCAGGGGCTACTAGGAGGAAAAATAACTCTGTCCTAACTGAAACCAGGACAATGAGATTTTGAGTATTGTTTTTCTAGAGTATTTCAATAAAAACCTATTCCACATAGGTTGGATAGATCATGTCCACTACTCAGATTTCATCTTTAAACTGAAAGTAAACATTTGTACACTTTTTGAAAAAAAGTTATGGCATGTTTTTGATGTGGAAAACTTTATTAAGCTGTTGCAACTGATGTGCTTGATGGAGTGAAAACTTGACTGTGGAAACAGATGTCATATGCTTTGTTAATATACTTTTATAAGACTCTCTTAAACAGAAAATAACAATGTAGAAATTCACAATGATAAGGACTAGCCTTCTTCTGAAGGCTCATAGCATGGCCAGAAGACTTCTTATCAGATTTCATAGGCTCTGGAAAAAATATTTTGTCACTATAACACTGGGCAGAAATTAAGATCTGACTTTTCTTGCCAGATCTCTTGAAGATGCCACAAGTGATTTTGTGGAAATCCTTTTTCTATATTGTATTAAATGGTATGGTTCTTTATTTAAATATATTGTCAACAATGGGAATAAAACATAGACATTTTACAGTCGTGTGAAGATAACATCTCTTTGTAGCAGCAGTTCTTTTCACTGTGCATGTAGGCCTACCATATTCTTTTGATGTGGGCAGCTTGCTCATTAGTATCCAACACAAACAAAGAAAAAACAAATCACAGTACTAGTAACAAGCAAATCTTAAATTTGGTGTCGTAATTCTTAAGTTTATTGTGAACTCAGCAGTACTATAATTAGAAATTCTCTAAAAAATAAGTCAAAGAGTAGGTGTGGCATAAGATTCAGTGCTATTTTGTGTAAGGGAGTATCTGCAATGCAGTGTCTGTATATGATAGTATCCCAGAGCCTCCGAAGAAATCCATAATTTCAAAAGCAAAACAAATATGAGTTCTTTACTGGAATGCAAAATTCCAGCAAGGATTGAAGTGGTGTTAGCTCAGAAAATCATAAAATAGTCATTAAGTTGGCTTTGATCAGTTATAGTAAAAGAAAAGTAACTTCTTCCCACAACTAAGTCCAGCTTCTCTATTGATTCTATATGCATACCTTTTACCTTCTCTATTTTTTGTGAGCATCTTCCAGCCTTTTATGATACGAAAACCTATGAAGGTAAGTGAGAGGACTCCTGTGATATTTGTGATGCTTTACAGTTGTGATGCCTTTCAGTGAAGTAGTAATTACAGGATTTTTTTTTCTTAGGATACTGGGAGACTTTCAGTAGAACTGACAAGTCTGAAAATTGGAAAAATTTTCCTAAAGTGAGTAAATGATTTCAGAGTGAAATAACTATAATTGAAAATGTTCCGATTTCTAATTTTTCATATGTTTGACTAAGCTTATTGCTTTCACTGCAGATATAGTCATAGTACCAGGAAGGCAGCAGAAATTTAAGAATTGTGCCTAGTCTTGAGAGACTCTGTTGTAAGGGATACACAGTTCCCACACCGTCTGCTTTTTTTGCCCTTTTTTTTTTTTTTTTTTTTTTTTTTTCTTTTAACTACAGTAGTGGATGAGAGCTTCTAGTTGTCTGGTTGTTTTTCTGCAAATACAATTGATATGTTTTCTGCATAAACACATAAACACAATGGAAACTTTTGTCCCTTGGAATAAAAACGGTGCATGTGTTCTGTCTTGGCAAATATGGGATTTTCTGTAAAATTTTTCTTCTTGAGTTGTATTTCAAATATATATATATATAACATGGTAATTTTTAAAATTCTTTTTTTTTTTTTTCTCATTATTCCTATCCTTTCACAATACTGCAATGGTATTTATGGAATCTGTGCCCATGTACAAATGAGTACTTTCAGGGCAAGACTTTCAGAATTTGAGGAAGAGCATGGAAAAGAGTTTGCTTCCGTAGTGAAGTTCTTAAATCAGTTTTGTGGAGGAGAGACAGAGTATAAAAGACTAGAGAAACATGGCTCCTACTAGTTGTTTTTCCGTATTCTGGCCTAGTGAATCTTTTATTTTACTTTTTTTTTTTTTTTTTTAATATTATTACTATTTAATTTTATTTATTTTTGATTGACAGGACAAAAGAAAAACAACTTAGCCTATATAGTCTGCTAGTTTAAGAGGATCAGAGTTTAAGGGCTCCAGGGCAGAAAAGGGAATCAAATCCTGGTCTAGGATTCGACTCCCTGCCCAGTGAGTGCCTCAGCCATGCAGAATGCTGCATTAAATCAGGCTACAGCAGCTTTAGGCTGTTGTCTGCTCAGTTCCTGCTTGGAACAGTTCGTCCTCCTCTGTAGGGCCCTCAATGACTCCATCTGGGTTCTGGATTGCAGCACTTAATATTTAGGTACCTAATTAGATCTGTCTGTAAGTGAGATGTTCAGGGTAACACAGGGAGTCTGTGGCAGGTAATGAGAGTGCTGATCTCACAGCACTCACACCAGTGAGAGGTGGTGGCATTTAATAGAGCTGGAAGTAGATGAATTTGCTAAACAAGTTTTTGTTCATTTATAATTAATATAGTATTCAAAAAAGTTATTTAAATTCCATTATTTTGGCTGAAACAATCTTAACTGAATAGCACTGTTTAACACCGGTGATCTCTGCAGATCTCTTCAAATGTGGGTAGTCACATTCACGGAGACATGTGTATCATAGAGCCACATACATTTCAATCCATCAATAACTTCACAGAAACAATAATAATAATTTTATTGTTAAACCTAATTTAATGGTAGAAGAGGGATGAAAGTATTAACCTCATGCAATAAAAAGGTACATTTTGCATAAAATGCAAACCACAGAATATTAGCTTATAAATATTCCTTAACCAACAGAATATTAGCTTATAAACCCAATGTAAAATTCACATTGGTGATGTTGGAAATTGATGGTTCTGCAAGACTGGTGATAAGGTCCTATATTTGTGCAGAAAAGGAACCTCAATATCTGCTGTTGTTACTATTAGACTTCTTGTGGTATTAACAAGAATTTTTCTCTAATAGAGTAGTGAATTCAAAAGGCCTTCCTGGCATTGTCTGCCATTTTTTTCTTACCACTACTTAATTTCATTTCTCTCTTAAATATCCTCCATCATTAATCCTACGTCTCACACATTGGTATTAAGTGTCTTTTATGATATGTCTACAAAGGACAGTGCAGCACTGCTTACTTACAGCACAAGCTACTCATAGCTCGAATGAGCTGGGCTAGCTCAAATGATGGAACACAGTATGACACTTACTGGGTGTCACCTATTGTATTCTGCTCCTCATTAGGACTTTTGTAGAACCAGCTCTGCTAGTTTTCATTGATGCAGCACTGAGACAGGTAGAAATCCTCTTAATAATATTGTGTAAGAAAGATGCTGCTATTTTATAAATTCATAGAAAGGCATGTTATTGAAAAAAGAAAAACATGCTTTTTCACATTTTAGAAGAATGTTATTTAAATAAAAAACATCAAAAGAAATGAAAAGGACAAGGGTACAAGAAATATGATGGAGTTTACAAAGTAGGCAAAGTTGTATTTAAGATCCTATTGAAATGCTGTCATGGACTTAGTATATCCAAATCAGACTAAAGCTAGAAAAGATATTTAATGAGGAAGAGAGCATAGCTTAAAATAGATGTGAAAAAGATATATATATGAGGTAGTGTGACAGAAATTGAAGCAAGTTGAACTGAGTAATGGAGCAGAGCTGCTAACAGCAAATTAACATTACTTGCTTTGGTAGCACACTTGGGGGTGTCAGGATGAGGACAGAAGTGGTGAGAGGAAGAGATGAAGAGATTCTATTGGTCTGGAAAACATGGATCGATCATTAAGATTTAAACTGGCATACATTTTGATAGAACAAGAGACCTAGATTTCAGATAGATACTGCAATGTTGTGGTATTACCTAGTATGGTGTAATCCATGAGTCTGTCATGGATTTAGCTGTAGTCTGGCAGTCTGTCTAACCAGCACATGACTTTTCTCACTCAACCTGGAGTAACGGAAGGAAAGAGATGTTTGCTATTTGTATTTACTATGTGAACCTTGATTGACTCTTGCACAGTTTCTATCTGTGGGAAAATTTAGGTACACATCGATAGAGGAGGAAATCAGGCAATTAACTCCCAGTTTGTCCTTCATGGTTCCTGCTGGTGGGGACCAGTATGGGAGTGGGGGTCCCCTCTCTCAGCCCACACAGGGTGCACTCCCTCTGTCAGCCCTTACTAAGTGACAGTCAGGTGAGTTGTTCACTGCCTGATCTACATCTGAGGGTTGTTGCTCACTGGTTGCTTCTCATCTGCAGAAAACTCTGAGTGTTGGCTGCAGCCCTATCACAGGCACCATCTCCGCTCTCAGTCCTCACGCATCTCATAAATGCCAGCATATTTTTGATGGCAAATATCTGTGCATTCCCTCCCTTGTCACAAAGTTTGTATGCTTTGTTCCACACAGCCACTTGGGTATGGATGGAGGAAAAAAGCGGGGCAATTCTTAACATCTTGTGCTATTTGCAGAAGGTTACCTCCCATAACATTTCCTCACTCCTTGCCATTCTGATCACCCTACCTGACTTACCTTGTGAGACTGGTGTATCTAATGCTGACTTACAGTGACACAGCAGAGCATTTTTCCTGTGAGCAGTGAAGGATCCTAATTATTATTCAGATGCTCCCAGTAGCATTTGTCTGAGTGAACAGGTACAGCTCTGGCCAGCCATGCTCACCAGCTCATGCAGGAAAGCACTGTTCTTGTGATGGGATTGCTGTATCACTTGTCTGCCTTATTTCATCTAAGCATCAAGGCACAAAGTTATCACTGTCATTTAAATTGGATTACTACAGTCAATGCATTTTATCATATCACTTCTGAGGCCCAGTGATATGGAACACATTAATTGGCACTTGTTGGGATGCACAGAAGTTCTCAAGTGTACAAAAGATTTAAGCATCTTTCAAAAAGTAATGCCACAACCTAAAACCTCTTTCAAACTGCCAGCGAGCTTTAGAAGAGGCCATTCTATGAATAGAGTAATACTGGGAGATGAGGAAAGATAGATGTTAAAAAAAAAAAAAAAAAAAAAAAAAAAAGTGAAAATTGTTCTTCGCTTTTGTTCATTGCAGTTACCAAAATCAATGTGTCTGCAAATGTAACTTGTCTCATAAATCATTAGGTCACAAACCTGAACAATGTCAATGTGCTGTCACTATCCTATTAAATTAAATTACTAACCAAGGTAATACTTAACAGCACATTTCACAGGGAACAATGTTTTAATGTATTGAGGATGCCTAATAAATATAGCAGCCAGCTAATATGATTTGAAGGCTTTAGATGGAAGAAATACTAGAGAAAGATAAAGATAAAGGAGGGTGGAAAAAAAAAGACATCTAGTCACTAGGGATATGGTGTACTGAAATACTAGATTGGCATAATGAGAAATGTCCTGATAAATCCCTACCCAGTAATTATCAAAGATGGGTTGATATGAGATGGATTGGATTAGATTTGGATCTGGCACCTTCAAATACAAGGGCGTAGGCAGACTTGCAGGTACCTGAGACTCTCACTTGAGCTATCAGAAAAACTAAATGGTGAACTCTGAATCTTATTCTTACTGAATATTCTCTGCAACAATATTTATAAAAGGTATGGGCAGGCTGTTTTCAGAAGAAAACAGGGCAATATGCTGATTTACACCAGCCATCCCCAGATGTTTTAAGATTAAACCATATTTCAGTTCTAAAGCTTGATGAAGTGCTTCACCTGAACAGTAATGTCCTTTCTGCTTTTATGTTTGCCTGATATGGGAGTAGCTTCTTTTTCCCTTTTCTTTCCTTTTCTCCTTCTTTCCTTTTCTCCTTCTTTCCTTTTCTC